>JAJHZJ010000074.1:9479984-9923340 GCA_023548195.1 Bettongia penicillata ogilbyi
AATGTTTTGAATGACACAGTTTTAGAGATTTTTTGAGGGATTTATTCTTGAGATATCTGAGTGAGAGGTAGATAACTTTTTTTTGGGGGGGGGAAGCAGAGATTTTATTATTATGACAACAAAAAAGGGGACTAAGAAAATATTGGTAATTATGGACTCATGTGTCTATTTTCCTGAATCTACAAAATCTTTATGAAAATAATCTGCCCATGCAAAGAAGGCATCCTTGATGGAGATATGAGAAAGGATTAGTCAAGCTTTCAAAGTGATATTCATCATCAGACCATATCTCCACAGTCATCTACTTGACTAAAAGGTATATGGGGTTTTATAGATTCTTGACCACAAAAGAGCAATCATTTTGGGAGAACAAAGCATTACCTTAAAAGATCTCATAAGTTCACCAAAAGAGAGTGTATCTCTGCATTGGAGAATGTCCAGAACCATGTTCAAATGAAATGGAGATTCCCACTAGATGAAGTCTTTCCGATGGTCCTGTTTGCAGAATGACATCATACTGATTTCTTTAAGTCCCAGAACATGCAGAACCTTCAAAATGTCCATAATTACTCAAAAGAGTTTTCTAACTTTCTAGTACATGATTCAACAAGCATTTATTAAGCACCTACAATGTGTTAGGCACTGTGTTAGTTGCCAAGAAGACAAAACCAAAACAAACCATCCCTAACTTCAAGGAACTTAAATTCTGATAAGGGAGATAAAAAACCTGTATATCAGAATATAGAAAATATATGTAAAACTGATTCAAAGAAAATTTCAGGGAAAGGGAGAAGGCATTAACAATGGGGGTAACCATGGAAGGCCTCATGCAGAAGGTGGCACTTGAGCTGACCGTTCATTTCATTCATTCATTCATTCATATATTTATTTATTTTTATTTAAAAATATTTATTTTCAGTTCCAAATTATCTCCCTCCCTTCACTTTCCCTTCACCCATTGAGAAGGCAAGAAATATGATACTCATAAACATATGAAGTCATGCAAAACATTTTCATAATAGCCATGTTGTAAAAAAAAAAAAAGATAAGAAAATAAAGTAAAAAAAAAACATGCTTCAATGTGCACTCAGAGTTCATCAGTTCTCTTTCTGGAGGTGGATGGCATATTTCATTAGGAGTTCTTTGGAATTATCATAGATCATTACATTGATCAGAATAGCTAACTCTTCCACAGTTGATTATCATCCAATATTGCTATTACTGTGTACAATATTTTTGTAGTTTTATTGAGCTGAGTCATAATGAAAATCAAGGATTCCAAGAAGTACCATCCACATGGGAAAAAAATGAAGACTATTAATTGTGCAGACTGTTATATGTGGCTTGGATGAACTTGTCCATTAATATATATATAATATATATTATACATATATAATATATACTATATATATAGCTTTGATGGACATTGAGTATGTAAAATAAACTGGGCCTCAAATTAGAGAGTAAGTTTCATTGCATTTGAGAAATGGTGCAGTGTTTGTAATGACCCCTGAATCAAAGGCCCATCTTTTAAACAACAATATTATTTTGTTAATGCCTTATGATGACGCTTCAATAGCTTTTCCAGAGGTGGTTACACAGACAATGCCTTGAGATCCATAGGAAAGCCCCTAGAATGTTGGGTAGAGTCCCTCCGGAGGATTGACAGGCAGATGTGGGAGATAGTGTCACATCATTACAAGATGTAGATGAACTATTTATCATCTGTACCTTTAGAGAGAATTCCAGCACGAATGAGCTTACAGATTCCTTGAAATTCTGAAGGATCAAAGTTTGTTAAAGCTACCAACTTTTTATATTTCAAGATATAAAACTCAGAATGAGAAAAGAAAAGTAAGATTTATTGACAGTGTTTGTTTATAAAGCTGCCACTGTATTCACTTTTTAGGGCTCAACTCTGAGCATTTACCCTGAAATATGACTTCTGCTAAGGCCACTGGAAGCAACCCTTTCCCAGGAAACCCTCAAAAACAGAACCAGTTGTCTTTGAGAATAAAAGGACAACAAAATCACAGATTCAAAACATTGAATTAACTGCTCCAATGAAGAGTAAACACAGATCATTTTGCATTCAATTGCCAATTAAGGGGTTTTGAGATGAAGAATGATCTGTGATGTTAGGACTGCCTCCTGTAGATAACTGTTCATGTCATTTAAAATGCTATTATTCACCAAATCACATAGCATGGCCACTAAAACCAAATCTATAATAAAGGAGAAGAGGAAGTATAGGAAAATAAAATCCATAGATAGTCTCAGAGTGTCATGCTATTTCATAGTTACAAGTCCTTCCCATTCTGCTCAGTTGTGAAGAGAATGATTGATCAATACAGAGAAGCTGGGTTCATTTACTGCGTATAGTATAGTTCCCATACACCATAAACAAGTTACTCAATAAACTTTGTTTCTTCATCTGTAAAATTGAGATAATAATATTTAACTCATGGGATCATAGTAAGGATCAGGTAAGAATGTACAGTAAGTACTTTTCATCCTTAAAATATTTTATAAAATGTCAGCTAATTATAATTAATAAAATTAGCTAAATAAATTCCATCACATACCTATCTATCCCTTGGTATCAATGGTATGTTCAGAAGGGTAGTCTGTAAAGAGACACATCTACCTACCCGCCTACAAACTTCTTGACTTGCTTCACTTGGGGAGGCATTGTGGTATAGTGGAAGGGGTTCGAATAAAGAGAAATCTAGATTTGAATCATAGCTCTCATACATTTTATAACTTTGATGAATCATTTTACCATAGCCTCAACTTCTCAATCTGTAAAACAGGGATAAAAATATTAGAAATACCTACCTTACAGGGTGGATGCTGTGTGGAAAATATTTTGTAAACCTTAAAAAAGATACAGAAATGTAAGTAATTATTACCAAGCCTAGAAAACTTGGCAAAACCATTGATTTGTCACAAGTTGATTAAGCTTTATTTTCATAAAACAAATATCACTTCCAAAAATTAAGATGTATGACTTAGGCCACGTAAAAAATGATGGTTACAAACTAGCCTGGAAACAAAAAGGCATTGTTCTTCCAGTTCTCCAGGCCTTCTTTTTCCATTTCAGAGATGTTCTTCTAAGGCAAAATTTCATCATTCTTAAGTTGTCAAAGTTAAACTAAAGAGAAATTGTAATTTACAGTCAACGAGGATAATATTTTATAGTCCTACATCTGCCTTGCTTTGGTGTATATTCTGAGTCTCAGAAGATAAAATGCTACTCAGGTTTATTTCAATTCCAGATATGTTGCATAGATGTCTGCCCCCTCCCCTCTGTGTTCATTCCCTACCAATCATGTTACCATCATGGATGGAAAGTCTTCAACACTGTTTAAATTATACATAACACATTCAAGTGAAGATTCAGTACAAATTGTTGTGGAAAAAAGGAAAGGAACTGGGATCGAATGACATCTGATTTATTGCTGATGATGTAGCTCATGTGTGTGGGCTTTTTAATTGCAGAAAAATTGTAGGAGTGGGAGGTGAGAGAAGTGAGAAGTCATCTACTGAGGAAGAGAAGCCATTGCAAAGCAGAGTATGTTATTCCTTTTGTCAGAAACTAGGTAATTGACAAGAATTTGACTATAATTGTAATTGAGCTATGAATAAATGTACAAGAAGCTATGAACGATCCTCCTTAGAATACTGTGTCCTATATGGGAGATATATAACTAATGATATACTTTTCTTAGGGAGGTGACCAAACCTGTGATTTCATTGGTATAGGGAAAACCCATTGAGGAAATTCCTTCTATGAATATAACACTTATACCTTAGTAGAGCTTCCTGGGTACTGAGAAGTTAATTTACCTGAAATTACACCAATAGTATATATCAGAGGAAGGACTTGAAACCATGTGGTCCTGACTCCAAGGCTAGCCCTCTGTCCACTGCTCTGCTTTTTCCATCAGACACTATTCTCAGAAACTTTCAGACATTATTCTCAAACACTATTTTATGTATTTTATGATGAACTGAAATTGAAAGCAATGCTCTATCCAGATGTATGCGTCTCTGAAGATAAAGCCCAAAGGAGGGAAGATATGATAGAAAAATTCACAGAATGTGACTATCAACATTTTAAATTAACCTCTTTTTGCCAGAAGCTTTGTCAGGAAATCCTTTTGCTCTCTGTCTCAAATTTTGTTCCTACCTACTTTTTAAGAGAAACCCACTCTCTGAGACTAGTTTGTCTCCAGGCAAGAAGCTTATAGAGAGTCCTTCATTGAAAAGGTAGCTGACTACCTATCAAGCTTCATTCATATATTCAGTTTACTTCAACACTATGCCAACTACATATACCAACTCCTTTTCTTTTCTTCTCTCCTCTCCTCTCTTCTCCTTTTTTCCTTCTCCTCTTCTACTGCCACCATTCTAATGCTGGCCCTCATCACTTCAATAGACTGCTAGCAGGGCTGCCTATCTCGAGTCCCTCACCACTCCAATCCATCCTCCATTTAGCCACCAATTTGATTTTCCTAAAGCATTGGTTCAACAACATCATCCTTCTATTCAATAAACCCCAGTGTCTGTCTCTTCCAGGATCAAAATAAAATCCTCTGCTTGTCGTTCAAAGTCTTTCATAACCTAGCCCCTGCCTACCTTTCCAGGATTCTTACATATTACTCCCCGCCATATACTCTTTGATCCACTGGCTTCCTTGCTGTTTCATGAATGAGACATTTTGTCTCTTGGCTCTGGACATTTTCTCTGGTTGTCTCCTATGCCTGGAGTGTTCTTCCTCCTCATCTTTGCCTACTGATTTCCTTTAAAAGTCCCAACTAAAAATCTCATCTACGGGAAACCTTTCCGACACATCGCAATTCTTGTGCCTTTCTTAATTACTTCTTATTTATCCTGAGAATCAAGTTCTCCCCAGACTCCATAGCCCATGACCAGCCGGTGACTTAGACAGACTGGGGAGCAGCCTGTTTCTTGTCCATATCAGGCTCCTCCTCACCAGGCCACAGAGTCTAACATCAAGGCCTTGTCATTCCAGATACTGAAAAGCAAAAGCCTCTAACAAAAGCATACATTTTCTTGATTCTCTAGTCTACCTCCGAGTTTCCCCTTTTCATAATTATCACCAAAATGTCTGGCTGACTTTTTGTTCAGGGTTCAAAGGAGTTTTTTGTTGAATGTAATTTTAGACCAACATGTAAAGTTCACTCTCTCTATATTCAACTTAGTGAATTTTACTTTTTTAAACCTATTTAGATTTAGTTAACCATTTGTTTAAACCTAATTAGACCTAGATGATCTTTTTGTTTCTGTCAGTGTGCCTGGTACCAGAGCACAAAGACAAAAAACGGGGCAGTCCCTGCCCTTTGAGTGCTTACTTTCTGCAAATGCAGATGTGAAAGCCAATGGTACATCCTTTGAAATCATTCTAACTAGTTAACCTGACATTCGACTTGACCTGCATTTTACATAACTAAGGCAGCTTTCTGAGCAGTGGAATGAACCTCTGGTCCTTGGAGTCAGCTGACTTGAATTTCCATCAGAGCTTTACTACTTAGTAGCTGTGTGACCTTGGGCAAATCATTTCCCTTCGTTCATGCTTTATTAATAGCCACCAGCACCGCCAGTGCTACCTTTGCATATTCTGGCAGTGTGACACTATGCAAGTTACTTACACTCTCAATGCCTGGGTGCCTCTAGAAGTCTAAAGTTACACAATAGTTGTAACCACATTAGCTGAAAGTGTGTCCTCATGGGTGTTCCTACACCTATGAAATCTAATAGCCTATGAAGGCTAATAATAGCAAAAATGAAAGCTGCCCCTACTTTGTGATTTTAATTTTACATATAGCACTTGGTCTGCATTATCTCACTAAACTGTTACAACAACCTTGTGAGGGAGGCTCCATGTGTGTTATTATCTAACAGATCAGTAAACTGAGGTTAAGTGACCTATCTAGAGTGACAGGTTGTATTCCTCAATTTGAAATGGTTTTTATAAACCTTCCCTCCAAATATCGTCCCTTTCACATGGTCTAAACATTTTAGTTTTTTCCTTCATTCTCAGCTTTTCCTGCCTTTTTGGAGTGTTGTATCTTCCTTTAGATTATAAACATTTTGAGGCCAAGGCCTTTCTTTTTATTGGTGCAGTGGATAGAGCACCAGTGCAGGAGTCAGGAGGACCTGAGTTCAAATCTCACCTCAGACACTTGACACTCACTAGCTGTGTGACCTTGGGCAAGTCACTTAATTCCAACTGCCTCATCCTGTGTCATCTCCAGTCATCCTGATGAATATCTGGTCACTGGATTCAGATGGCTCTGGAGGAGAAGTGAGGCTGGGGACCTGCACAGCCCTCCCTCACTCAAAACAAAGTCAAGTGAAAGTCATGTCATTATTTCTCTGATGGCATGGTTTTCTTTGGCAATGAAGGACGAACATACAGGAATGTACATATTTTTTGCTTCTTATTTCTCCCATTAGATTGTGAGCTCCTTGAGGACAGGAATTATCTTTTCTCTCTTTTTATACCCTCAGTACTTAACAAAATGCCTGGCAGCTAGTTGGTGCTTAATAAATCTATATTTATATCTATCCTGTGTAGATATAGATACATGTACATACATATATATGTGTGTGTGTATGTGTGTATATGTAGGTATCAATTCCATATATCTTTCTATACAAATATATATAAAATATGTCTATATCTATGTTAGATATATAAGCCAAACCCCAGTAAATTAGTGGTTGAAAGATACGAAGAGGCATTTTCAAATGAAGAAAAACAAGTTAATATTCACGCAGCCAAATATTTATGCAATTCTCTGTGGTAGGGGAAAAAACAACTGAAAAGAAGAGGATACTCATCAATTGAAGAATGGTTGAATAAGTAGTTGTATATGGATGTGATGGAATTCTATTGTGCTGTAAGAAATGAGGAAATTGATGACTTCAAAGATACATGGAAAGACAAATGAATTTATGCAGAGTTAATTAAGCAGAGCCAGAAGAACAATTTATACTGTAACATCATTATCATAAAAATGAAGAATTTTGAGGACTTTAACTGATGTGCTGAAGCCCCAAATGTAGCAAGCCTGCCTTCCACCCCACCCCCTACATGTGGTATGGGAGGGGGATGTCATTTTGTGACTCAGAGGGAGGAAGAATAGATATCTCTATTTTCTTCTCCCTTCACTCTTCTCCAGAGGAGATTTTAACTCCTGCCAGGAGGAAAAGCAGGAAGTGGAGACCAGAAACTCAGATACTCTGCTTTCCTCAGAGAGGGGGATGGTACCAAGTCAGAATTATATCCTTCGTTCCCCCAAATATTATTAGTCTAGTGGATATGATCAGGTTCATGTTTACATGTGTTCAATGTTTCATTATTGAGTGAAAGTAGGACCTCAAGCTTTATATCCCAGACTTGAGTCCTTTCCCTCCAAATACCAATGGCACATATAACACTTAGTGAAAAAAAAACTCCTTTATCCAAATTTTAGTAGCAGAATAGGAATCTGAGAAGGTATACATAATAGAATATATGCCAGACAATACTGATGGAGTTTTCCTATTTAGAAAGAGGTAACTCAGTTCAACAAAGAAAGAGAGCCCCATGCCTCACCCAAGGGCAAATTGCCTAAACTCTCTAGCAAGCTTGGGATAGTTCCATGAAGGGGATTACCAGTTCCTCTCATGTTAGTTTCTTTCCAGAGGCTTTTTTTTCAGAAACACAGAGTCAGGTTAGCCTGTTTCATCTTCCCTTTCAAAGCTGAAAGCCAGAATCACCTGGATCAGCTCCAAGCCAGAAGAAAACTTTAAATGATTTGGATAAGAACTCAAGGAAGGCTGAAGAGACTGAAAGTCTCTCCCACTCTTGCCAACTCTATGCTGCCCCTTACACAGTTTCAGAACATTTCTCTTTACTAATGAGGAGAAAGTTCCATACCAATGGGCTTTGGTACTGTGGTTACACAGATATGGAATGAAATGAGTAAAATCAAGAGAATAATTTATGTAATAACAACACTGTAAAAATGAACACTTTTTGAAAGCTATAAGAACTGTAGTCAATATAATGACCATTCATGATTGTAGAGGAACCTTGATAAAACATGTTAACCATTACTGAGAGGTGATGGATTTAGAGTATGGAATAAGATATCTGTATGCATGTGTGTCTGCATGCATATATGTATATATGTGAATGCATGTATATATGTATAAATATGCATATTTATACATATATATTTCTATGTAGTCTTTCTACTCATGAATTTTGCTTGACTAGGCATTTTTTTTGTTGCAAACAGCTGGTTTTTCTTTCTTTTCTTTATCCAACTGAGTAGAAGTGTGGTAGGAAGGAGAGAAAATAGTTGTATATCTGTCTATGTTTAAATAGAGATGCAGATGTTCCACAGATATGAACTATTGCATATTGTTTTAGATGAAGTCACTGTATAATTAATTTTATTTAACTTTTACTTTGTTATAAGAGACCTTTCATGAAGTGAGAATAATCTCTAAATATTTGTAATTAAAAACTAAACATATCAATAAAACTAGAGAAAAAGATGAAAAAATGCTCCACATCACCAATAATAAGAGAAAAATGCAAATTAAAACAATTTAGGTTTCACTGTAAAGATGACAAAAAATAAAAATGTTAAAATGTCAGAGGAGTTTTGGGAAAACAGACACACTAAATCATTAATGGTGGAACTATGAATTGGTCTAACCTTTCTCAAAAACAATTTGAAATTATTCTAGAAAGTCACCAAACTTATGCATATTCTTTAACCTGGTGACACCTATATTGGTTATATATCTCAAGAAGGTGAAAACAGAGAGAAATATCCTATGTTTACAAAATATTTATAGCAGCACTTTTTGCAGTAGCAAAAAACTGGAATGAAAGTGAGTGCCTATTAGTTCAGGGATGGCTGAACAAATTCTGCCATGCAATGTAAAGTTATTATTCTATAAGAAACAATGACTATGGGGATTTTGTTTTATGAAGGAATTCAACTTTGAAAAACTTCAATGAACTGATGTAGGAAAAAGTAAATGGAACCAGAAGAAACATTTGCACGATGAAAATAATGATAAGACAAAATATTGATCAATATTGTGATCACTTGTGAGTCTAGAGGACTGATAGTACATCAATTAATCAAACAGTTTTTCAGCTCCTATGATGTTCCAGGTATTGTGCTAGGTATTAAGGATTCAAAGACAAACAAAAAGCAGTCCCTGCTCTTGGTCTCATGTACATATATAAATAATAAAAAGTAATTACAGAGAGAGAGAGAGAAAGAGAGAGAGAGACAGAGAGACAGAGAGAGAGAGAGAGAGAGAGAGAGAGAGAGAGAGAGAGACAGAGAGAGCAGAGAGAGAGACACGAGAGAGAGAGAGACAGAGAGAGAGAGAGACAGAGAGAGAGACAGAGAGAGAGAGAGAGACAGAGAGAGACGAGAGACAGAGAGAGAGACAGAGAGAGAGAGAGACAGAGAGAGAGACAGAGAGAGACAAGAGAGAGAGAGACAGAGAGAGAGAGACAGAGAGAGAGAGGACAGAGAGAGAGAGAGACAGAGAGAGAGACAGAGAGGAGAGAGACAGAGAGAGAGACAGAGAGAGAGAAGAGAGAGAGAGAGAGAGATAGGAGAGAGAGAGAGAGGAGAGAGAGAGAGCGAGCTCATATGTCTCCTTTCAGCAGCAAAGAGGTAGTAAATTGTAGATGCACTATGAAGCATATATTTTCAGGCATGGTTGATGTGTTTATTTGTTTTGCCTAAGTATTTTCTTGTTAAAAGGGATGTTTCTATTGTTGGGGAACACAGGGAAATAATAACATGCACAAAGAGACCATCAATAAAATTTTTAAAAGTTTAAAGAAGTGTGAGATTAGATTGAATTGGACTCACTGGGAGGTCATTGAGAAAAGCAGATCTGAATAATTGCAATGTCATTGAGAGTAGAGGCAGGGTGACTCAACTGAATTGTTATGCCTATCAACTTCCTTCTTTCCAACTGAAATCCTATTCTGGGCTGCTCCTTGTTGGCCCTACTGTTGAGGTTCAGGGGTGCTGGGGACCCCGAAATACTGACACACTGGGTCCTGCTCAAATGAATTCTACTCAAGCCTTCTTAAAGCCAAAGAAAGACAAAGTTTACTAAAGATTCTCCATATTGGGTTGACTCTTAAGGAGCCTAAGAATTTGTAACTCTTGTAAATCACAAGTGGGCCAAATATAATCTCAAGCTAGACAGAGTTTGAGCTGGATTGAATCTGAGCGCCTTCATGGAGGCAAGATGGAACCTAAATATGGAAATGACTGTAGAAGGGATCTGGGGGTGGCCTGGTAGTCTACGGTAATGGGAGGAGGGATTTAGAGATGGTCTTGAGGAGGACCTCAATGGGACTGGGGTGATTGGTGAAGGGTTGGAAACAACTGGAGGCAAGCAGGAGATATCAGACAATGGAGGGCTTGGGTTGGAAGCAGTGTGGACAATGTAGAGGTAACAGACAATGGAAGGCCAGGCTAGGCTGAGGGCAATAGATTTGAATATGGAAGGCCACCTTAAGTGGGGAGATTCAAGGGGAGTTCAGGGAGGTTCCCAGAGCTCTGAACCCCATCACTACCTTCCTTAAAAAACAAAATGATCATGATCTTTGGAAAATATCTAATGAGAACTTTAAAATAACTTCAAAAGTTCCAAAGATCTTTTTTATTTTAAAAAAAGATCATTCTTGTTAGCAGCAATGATATTCAGGTATATTTAGAGAGCTCATAAAAATCAGGTCATAGATGAACATTCAAGGATTTGGAGTCTTTAAAATATACTAAATTTTTTTTCTTACATAGTTTTTTAAAAGCTCTATTCAGATGGGTTGAAATCACTACAAAAATGGCAGTTTTTGAAGCATCTCAGGACTTTTGCTTCCAATAGCAGAGGCAGCTCCCCAAATGTAGAGATGTGCAAAACCAGTTTATATTTAATATACATGTGTGTGAACTGGTTGAATTTTAGAAAAGTCTGGGTGATCAAAAGTTAAGATATTGTCTTATTTTGGAACAGTCTATGATTGACATTTGAAAACCCACTATCAAATTAAAAGTAGTTTTTAAAAATACTTGTTCTCAGTTCATCACAATGGGGATTAAAAAATTCTAAGGTGACTTCCTGAATTGCTTTAAATTTAGGAAAAAAAAAAACAAAACAGCCTTCTCTTCTAGATAGAGATGTTAAAAAAGATAGATATGATGTTGAAAGGACTAGATTTTTTCATTGATTGTAAACATTGAGAATATATGTGTGGACATGTAACTTATTTTATTTTTTTATTTTTATTTTTTAAATATTTTTTAGTAAATATATTAAAAGTATTTAAAAAATCTTCACAGCATATACTGTTATTGTTCATGGTGAATTTTAATGAATCATCTCTTCACAAGGTAAAAATTTAAAAACCATTGGATTATTTTACTTTCTTTAAACTAATGTCCAAGAACAAATAAGTGGTATGTTTTAAAAATTATTTTCTTGTATATATGAGTGATTCTGTATTTTCACAACCTATTTTTATCTCATACATATATTTGTTATTTTTCTTTTTTTTAATATAAATTTATTTATTTAACTTTTTACATTCATTTTCCACAAAATTTTGGGTTCCAAATTTTCTCCCCATTTGTCCCCCTCCACACCACCCGAATACACCGAGCATTTTAATTTTCCCTATCACCCAATCTGCCCTCTCTCTCTATCATCCCTCCCTTCTCTTGTCCCCCATTTTCTCTTTTGTCCTGTAGGGCCAGATGACTTTCTATTCCCCATTAACTGTATTTCTTATTTCCTAGTAGCAACCAACAATACTAACCAGTTGTTCCTAAAACTTTGAGTTCCAAATTCTCCCCATCCCTCCCTCCCTCCCCCACCCATTCCTTTTGGGAAGGCAGGCAATTCAACATAGGCCATATCTGTGTAGTTTTGCAAATGACTTCGATAATAGTCGTGTTGTGTAAGACTAACTGAATTACCCTCCATCCTATCCTGCCCCCCATTGTTTCTATTCTGTCTTTTGATCCTGTCCCTCCCCGAATGTTGACTTCAAATTGCTCCCTTCTCCCGTTGCCCTCCCTTCCATCATCCCTCCCTCCCTGCTTATCTCCTTCTCCCCCACTTTCCTGTACTGTAAGGTAGGTTTTCATACCAAAATGAGTGAGCATTTTACTCCTTCCTTTAGTCGAATGTGATGAGGGTAAACTTCATGTTTTTTTCTCAGCTCTCCTCATTTTCCCTCCACTATAAAGTCTCCTGCTTGCCTCTTGAATGAGATATAATTTACCCAATTCCATTTCACCCTCTCTCCTCCCAGTACATTTCTCTCTCACCATTTACCTTAATTTCTTTTAAGATATGGTCCCATCCTATTCAATTCACTCTGTGCTCTCTGTCTCTGTGTGTGCGTGCATGTGTGTATGTGTGTGTGCATGCACGCATGTACATGTGTGTGTGTATGCGTGTGTGTGTATGTCTGTGTATGGTCCCACCAACTACCCAGATACTGAAACTTTTTAAGAGTTACAAATATTGTCTTTCCATGTAGGAATGTAAACAGTTCACCTTTGGTAAGTCCCTTATGACTTCTCTTTGCTGTTTACTTTTTCATGCTTCTTCTCATTCTTGTGTTTGAAAGTCAAATTTTCTTTTCAGCTCTGGTCTTTTCATCAAGAATGCTTGAAAGTCCTGTGTTTCATTGAAAGACCATATTTTCCCCTGAAGTATTATACTCACTTTTGCTGGGTAGGTGATTCTTGATTTGAGTCCTAGTTCCTTTGACTTCTGGAATATCCTATTCCACGCCCTTTGATCCCTTAACGTAGAAGCTACTAGATCTTGTGTTATTCTGATTTTATTTCTACAATACTGGAATTGTTTCTTTCTAGTTGCTTGCAATATTTTCTCCTTGACGTGGGAATTCTGGAATTTGGCCACAATGTTCCTAGGAGTTTCTCTTTTTGGATCTCTTTCAGGTGGTGATCGATGGATTCCTTCAATACTTATTTTGCCCTCTGGTTCTAGAATCTCAGGGCAGTTTTCCTTGATAATTTCATGAAAGGTGATGTCTAGGCTCTTTTTTGGATCATGGCTTTCAGGTAGTCCCATAATTTTTAAATTTTCTCTCCTGGATCTATTTTCCAGGTCAGTTGTTTTTCCAATGAGATATTTCACATTCTCTTCCATTTTTTCATTCTTTTGGTTTTGTTTTATGATTTCTTGGTTTCTCAGAAAGTCATTAGCCTCCATCTGTTCCATTCTAATCTTGAGAGAACTATTTTCTTCAGTGAGCTTTTGAACCTCTTTTTCCATTCAGCTAATTTTGCTTTTGAAAGCATTCTTCTCCTCACTGGCTTTTTGAACCTCTTTTGCCAATTGAGTTAGCCTGTTTTACAAGGTGTTATTTTCTTCAGCATTTTTTTGGGTCTCCTTTAGCAAGGTATTAACCAGTTTTTCATGCTTCTCTTGCATCTCTCTCATTTCTCTTTTCAGTTTTTCCTCCATCTGTCTAACTTGATTTTCAAAATCCTTTTTGAGCTCCCCCATGACCTGAGCCCACCGTACATCCACCTCGGATGTCTGGGATAGAGAGGCCCTGACCTCCACATCTTTCTTTGATAGCAAGCATTGTACTTCCTTATCAGAAATGATGGGAGGAAGGAACATATCTTCCCCGAGAAAGTAGCTCTCTATGGTCTTATTTTTCTTCCTTTTCCTGGGCATTTTCCCAGTCAGTTACTTGACTTCTGAGATTCCTCTCAACCCCTGCCCAGATCCACCCAGCTAGTGCTTGGGGTCTGAGATTCAAATGGGCTTTCCGAGGCGGCTGTGGCTGCTATTCAATGGGAGCATTAGTTCTGGTGCTGGGGTTGGGTCAGGGCCGCCTCCCAGGCTCAGTTCCCTCAGGGGGTTTATACAGAGACCTTCGGTAATGGAGCTCCTGCTTGCTCGGGGAGTCTCAGCTGCCGCCACTGCTGCCTCTGCCACTGCTTCTGCCGCTGCCTCCGCCACTGCCTCCCAAGGGGGCCCAAGCCACGGAGACACCCCGCTCCCCTCTCAGCCAGCCCAGAAGTCTCTCTCACTGACCTGCAGTGCCTGTGGGCGGAGGGACCCCCACAGCTGCTGGAGGTTCCATCCCTTAAGCCCGCTGGGATCCGCTCCTCCAGGATCGCGTGGCCAGGGCAACGCAGGGCTGGGCTCCGCTGTCCGGAGCACGATGGACCCCTGGCGATGGCCCTCCAGCGCTCTCTGGAATGGAAATCTCCTCCAGTGTGTTTCTGCACGGGTTCCAATGCTCCAGAATTTGTGGGGAGTTCTTTTTACAGGAAATTTATGGGCTATGGATTTGGAGCTAGCATACATGAGTCCTTCTACTCCGCCATCTTGGCTCCTCCACATGTAACTTTTTTTAAACTTGAGAAACTTCTTTAGGAATCATGGAAGCAGGTAAGCAAGTATAGTTGCTGCTCCTGGCCAATTTACCCTAACCTTTTGAGACAAGTGAGGGATTTAAAGTTGTTGTGGCCATCTCAACCACCAGGTGTCAGCACCACACACAATACTTACTAGGGTTTGTACCTGTGAAAGAGACATAAAATAAAGGGAAAGATAGATATAATTATCCAATTCTAGCATCTCAGGTTGGGAAGTAATTTTAGACATATACAAACCTTTACTTATAAACTACATGAAAGTCATTCTTGCAGTCAGAAGTCTAGAAAGTAAATGTATATATTCAAAGAGGGACAGTGGAAGAGAGGAAAAAAGAGAAAGACGGTAATAGAGAGAAATTGAATGTATATTTATGTATATGTATATCAAGATAGACAATAATATTGTATAGAACGTATGGACTTATAACACTGGTACAAGTTGTAAAATTCAGAATTTGAACCCAAGTTCTCTGATTTGAGTCAGAGCTAGTGTACTTTCCATTATACTACTAGTAGCTTATATGTATATATGTGTGTGTGTGTGTGTACATGCATACATATGTCCATGTACATGGAGATCTTTAGCTTTTCTGAAAGCATAAATTGCTCTCTAATGAAAACACAAATTTCCTCCAAGATAACATATCAGATCATCAGTTAAAAAAAGGTATCGTTTTGTTAATAACTTCTTACTATGTGACCTAGGGAAAGATTTAAATCTGTCACGTCTTGAGTTTCTCCATTTTTAAATTAAAAATGAGGATGAGAATTTTAGTGAATAATATTAAAGGGAATTTTTCACCAACATAAACATGCACACTTAATATGTATATACATATAATGTATAGAACATACACATACAATACACTAGAGTATTATTATTTTTAAGATGAAAGGTATAGAATCAGTGTAGACATTATTATAAGGAAAGATAATGTTCAAACAAATAGCTTCATGTCCTCACTTATATAGTAAGGCCTCTGGACTCTTGAAATCTCAAGCACATAATGTATCTGTAGATGAAGGTATTTTGCAAAATATTATATCACAACTCTCTGTATTACTGCCTTTAAATGATTTATAGACCAAACATAATGGTAGTACCTACACATATGTACATACAATTGACTGTAAACACAACCATTACGTGTTTATTCTTATTTCACATAACCTACCTTAAGGCACATCTTCCAGGCAAATTAGCCTGCTAGATGTTTTCTACTCATTAAAACAGAATCAAAATTATGATGATAATATGTTAATGATACTATATTGCCTCACTACATAAAAAATGATTCGTTGGTTGCAGTGATGGAGACAGAGTGGTTAAAAAAAAAGTTGGGGTAGATAAAATTAAGAAGTAATTTCATAGACTGTTATTAAGATTTAATTTAACCACTGACATTCTTATTTGAATGACCTTTTTTCCAAAAAATGAAATTAATAATGTATTTGGGGAAGTGAACCCCACGTGTGTGTTGAGGTATACAATGGTACTTTGTTTTCTGTTTAAACTTGGGCAAACTGTTAAGCCTCTGTTGGTCTCAGTTTATCTCTCTGTACTATAAGGGGAAGTTGGTCTACACAGTTGAGACCCCTTTCTAGGCTTCTTCTATGGAATCTTTCTAAAGAATTTTTCATTGTTTCAGCTTATAGTACTTTAGAATTGCAAATCTGATGGAAAAAATACCATGGTCCTTAGGGTGCAGCTATAAAGCAGACAAGAATGTTTCTTTTTAAATTTAATTTCTATTGATAAAATTCCACATGTATGTTGGTTTCTGAAATTAAACTATTTGACAGTGCCAAAAACTTTGGTGGCAAGAACTTTCTTTTCTGACTTCTTGCTTGCTACAGCTAAAGAAACTGCAGGAGCAATGATTGGCATACTGTACCTTCACTGTGATTGTTTCCCAAGATGATGGCTATGAATATTCAGCTAGAAGCACTGCTGTTTCTAAGGCCCATGGGTTCAAGGTCCTGGACTCTCTCCATCAAAGTCTAATTAAGGAAATTGGTCTACAGTGTTCTTTCTGGGTTTTATGCTCTCCTTAGTTTAGATATCAAAACAATATTTGTATCCTAAAAGGAATTTGGTAGGACT
Source organism: Bettongia penicillata ogilbyi (assembly GCA_023548195.1). Lineage (NCBI taxonomy): Eukaryota > Metazoa > Chordata > Mammalia > Diprotodontia > Potoroidae > Bettongia > Bettongia penicillata. The sequence goes on from JAJHZJ010000074.1 coordinate 9,496,587, forward strand.
CCTTTATAAAGCTACTTTTCCAAATAGTTTAATAGTATTGGGATTAATTGTTCCTAAATACCATAGAATTCACTTGTGAATCCATCAGGTTCTAGAGAATTTTTCTTAGGGATCTCATTGATGGCTTGTTCAATTTTTTTTCTATGATAGAATTATTTAAGTATTTTATTGCCGGATCTGTTAATCTGGCCAGGTTATATTTTTGTCAATATTCATCCATTTAATTTAGACCATCAGTTTTACTGGTATATGATTGAGCAAAATATCTCCTAATAATAACTTTAATTTCATCTCCATTGATGGTGCAAACTCCCTTCTCATTTTAGATATGAATAATTTGGTTTTCTTCTTTTTAAAATCAAGTTAACCAATGGTTTATCTATTTTATTGTTTTTTTCATAAAACGATATCCTTATTTTATTAGTTCAATTTTTTTCTTTCAATTTTATTAATCTCTCTTTTGATTTTGAAGATCTCCATTTGGTCTTTAATTAGAAAATTTTAATTTGCTCTTTTTCAAGTTATTTTTTAGTTCTATGCCCAATTCAATGATCTGTTCTTTCTTGCTTTTATGTATGTATGTATTTAGAGAGATAAAATTTCCTCTCAATACTCCTTTGACATTATACAAAAAATTGTGGGATGTTGTCTCATTGTTGTCATTCTCTTCAATGAAACTATGATTTGTTCTTTGACTCAGTCATTCTGTAGGGTTAAATTAGTTTCCAACTAGCCTTTGATGTGTGCTTCCATGGCCCTTTATTAAATATAATTTTATTGTGTGATGTTCTGCAAAGTGTACATTTAATATTTCTATTTTTCTACATTTGATTGGAAGGATTTATAAGGTGAATTTTTGTTAAGGTGCCATGTACATCTGAGAAAATACAAACTCCTTTCTACTTCCATTCAGTTTTCTTCAGTGGTCTGTCATATCTAACTTTTCTAAGATTCTATTCATCTCATTGACTTCTTTTTTATTTATTTTATAGTTAGCTTTATCTAGTTTTAAGAGGGGAAAGTTTTATTGTCTACTTCCTTCAGTATTCATTTTATTATTCCTTAAGAATTTGGATGCTATGTCATTTGATACATATGTTTTTAGTAATGGTATTACTTCATTGTCTATGGTATCTTTTAGCAAGATTTGTTTCCTTTCTTATTCCATTTAATTAGGTCTATTTTTGCTTGTGCTTTATCTGAAATCATGATTGTTGCTCTTGACATTTTTATTTTATTTTAAGTGAAGCATAATAGATTCTGCTTTAGTCCCATAGTTTAATTCAGTGGGTGTATCCCTGTTTCCAGTGTGTTTTTTGTAAACAAATTATTTTGGATTCTGATTTCTAATCCATTCAGCTATCCATTTCCATTTTATGGGTGAGTCAATCCTATTCACATTAGAAGTTATGATTATTAATTGTATATTTCCCTCCTTCCAATTTTCTTCTATATATCCTTCTCTCTTTTTTTATCCTGTCCCTCCTCTAAAGTCTGTTTTGCTCTGACCACTGCCTTATCTTATCTGCCTCCTTTTATTACCCATTTCTTTCTTTTGTCCCCTTCCTCTCCTGCTTCTCTGTTGGGTAAGATATATTTTTGTTGCTAATTTAGTAATCCACACACACATATGTGTGTGTGTGTGTGTGTGTGTGTGTATGTGTTATATGTGTAAGTAAGGTTCAAATGTTGCCCAATCTTCAACACATTTCCTTGGCAAAAGTAAAAAAAAAAAATCTTCCTTGCATTTCTCTTTTATATATGAGATAATTTCCCCCACTCTTCCTCACCCTTCCCCCTTCTCCCAGGGTATCCCTCTTTCTTGTCTATCCTTTTTTTTACATCATCCCAATATAATCAACTCACTCTTGCACCCACTTTCTATGTAGAATCCTTCTAACTGCCCTAAAATAATAAAGTTCTTAGAGGATTCATGCATCATCTCCCCATAGAAAGGCAAATAGTTTAACCTTATTAAATACCACATGATTTTCATCTCATGTATACTTTTTTATGATTCATTTGAGTCTTACATTTGAAAATCATATTTTCTATTCAGCTCTGTTCTTTTCATCAGGAATGCTTAAAAGTCCTCTATTTCATCAAACATTTATTATTTTCCTCAAAAGATTATGCTCAGTTTTACTGGGTAGGTTATTTTTGTTTGTAATCCTAGTTCCTTTGTCTTCCAGAATATCATATTTCATGCCTTCTGCTCCTTCAGTGTGGCTGTGGCCTCACAATATTTGAATGATTTCTTTCTGCTTGCAGTATTTCCTCCTTAACACAGGAGGTCTAGAATTTGACTACAATAGAGTTTTCATTTTGAGATCTCTTTCAGGTGGTGGTTGGTGGATTCTTTCACTTTCTATTTTACCCTTTGATTCCAGGATATCAAGTCAATTTTCCTTGGTAATTTCTTGAAATGTGATCTTTCTTTGATCATGACTTTTAGGCAATCTAATAAGTTTTAAATGATTGTTCCTTGATCTAATTCTTTCAGGTTGTTTCTTTTTCCACTGAGGTATTTCACATTTCTTCTTCTTCTTTTCATTCTTTTGACTTTGTTTTTATTGTTTCTCGATGTCTTATGGGGTCATTAGCTTCTACTTGCCCAATTTTAACTTTTAAGGAATTATTTTCTTTAGTGAGATTTTTGTACCTCTTTTCCCATATGGCCAGTTCTGCTTCTTAAAGAGATATTTTCATCGGTGAATTTTTGAACCTCTTTTTTCATTTGACCAATTCTATTTTTAAGGTGTTATTTTCTTCAGTGTTTTCTGTGGCTCTTTTACCAAGCTGCTAATTGTCTTCTAATTGTCTTTTCATAATTTTCTTCCTTTGCTTTCCTTTATTTATTTTTTTCATCTACTACTCTTACTTGATTTTGGAAATAAATTTTTTAAGCTCTTCCAGGAATTCTTGCTAAGCTTCTGTCTAACTAACATTTTTTTTTGAGGTTTTGCTTGTAGACATTTTGACTTCATTGTCTTGTGAGTTTGTGTTTATCTTCCCTGTCACTACTGTAGATTTTTATGATTAGATTCTTTTTGTTTGTATGTTTGCTCATTTTTCTGCCTTATTTCTTGATATGAAACATTATGTTAATGTTGGACTTTGTTCCCAAAAAGGAGAGAGAGGGGCTCTATCTTAGGTTTGAGGTTTTTTTGCACTGCTTTTTTCAGAGTTAGTTCCAGATGTGTGTGGCGGGGGAAAGGACAGAGTTGGAGGTTTTCAGTAATTCTCAAGTGGTGTGATATCAGGAGAAGTGTGGTTACTACTCTTTTGGTCTGCACTTATCCTTATTCAGGAAGAACCTCATATCCTTTAGAATTGCAATCAACACTGCCTCTTAGAGTTCCTCTTTCCCTGGAACTAGAAATGATACTGCTCCTCTGGGTTCCTTATCCTTTTGGGCCCAAATTGATACTGCCTCTTAGGGTTTCCACCTCCTCTTCACTGAAAATGCTCCTCTCTACCCTTGAACTATGACCCAAAAGTGAGTATAAGCAATAGAGTTGTCAAACGGTTGCCTCTTGGGGCTTCCACTCCCTCTTGACTGAAAGTGTTTCTCTCTGCCCTTGAAATAGGACCCAGAAGTGGGTACAGACAATGGAAGTGCTAAACAGTTATCTGGTCCTATGTCCAGTGCTAGCATTGGAGCACCCTATAATCTTTCTGACCAGTTCCAAGTTTCCCTTACTGTCTTGGATTTAAGAGCTCCCAAAGCTACTGCTGCTTCTGTCTTCACTATCTAGTCCCACCACTGGTGTTTCATCCATGTGGCCTCCAGGCCAGCCTCCTCCCTCATGGTATAGATCTCCTTTTCTGACTTCCTGTGTTGTCTTAGGCTGAAAGAATGTATCATTCTGACTTTTTACTGTCTCTGCCACTCTAGAATTTGATTTGAGCTGTTATTTTAAAGTTGAAGAGGAGTGTTGAAAGAACTTGGCTGAGTGATTCTCCACTCTGTCATCTTGAATCCATCCCTGAAAGTCCCTCATTCATTTCTAAGGTGCATAAATGCATGAAGAAGAAGCTCTAGGAGCTTCTCTAAGCAAAAGAATTAAATAGCAATGAATGAGACTCTAACAGTTTTCTAAGATTTGAAAACCTATAAATTCTTTTCAAATCCAACCTAAAGTTCTTATAATCATAGTATCAAAACTATTCTCATTTACAAGTCAATCTTGCAATTTTTAATGAAAAACAAGGAAGAAAAATAGAGATTTTTCTGGCAATGGAAATCCTTGGTATAGAATATATGTGCTGAATTCCTCCATTACACATCAGAGGAATGAGAAGATGGCAAATGATCTGTAATGCACAGACCTTCCAGAAATGACTTAAGTTTCAGACACCTGGAAGGACAATCTAAGGTGATATACTTCTAGTAGTGGAGCCAGATGCAAATAATAAATAAAGGATGAGCTCATGACACACTTAAAGGCAGCATAAAGATTTCATAGGCTTTGTTTGTCTATATGGGATTTATGGGTCAACCAATTTGAGGTAAATTGCAAAACATGCAATCACCCCTTGTTGAGAAGCCTTTTCTTTAACCATAATAAAAAGCATTTGGTATAAAACAACCCAGGGATTGAAAGGCTTAATTGCTGCATCTCCCTTTTAATTTATGGAGGAAAAGAACAGATAAGGGGCTCCTTCCTAATTTATAGAGTGAAATCACATGTAAGTGGCTGAGGGGGGGCTGAAGGGGAAGAAAACAAAGTAGGAAAAGTTCAAAGTAATGGAAGAAAGTGAAAAGGAAAGGAGTGCTTCAAAAAATGTTTCAGTATTAAATGTCTAGTATAAAGCACTGTGTCAAGAATAGGGGAAATGTAAAGCTACATGACTTTGAGCAAATGAATGATTGATTGGGAGTAATAGACAGACAAAATGGTGTGTGTGTGTGTGTGTGTGTGTGTGTGTGTGTGTATGTGTGTGTCTGTCCTTTGTTGCTGAAGAAGACTATGCCATCAGAGAAATAATGGCATGACTTGCACTTGACTTTGTTTTGAGTGAAGGAGGGCTGTGCAGGTCACCAGACTTACTTCTTCTCCAGAGCCATCTGAATTCAGTGACCAGATATTCATCAGGATGACTGGTGATGACCCAGGATGAGGCAATTGAGGTTAAGTGACTTGCCCAAGGTCACACAGTGAGTGTCAAGTGTCTGAGGTGAGATTTGAACTCAGGTCCTCCTGACTCCTGCACTGGTGCTCTGTCCACTGTACCACCTAGCTGCCCCTACACAGACAAAATATGTCAATGAGCAATATTGGGGCAGGGAAATAGGAATGAACGGATATTAAACACCCTGTTTAATGCAGGATGTCTGCTTACTTTCATTGTCAAGAAATTTTATTATTATTATCATCACTGATTTTGACAGGTTATTTGCCTTAGGAGAAGATAGTATCGAATGCCATAAAATCTCAGCATTAGAGAAAGCTAGAGATGGAAGGGTTACTATAGGTCTTCTTACATAACGTCCTCATTTTAAAGAGAAGAAACAGAGGTTGAGAGAGTTAAAGTGAATGACTAGTAAGGGGCAGAGAGTGGACTAGAAAATGGGCCTTAACTCCTAGTTCATGTTTCTGTCCATGTTGATTTCATCCGAATCGCTGTACTGGTTAAAAAAAAAAAAAGTTTCATGTGAAACTTATTACTTCAATTAAAGGGGTAGAGCTATGTTTAGAAAACTTAGTAATTAAAGGAAGTTCAGGGAAAAATACTAACAAATGACTTTCCCTAAGGAACTGAGTAGGTCATTATCAGACAAACATTTCTATCAATCAGAAATGGCAAAAATACAATCAATGGAACTCAGTTTTCCCTTTTTTCTCCTCCACATTTTAATGACGTCTTGAGGCTATTCACTCAAATCTCCAGATTTTTTTTCCTTTTTCTGTCTTTCTATTCATTTCACTGCTGCCATGCTGCTTACCAGCAGCTTCTACAGATTCTGGATCTAATGAAAAAGTGGGTCTCAGGCTTATTTCAACAATTTAGGAAGTTTCTATCCTTACAGGTGGTTTTTTTTCCCCTTTGAAATAGAAAGTAATCTTTCATTGGTCACAAATAGGATTTGATACCCGAAAGACTCAATTCTAGTTTTTAGCTTAGAATCTAGGAAGTCTGAATATTGTTTTTTTCTTCCAATTAAGCAGGTCCTGCCTTTTGCTTGGCAGTAGCTTTAAAATTCTGCTTGTTACCTTGGTGAGAAGTCTTTTCTTTGACCATAATAGAAAGCATTTGGCATGAGGCAATTCAACCCAGGCAGGCCGAAGTATTGAATGACTTAATTGCAGCATCTCCCTTCTAATTTATAGAGGCTGTGTCACTGCTGATTACAAAAATCTAAGTTTTGAGAAAATTAGAAGTTAATGCAATAGAACGGTTACATCACAGATTTGGCCTTTATTTTTCGTGGTACAGACATTCCTTTTCTTAGTTCCAATATTTATTTCCTTAAGAAGCTTAATGTATTTTAAATGTGATGCATTTTTTAAAAGGACTTTGTTTCAAGGGTTTTTCACAGTTCAAAGATTGTCTTTCTTTCCTTGAGTGGCTGAGCTGTTAAAACAAAGGTCTCTGTTTACAAAGAGTAAGGCACCTCATTATTACATTTATAAGCTCAGAACACATGTTAACATAGATTAGGTATTTTAGCAGCTTAGTTTAAGTCCTCTTTATTACTAATTTCAATTTCCCTTAGATTATTTTTGTCAAGACAATTTCTTGAACATCACTGCAACTACCAAGCTCATTTGTGCTACAATAGATTTGTGAGATAATCCCATACTAAAAAACAAAAACAAAGGGGAATTTGTCAGAGCAGTTACAAGGGTGAAACAGCTGGGACTTTTCTCAAGGATATCAAAATCTGTAGGACTCTGGGTAGTACTTCTTTCAGGATCATTTTTAAAACATTAATCTTAGAACTCAGTAAACAAGAATACTTGTGTGTTCGTCCTCTATTGCCGAAGAAGACCATGCCAACAGAGAAATAATGGCATGACTTGCACTTGACTTTGTTTTTTTTGAGTGAGGGCTATGCAGGTCACCAGACTCACTTCTCCTTCAGTGAATCCAGTGACCAGATATTCATCAGGATGACTGAAGATGACCCAGGATGAGGCAATTGGGATTAAGTGACTTGCCCAAGGTCACACAGTTAGTGAGTGTCAAGTATCTGAGGTGAGATTTGAACACAGGTCCTCCTGACTCCTGCACTGGTGCTCTATCCACTGCACCACCTAGCTGCCCCTAAGCAAGAATAATTATATAAAAAAGGAAAATGATGATCATCACTTCTCCAGCAGCCACACCTTGGGTGAACTCCTCCCCAACTTGGCTCTCTTCTAGCAAAAGCAGTTTTTCAGTATCGTTGGTTCTCTTTTCCCACACACCCCATGGGATGATGTCTCAGGGTTTTTTTACCCTTCGCTGCACCTTAACTCATTCTCCTTGATTTTTCCATTAGATTGTAAGCTACTTGAAGCAGGAACTTTGTGCTTCTTTTTGTATCCACAGTATTTAGCACAATGCCTTCCACATAGTAGGCCTTGAATAAATGTTTATTGATTGATTGAAATATGCTTTATTCTGCTTGCCTTACTGCATTATGTGCTTATTGCTCAAAGTGCCCTGTTAACTGTGGCTCTGGGAATTATCCAGACTACCTGAAAATCCTTTTCATGCTGATTATTTGCGCAGAAATTCAAGTCAGCCTACAGAAGGTCATTGGAAAAATCTATGGTTCCTCCTCCTAATTTAATGTCTGTATGCATTTGCTTCCTGCAGAAGTTCCTTTGCAAAATCCTTAAGTAGTCTGTGATATACTGAATCATATGTCAGTTTCAGCTTAGACCAGATGCCTAATATCCTTTAAATTTTTACAAAGATTCCTGTACATTATTTATTGCATTTAGTATCACCAATAACCTAGCTTGCTCTACTGCTTTCTATTGAGCAGACAGGAAATGTAGAAGTTTGGGGAAATAGCTTACCTAGTTTATGCCACTGACTGTACATAGCCAGCCCCCATCCACCCATCCATCTATTCAGTCTAGGTTATCTTATCTGCCTTGAAGCCATGTATATTCCTTCTCTGTTCACTTTCTCCTAACTCTCATATCTTCTTACTATCACCCTTTTCTTCAGAAACAATAGTCAAATTAATACCATCATTACCAGAGACAGTTAGGTGGTGCAATGGCAAGAACTCTGGGCTTGGAATCAAGAAGAGAAGTTGAAATCTGGTTTTAAATAGTTACTGGCAGTGTAACTCTGGAAAAAGTCACTCAAACTCTGTATATCTCTGTTTCCTTGTTTGTAAAATGGGGCTAATATTAGAATTAGTTGTAAACTGGATCACATGTACCTAAAACTTAATAGGCATTTAAGAGCTGCTTATTTCTTTTCTTCTGGAAAAGAAAGCTAAAATCCGATGTTTGATGTCCCCATTCTTTCTCCTTGAATCTCCCCAGACTAAAAAGTCACTGGCTACCACTCTCTTATTTGTGTTATTTCCTCCTTTTCGAATATAAGCTCCTTGAATGTAGGATTGTCTCCTTTTTGTAAATGGGTAACATAGCATCTAGACAATAGTATGTGCTTAATACGTGCTTTTTCCTTCAATTATTTATTCATTCATGCAGATTAAAGGGCTGTGTAACAGATTTCGAATACTAAATCAGAGTAGCTTTCAGTGAGTGGTTCAATATGGTAAGGAAGTCATGCTTTGAGATAGAAACCATATTCATAAGAATAACCAGAGGAATTTAACCAGAATGGTGAAAGTAGCTATCTCCATGCCTTGTGGATACGAGTATAAGTTGAAAAAAATTGAGGATGCTGAGCCTGGAGGAAAGAAGACAGGCAGGTGTAAAGTTAAGGGGATTTGAAGATCTTCCCTGTCCCTTAATAGGCCCATGTGACCTGCTTTGAACATTGGTCCAGTCCACATCTTGAGTCACATGAAATCCATGGTGGGAGGAGTTTGCTGAATGGGTGCAACAGGAAGAGAAAGTGAGGGAGAGCTAGGAGAGAGGCAGCAGGGAGAGCAGAGCTGAGTAGCTAGCCTGGGTGAGAGAGGGGCATTTTGTCTAAGAGAGCTTGTTTGTGGGGAGACCTGATGGAGGGAAGGCCTGGGGATGGTGGTCCTCCCTCTATTGGTAATGTGTACAAACTTCCTTGTTATCAGAGTGGAATTGACTTTCTGGAAGAGAGTTTATATTTTGTGAGTTTACCCTGGAAATATGCCTGCATATCCATAACACCAACTGTGTGTATAGCATTGGCGCTACACAGCAGGTTACGGTGGATAGCCTTTACACTTGAAAGAGGACATGTTGTTCTTTTTGGACTAAAGGGCAGAAGTAGTAGGCGAATATAGATTTGAAGATAACAAGGTTTGGATAACAATTAGTTATCCAAGTGGAAAAGAGTAGACGTGTGAAAATTGGGTTGACCCCTCTCCTGGCTCAACTACACTCACATTTAAACTGTCTTCTGTTCTCTCAACAGAATTTACCCCAAATGAAACAATTTCTGTCTTTGACCTGGTAGGTCATCCTATCTATTGAGATGTATTGGAATTGATTGAATTCTATGGCAACCAGAAAATAATAGCTGGGTAAAATGTTAAAAGTCCATTAACTTTACTGAATGTTTTTCTATTGAACACCAAATATCTGATAGTTCCCAACCATTTAGTGAATTGTAGATTTGGTGCTCACAGTGTTATAGAGGTATTTTGTATCATGAGAAGTGACATTTTAAATAACCAAAGGAAAAAGAATCCTATATATACATATAAATATATATGACAAGATGAAAAATTCCTTTTTTTCAGATTTTTGTGTATAGTCCATGCCTGTACAATCCAAATGTCAGAGTTAAAAGGGACCTTAGAGACCAGTTAATATAATAACCTCATTTTACATATGAGGAACCTAGAGCAATGCAATAGTCTTCTAACTGGGATCCCTGTCTCAAATTTCTTTCTACCTCAGTCCATTCTCCACTTAGCTGCCAATATGATTTTTTTTTAAAGCATAGGTCTTTGTCACTTCCCTTGCTACCCCAACTTAATAAACTCCAATGACTTTTGCTTGCAGCAGTAAATCTAAAATCCTCAGGTTGCCATTTAAAGCTCCTCATAGCATGTCTCTTTCCTACCTTTCCAGTGTTCTCATACTTCACCACCTTCCATGCACTTTATGGTCCTGTATCCTACCTTATTTGTCATTCCTTGCATATGATCCTCCATCACTTGTCTCTGCCTTTTTATTATCTTTTCTTCCCCACCTGAAATTCTCTCCCTTCTCACCTATGCCTCTTCATTTCCCCTGCTTCTTTCTATATACAGCTCAAATGTTACCTTTTGCAGGAGTTCATTCCCAGTCCCCCCAGTTTCTAGATTCCTTTCTGCTTTACATATGCCTTGTATATATCTAGTTATTTACATGTTGTCTCGTCCATTGAAATGTGAACTCCTCAAGGACAAGGTCTACTTTTATCTTTCTTTGTATCCCTACTACTTAGCATAGTGCCTGCAATAGAAAACACTTACTAAATGCTTGTCCATTGACTGACACTAGATATACACAAGGGAAATTTCAACAAAGTAGTAATTTGTAAATGGTTGCCACTGCCCTAAAAGAGTTAATCAAGTTTTCGAAGCAAGGTGATAGCTTTGGGGAATAGCCTACATAGAAGGACTTAAAATGTCAGGGAAAAAATCGGTAGATAAGGTGATATTTTTGAGGTTATAGATGTTAGATACAAACTTTTAGTTATCAGAAAGAAAATAACAAGATAACATGACCAAATTCGATAAAATATAATGTATTCAATTCTCCCTGATTTCCATTCCACCTAGTATTCTAAAAAGAACCCCCACTATAGAATATTCAACAATAGATGTTTGTGTATCTTCTGCTTAATGACTTCCTGTGGGGGAAACTCATTACCTCCCAAGGCATTCAGTTGTGGGTAGTTTTAATTATGAGGAAGTTTTTCCTTATATCCAATCCTCACTTTCCTCTATACAACTTTGACTTACTGCTCCTGATTCCTTTTACTGGAATCTAAAGGTCAAACATAAGTAACCCTCTTCCAGCTTTCACATATTGAAAACAGCCACCATGGCCCATCCTTTGGATACTTTTCAAGCTCTCTTCCTTTACCTTCTGGACCAGGGTACGATGAGTAGGGCGAAGGAAAAAGTAGAGGGAAGAAATTTCTTTCCTACCAAGCATGGCAACTTAGAGTAAAAGCATGTGGAAGTCAGGGGATGAGGGTGGGAAGGGAGAGAATAGGAGAATATTTTATAGAGTGCCTACTATGTGTCCAACAGTGGGCTAAGTGCTTTTTATAGATATTATCTCATTTGATTCTCACAACTTTATGAGATAGGCAGGATTATCATCCTCATTGTACAGAGGAGGAAACTGAGGCACACAGAGGTTAAGTGACTTGCTCAGAGTCATACAACTAGGATTTGAGACTGAGACTGAATTTGTTCTCAAATCTTCTTGACTCTAGGCCCAGCTCCTTACCCACTGTACCACCTAGCTATATCTAGCCCAAGAGGGCTAGAATATGACCAAAAATACATGTGTGTGTGTGTGTGTGTGTGTGTGTGTGTAATCCTTTTGTCTTCCCTTGATACACTCTAATTTCTTCAGTCTTTCAAAGGGGACAAAATACAAAACAGAATCTAAAGGGTAGATCTCATAACAGCTGACTCAGAGAGGGTTTGATTTACAGAGTTCTTTCCTCCTAGACCTCAATTAACCAATGGTCAGGAGATAGCCCCAGTTATAGGAGATCAGTTAGAATTCCCTGTGTCCTCTCAGCAAAGGAATATACAGGACATACCAAGAGGCACAGTGTAGCTTTAAGATTTAGTTGCTTGATACTGTGCTCAGAATTTTTGGCACCCTGTATCATGCTTAAAACCTGGGACATTTTTATATATGTTGATAAATTTTAGGCTCACAGTAACCCTGATAAGTAGTGGCTATTCCTATTCTCATTTTGCAGTTGAGGAAACTGAGACTGAGAAAAGTTAAGTGACTTGCCCAAGGTCACACCATTGGTAAGTGTCTGAGGTGAGATAACAAACTCGAGTCTTCCTGATACCAAGTCCTGAACTCTGCCCACTGTGCCACACACGTCTCATGTTTACATATAGCTTCCAGGAGGGTGCTCCTCTTTGGCCAAAGCCCATGATCTGATCAAATGGACTAGAGGACTCATATAATTGAAGAAAAGTTCACCAACTAGCCCACTCTATTATTATCCTAATTTTACCACTGAGAAACCCGAAGCTTAGGAATGGTTATGTGTAATAGAGTTCAGGTTTTTGGTTCCAAGTTTAGTATTCTTTACCCTACATCACCCTTTTAAAAAGATGATCCCTAAGGTCTTTCTCAGCTACACCTCACAAATGTCTTGAGTATATCAAGACAATCACTCTGTGGTCTTGGTGGCCTTCTGAGAACAAACTAGAACAAAATTCCCTTCCAAATAAGTCTCTGTTAATATAAGTATTTACCAGTTCAAATTATTATAGAAACTATTCGGTTGCATATTGTATCAAATAACTTTACCTTACTAAGTAAGACTGTTTTGTGTATTTCCTTTGAAAATTGTTAAAAAGAAGTAATGCCCACACTTTTGTAGCACTTCTCACCAATGAACATCAAAGTCATTTTGCAAACAAGCAATCCTCATTTATTTTTCAGATTTCCATCCTCTTTGGTAAAGGGCCCCCAGGCAAGAGAACTGTCAGATAATGGGAATTCAAAATGTACTGCATGTAAAAACCCCACTAGCAGTAATAATCAAAACGTAACAAACAGAAAAAGATAGCAGAAATCAAAAATAGCAACCATTATTTTGCTCTCCTGGAGAGATGTGTCTTTAAAACTCAATAACATTTTCAAATTAGAGAAATATTGCCATAGGCCATATGGGGAAATTGAGGCAGGAAAAAGTGAAGGTATCTCCCTGGAAGATAAAAAAATGGAATGTGTAAGCAGTAAAAAGAACATCACTCTTTCTACTTTTCAATGAACCTTGTCAAGTTCTAAGATTGCCTATCTAGTGCTGTCTGTCAGCTCTTGAAGTACAGCCAGTAACTGAAAGATGCCAGATTTACCTTTTGGATCCTAGATAAGGGGAATCTTTTGGCTATGACAAACACAACTACTATTTTTTTTTTTTTTGCCCTCTATAATGTTGGAATGGGCACTGCAGCAGCTGCTGCTACCAATCAAAGGTGTGAATCTTTGAGCTAACCAGAATATCAGGTGCAGAGGAAAACTCTCAAGGTTTACATGAATCACAATTTCCTTGGGCAGCTATGATCTCTAAGGCCTTAAAATATAGGCTACTCTATAACTAGGTGGATAGAGGGCTGGGCCTGGAGTCAGGAAGTTGTTGATCAGTCCTGGCTGACAATTCCTGACCCTATTTGGGTTTTCTTGGCAAAGATACTGAAGTGGTTTTTCATTTCCTTCTTCAACTCATTTTACAGATGAGAAACTAAGGTAAACAGGGTTCATTGACTTGCCCAGGGTCACACAACTAGTAGAAGTCTGAGTTCACATTTGAACTCAGGTGCTTCTGACTTCAGGGTCAGTGGTCTATCCACCTAGCTCCATGTAAGTGCCCTAGGAAGACCAAAAATGTTCCTAAAGGTCCTGTGGGCCTGGTATTCTCCCACGGTGTGATAAGATAGATAAATAGATGTGGATGATATCTTGCATTGCCTTCTCCACCACATAGTTTTAGTTATAGCACAGTCTCTGAATGAGATGGCAAAGTTCTCTTAGGAGTGAGGCTGGGTCAAAAACACAACCCACTTAACCACTTGCTGTCTTGACTACTTTTTAGGTTGAGTTCTAAGTGAGAAGAGGTGGGGCTGGATAGTAGGAGTCAGAACACAAAGACTGGAGAGGGCAAAGGGCTGGAGAGAATGAGGAAAGCAGTGAGGGAATGGGCAGAATCAGAGTGGTGTTCCCAGGGCGCTCTTCTTTCCCTATGAAGTGTGTCCATGGCAACACAGGACTAGAAATGGTCAAAGAATAAAATTGTCAGGGATCCCTTGCCCTGAAAATGTGAGTTCCTTTTTAAATTTGTAATCAAAACATTTTAGTGTTTTTAGAACCTGAAAATAGCTAATCCCCATCCCCTACCCACTTGTTCACAATCAAGATTTTGGCAATGAGCCTCTCCCACTCCCCTCTTATGGAATCGGCCTGGCATGGTGGATAGGAGAAATCAGAATGGGGTTCAAATACCACCTCAGATACTAGTTGTATGACCCTGGGCAATTTACTTAACCTCTTTATGCCTCAGTTGCCTCATCTGTACAATGACAGGTCTGACTTCAATTACCTCTATGATCTCTTTCCAACTGTGAATCTATGATCCTAAGAAAGCCCTGCAACACAGTGTGGTGCTTTGTCCAGAACCCTGTGAAATTTCTTCTTCTCCTCCATGCATTAACCAGCCAGTCTCCCTTCAGTGAAGCCATCAATGGGAAAATAATCGGTGGCTAAGGAGTAACAGCAGTGAGTGCAGAACTGTGCCAATGAATTCTGCAGGTGTCTGAGCTGGCATCAGCCAGTTTGAAGGCCTGATTTTGAGCGATTGCTCACAGCTGTTTCAGAGCCTGGAACGTCCACTTGCTGCTAATTACCTAGCTATCCTCCCCGCCTCTCTGGTTAGCTCTGCTCTCTGAAGTGTGCCAGAAAGGCAGGTGAGCAATCTGGCATGCTCTCCGTCCAGGGATCGAAAGAAGGAATGTTGCCTCATGCAGGCTAGCTTGAGCAGTCTCTCTTCGAAACAGGGAGACAACCTGTCTGTGAGGTAATCTGTGACAGAACACAGAGTTTTGGAAAATAGCAGAGAAGGGTAAGGACTCAGGTAGTTTTATCCTTTTTCTCCATGACCACAAAACATCATGGGTTGTGTTTTCAAACAAATCTCTTAATTGTGTTTGAAATGTGTTTCCCCAATTTGTTGCCTATTTTTTATGTCTATATCTGTGTGTTTTAATCTAGTGATTGCTGGTTGATGACATTCTCATTCATATTTTGGCACCCTCATTTTTTTCTTTTAAATATTACCCCATATGATACAAAGGTGTTTCTGTTCTATGAATATTTTTGCTCTAATTTCTTCTTCTTTTTTTTCCAGGATATTTTTCTGCAGTATTTTTGTGAAGACATCTTTTGGCATAATAGCAAGCTTACTAACCTGTCCAATTATGAATGATTATACACATTCATTCAGTAATTTCTTCTTATCATCCATGCCAGGGTAGTGCCAATGAGGGAACTGAGGCTTAGTCAGTTGAAGTGTTGTGCCCACTTTCACATAGAGGTGATGCCTTCAGGCTGTGTCACAGTTTCTATACCATGGGCCACTTGGGTATGTCCTGTGGTAGCAGAAACAACTGAAGTCAACTTGCCTTCAGACTTCATTAGAAAGGAATTGTGTCACTACTTAGTTAAGAGTCAGGTTGACTGCATTTTGAATTTAAATGAGAAGATAATGACTTATTCTTCAGATTTTTTTTCTTTTTTTTTTTATTTAACTTTTTACATTCATTTTCACAAAATTTTGGGTTCCAAATTTTCTCTCCTTTTCTCCCCTCCCACCACCCCAATACACCAAGCATTCTAATTTCCCCTATCACCAACCTGCCCTCTCTCCTATCATCCCTCCCTTCTCTTGTCCCCATCTTCTCTTTTGTCCTGTAGGGCCAGATGACTTTCTATTCCCCATTAACTGTATGTCTTATTTCCTAGTAGCAACAACAATACTCAACAGTTGTTCCTAAAACTTTAAGTTCCAAATTCTCCCCATTCCTCCCTCCCCACCCATTCCCTTTGGGAAGGCAGGCAATTCAATATAGGCCCTATCTGTGTAGTTTTGCAAATGACTTCGATAATAGTCATGTTGTGTAAGACTAACTGTATTTCCTTCCATCCTATCCTGCCCCCCATTGTTTCTATTCTGTCTTTTGATCCTGTCCCTCCCCAAGAGTGTTGACTTCAAATTGCTCCCTCCTACCATTGTCCTCCCTACCATCATTCCCCCCTTTCTTATCTCCTTCTCCCCCACTTTCCTGTATTGTAAGATAGGTTTTCATACCAAAATGAGTGTGCATTTTATTCCTTCCTTTAGTCGAATGTGATGAGGGTAAATTTCTTGTTTTTTTTTTCTCAGCTCTCCTCTTTTTCCCTCCACTAAAAAGTCTCCTGCTTGCCTCTTGAATGAGAGATAATTTACCCCATTCCATTTCAGCCTCTCTCCTCCCACTACATTTCTCTCTCACCATTTACCTTAATTTCTTTTAAGATATGGTCCCATCCTATTCAATTCACTTTGTGCTCTCTGTCTCTGTATGTGCATGCATGTGTGTATGTGTGTGTGCGTGCACGTGTATACGTGTGTGTGTGTATGTGTGTGTGTATAATCCCACCAACTACCCAGATACTGAAAAATTTTAAGAGTTGCAAATATTGTCTTTCCATGTAGGAATGTAAACAGTTCACTTTTGGTAAGTCCCTTTTGACTTCTCTTTGATGTTTACTTTTTCATGCTTCTTCTCATTCTTGTGTTTGAAAGTCAAATTTTCTTTTCAGCTCTGGTCTTTTCATCAAGAATGCTTGAAAGTCCTCTGTTTCATTGAAAGGCCATATTTTCCCCTGAAGTATTATACTCACTTTTGCTGGGTAGGTGATTCTTGGTTTGAGTCCTAGTTCCTTTGACTTCTGGAATATCCTATTCCACGTCCTTCGATCCCTTAATGTAGAAGCTGCTAGATCTTGAGTTATCCTGATTGTATTTCCACAGTACTGGAATTGTTTCTTTCTAGCTGCTTGCAAGATTTTCTCCTTGACCTGGGAGTTCTGGAATTTGGCCACAATGTTCCTAGGAGTTTCTCTTTTTGGATCTCTTTCAGGTGGTGATCAGTGGATTCTTTCAATACTTATTTTGCCCTCTGGTGGTAGAATATCAGGGCAGTTTTCCTCGATAATTTCATGGAAGATGATGTCTAGGCTCTTTTTCTGATCATGACTTTCAGGTAGTCCCATAATTTTTAAATTGTCTCTCCTGGATCTATTTTCCAGGTCAGTTGTTTTTTCCCATGAGATATTTCACATTCTCTTCCATTTTTTCATTCTTTTGGTTTTGTTTTGTGATTTCTTGGCTTCTCAGAAAGTCATTAGACTCCATCTGTTCCATTCTAATTTTGAGAGAACTATTCTCTTCAGTGAGCTTTTGAACCTCTTTTTCCATTTGGCTAATTCTGCTTTTGAAAGCATTCTTCTCCTCATTGGCTTTTTGAACCTCTTTTGCCAATTGAGTGAGCCTATTTTTCAAGGTGTTATTTTCTTCAGCATTTTTTGGGTCTCCTTTACCAAGGTATTGATCCGTTTTTCATGCTTTTCTTGCATCTCTCTCATTTCTCTTCCCAGTTTTTCCTCCACCTGTCTAACTTGCTTTTCAAAATCCTTTTTGAGCTCTTCCATGGACTGAGCCCATCGCACACCCACCTCGGGTGTCTGGGATACAGAGGCCCCGCCCTCCACATCTTTCCCTGATGGTAAGAATATTTCCTCGCCATCAGAATTGAAAGGCGGGTACATCTACACCCCATCAAAGTAGCTCTCTATGGTCTTATTTTGCTTCCTTTTTCTGGGCATTTTCCCAGCCAGTTACTTGACTTCTGAGATTCCTCTGCACCCCCACCTAGATCTGCCCAGCTAGTGCTTGGGGTCTGAGATTCAAATGGGCTTTCCGTGGTAGGTGCGGCTGCTATTCAATGTGAGCTTAAGTTCTGGTGCTCGGGTGGGGGCAGGGCCACCTCCCAGACTCAGTTCCCTCAGGGGCTTTATGCAGAGACCTTCAGTAATGGAGCGGGTTGGGGTAGGGCCACCTCCCAGTCTCAGTTCCCTCAGGTGGTTTATGCAGAGACCCTCAGTAATGAAGATCCTGCCTGCTCAGGGAGTCCCGGCTGCTTCTGCCGCTGCTGCCTCTGCCGCTCCCTCCACCGCTTCCTCCTGAGAGGGCCCGAGCCACGGAGACACCCCGCTCCCCTCTCGGCCAGCCCAGACGTCTCTCTCACTGACCTGTAGCAGCTGTGGGTGGAGGGACCTTCCTGGTCACCAGAGATTCCGTCCCTGAAGCCTGCTCAGATCTGCTCCTCTGTGGTCATGGCCAGGGCAGCATAGGGATGGACCCTGCTTTCCGGGGCGCAACAGACCCTGGGGATGGCTCTCCAGGGCTCTCTGGAATGGAAATCTTTTCCACTGTGTTTCTGCGTGCCTTGCAGTGATCCAGAATTTGTGGGGAGTTCTTCTTGCAGGAAATATATCGGCTGTGGGTTCAGAGCTAGCATACGTGAGTCTTTCTACTCCGCCATCTTGGCTCCAACACCCCAGAATTTTTTTTAAAGAAAAAGATCCTTATCCCTGTCCCCCTTTTTTCCCCCCCTCCCCAAATTTGGACTTTTATGTCTCAGTTTGAATTACATACACATATCCACAGCCATCAACTAATTATGAAAATATAGTTTATTTAAACTAATGAAAATGTGAGGGGAAAATGTTTTAGTTCTCTTAGATGGAACTCTCTGCTTTCAACATATTCCCAAACCTTTTCCTACTAGACTTCCTGACTTTTCTTTTCGGAATCCCAGAAACACTGTCCTACAGTGCTTGTGTGCCTAGCTCTCTGTAGGGCTTGGGAAAAGATCGTAGGGGAGAACTGCATATCTGGCACCCTTCCTCTAATTAGGGACTATGAACAAGAAAATACAAGGAAAGTGGTTTAGTCTTCCCATCTTGTTATAAGTTGGCAAGAGTTAAGAGTAGACAGTCTCCCAAGGTTCCAAGCAAAATCACCTGCTTAAGTTTTTTGGTTTCAATGCTGGTCTAATTCACTTCTACACCACTGGCCTCAGCAGTTTCCATAGCTAGCAGAATTATCAGTAATAGTGCTATGACTTCCTGTGCCCTATGCCCACCATGGCTTGCAGGAAGCTAGTGAAGAAGCCATTTGTTAAGGACTTGCTGTGTATCAAGTGCTTACAATGTACCAGGCATTGTGCAATGCTCTGGAGATACAAAGAAAGGCAATTAATATGGTCCCTGACCTCATGGATCTCACATTATAATTGGAAGAGTCAATATGTAAAAATTGCACATATCAGATAAACATTTACAGTATAAAAGGAAGGTTAATCTCAGAGGGAGACATAAGGGAGTAGGGTGGAGTGGTATTGGGAAAGGTTTATTACAGGGAGTGGGATGTGGGATGAGTTTTAAAGGATTCTAGAAGTGGTGGTGGGAGATAGCCATTTCAAAAATATAGGGTAAGGAGATGGAGTGACTTGTTTGAGTGCAAGAAGGTCAGTATTGATAGATTATAGATTATAGAGTATATCAAGGGGAATATGTATAATACATAAGACTGGAAAGGTAGTTAGGGGGACCAGGTTGTGAAAGGCTTTACAAACCAACTAGAGGATTTTATATTTGATTCTGAAGGCATTAGGGAGCCAATGGAGTTGATTGATATAGTCAATCCTATGCCTTAGGAAGCTCAATTTGACAGTGTAGGGAAGGATGAACTTGAGGCAGGCAGACTAAGCAAAGTGCTTTTGTAATAGTCCAGGCATGAAGTGATGAGGTTGTATATCAATGTGAGAGTTGTGTGAGAGAGGGGATGAAAGTAGAAATTACAAGACTTGGTAACAAATTAGATGCCCGAGATAAGGAGTCAGGTATGACAATGAAGTTGTAAATCTGGGTAAATGATGCTTGGGAAGAAAGATTGCAATGCCCATTCAGTAAATAGACCCATTGAAGAGCTGAGTCCAGGGAGGGCCCCTTTAATTAAAAAAAAAACAATCAAACTGGGAGGGAAAGATCCTCATGCCTTCTAGACAAAAGAGAAGCAATTATTATTTACATTCATTCTGAGTCAGGAGGACCCAAAAAGTAACCCTTAATTAGTGCTTGGGCAGGGATGTATTGTTATATAATCAATGAGATCCAGAGTGAATTGGGCTTTAGGCATGGTCATTGAGAAAGAAATCTAGTCAGTAAACCCTAAGATTACTGGATAGGTTTCAGTCATCAAAATTTACATTCCTTTGGGCAGAACACTCTCAGGTAAGGGTATGATACTCCATTTTGGGAAAGGAGAGGAGAAGAGAGGAGAAAGGAGAGGAAGAGCTGAGTTGCCCAACTGGAGCAGGCCAACTGGGTACCCCTTCGGGCAGCTCAGACCACTAACAGGTTGTGGTTTATCCTTTCCTGAAGAGGACCATGACATCAAGGAGATGATGACATGACTTGCATTGAATTGGATTTGAGTGAGGGAGGGCTGTGAAAAATCACCAGCCTCCTTTTCTCCTCCAGAGCCACCTGGGTCCATTGACCAGGTATAGATTAGTATGACTGAAGATGGCCCAGGATAAGTGAATTTAGCAGAAGTTGGAAGCCTGGTATCAGCCCTGCTAATGTGGATTATAAACGTCCAAGACAGAATTCAAACTCAATTCTTGTGCCCCCAGTTTTAATGTTTGTTTGTTTTCCAGGACATTATCTAACTCCTCTCAAAGGAAACTATAACTAACAAAGCATTGGAGTAAAATATTAGAAATTTTTTAAATTATCTTTTTGTGTGACTTTGGTCCTGCCCTTAATATCTTTGTGCCTTACTTTCCTTGTCTGCTTCTAGGGGTTGGTTCTCACCATCAATATACTTCAGAAAAATAGTCCCCTAATTACATTTATCCTCTCTAAACTGTAGCTGATGGGTTTCTTTGGAATGATCCTGGAGCATCCTGTCTGGCAATTCTCTTTCCTCCTATCTCCATGAAGCAGTTGTTTTTCTACTCCCTACTCATGCACAAGCTGTGGCAAAGCTAGATGTAAAATGTGTGACAACACTATGAAACATTGGCATAAATGGGTACCAAGGGCTTTCAAATTCTTCACAAGGCTCTGCCTCTGTGGTGTTGCTTCCTGAAATCACTTGCACTGATCTTTATTTGGCCACTGGCACCAGATGGCTCCACAGCAGAAAGTGAGACTGGTAACTTTGAACAGCCCTCCCTCACTTAAATGTAATTGACTTACATGTCATGGCATCACCTCCTGGATATCATGGTCGTCTTCAAGAATGAAGGACAAATAGCAATCCACTGAAACCAGATGACTCCATCCTGGTTTCAACAGGTAAATCACCTTTGTTTTCATGATTCCTAAAAATGAGAGATGTGACATTGTTCTCTCAGTCAAGGTAGAAATTCAGATTTTTCATCTATTCATGATCATGAGATACTACTTTGGATCTATGGATTTGAAAGTACCTTTTAATTTTTTTATTTTAATTTTTTACAATTGTTTTCATCATTTAATATTTTACTTTCCCCAATTATATGTAAAAGTAATTTTTACATTCTTTTTCCCCCAAATTTTGAGTTCTAAATTCTCTGTTTCTTCCCTCCCTCCTCATTGAGAAGGCAAGAAATTTGACATAGGTTATACATGTGTCATCAAGCAAAACACATATTCATGTAAGTTATTCTATAAAAGAAAACACAGACAAAACAATCCAAGAAAAAGAAAGAAAAGAAAAGTATATTTGGTCTGCAGAAGGCTGTACTAATTCTTTGTTTGGAGATGGATAGCACCTTTCATCATAAGTCCTACAGAATTGTTAGATCATTGTATTGCTGAGAAAATAGCTAAATTATTCATAGTAGATCATCATACCATATTGCTTTATTATGTACAATGATCTCCTGGTTCTGCTCATTTCACTTTGCACCAGTTTATATAAGTCTTTTCATGTTTTTCTAAGAGCATCCTGTTCATCATTTCTTAAAGAACAATAATATTCCATCATAATAATATACAACTTATTCAGTTATTTCTCAATTAACAGACAGCCCTTCAATTTCCAATTCTTTGCCACAACTAAAAGCATTATGGAATTTTTTTATATTCATAGGTCCTTTTCATCTTATTTTTATCTCTTTGGAATACAGACTTAATAATGGTATTGCTTAGTCAAAGGGTATGCATGTTATTTAACCCTTTGGGCATAGCTCCAAATTGCTCTCCAATTGTACATTAGTGATTTGATTTAATTTTTCCATATCCCCTCCAATATTTGTCATTTTTCATTTGTGTCATATTTAGCGAATCTGACAGAGTTGTTTTAACTTGCATTTCTCTCTTCAATAGTGATTAATGTCATTTTTTCATAGACCTATAGATAACTTTGATTACTTTATCTGAAAACTTTCTGTTTATATCCTTTGACTATTTATCAATTGAGGAATGGCTCTGATTTCTATAAGTTTAACTCAGTTTTCTATCTATCTGAGAAATAAACTCTTTATCAGAGAAACTTACTATAAAAAACCTTTTTTTTTTACAGTAATGATTACCAACTGTGTATTTCCCTCCACCCTATTTTCATTTTTGTCTCTCTTCTTTACTCTCTCTATTTTCAAAAGTGTTTTGCTTCTGACTTTTATCTACACCAAACTACCCTCCCTTCTATCAACTCCCCTATATTGTTTATCCCTTTCCCTGCCTGCTTTCCTGTATGGTAAGATAGATTTCTATAGACAAATGAATGTGTATATTATTTCATCTTTGAGTCAATTCCAATGAGAGCAAGGTTCATATGTTCCCCTCACCAGTTCCCCTATTTCTCTTTCCACTTCAAAATCTCTTACAGGCATCTTTTATGTCAGATAATTTATCCCATTCAATCTCTTCCTTTTCACTTCTCTCTGTGCATTCTTCTTTCTCATCCCTTAATTTTATTTTTAGATAATCATACCATCACACTGAATTCACACCTCTGCTTCCTATTTATGTATACTCCTAACTGCCCTAATAATGAAAAAGATTTTTAGGAATTGTATATATCATTTTCCCATGTGTGAATATAAACAACTATATATAAAAAATTAATATAAACAATTTACAATTCCTCTTTCTTGTTCACCTTTTTAATGCTTCTTTTGTATTGTGTATTTGAAAGTCACATTTTCTATTTATTTGTATCAGGAATACTTGAAAGTCCTCTATTTCATTAAATGTTATTTTTTTTTACCCCTGCAGGATTATATTCAGTTTTTCTGGGTAGAAGATTTTTGATTGTAATCCTAGCTCTTTGGCCCTCTGGCATATTATATATTATATTTCAAGCCCTCAGATCCTTTGATGTAGAAGCTGCTAAATCTTATATTATCCTGACTGTGGCTCCACGATATTTGAATTGTTTCTTTTTGGCTGATTTCAGTATTTTCTCCTTGATCTGAGAGATCTGGAATTTGAGATCTCTTTTAGGAGTTGATCAGTGGATTCCTTCAAATTCTATTTTATCCTGTTCAAGAAAATTAGGGCAATTTTCCTTGATGATTTCTTGAAATATGATGTCTAGGCTCTTTTTTCAGTCATGACTTTTAGGTAGTCTAATAATTCTTAAATTATCTCCTCTGGATCTATTTTCTAGGTAAGTTGTCTTTCCGGTGAGATATTTTATATTGTTGTCTATTTTTTCATTCTTTTAATTTTGTTTGATTGTTTCTTTATGTCTAATGAAGTCATTAGCTTCCACTTTTCCAACTCTAACTTTTAAGGAATTATTTTCTTCAGTGAGAGTTTGTACCTCCTTTTCCATTTGGCCAATTCTGTTTTTCAAGGTATTCTTCTCTCCCTTGTATTTTTGTGCCTCTTTTACCACTTGGCCTAATCTGTTTTTTAAGGTGTCATTTTCATCAGTATTTTTTGTGCCTCCTTTACCAAACTGTTGACTCTTTTTTTCATGATTTTCTTGCATCACTCTAATTTCTTTTTCGATTTTTTCCTCTACTTCTCTAACTGAATTTTGAACATTCTTTTTGAGCTCTTCCATGGCCTGAGACCAAACCACATTTTTATTTGAGATTTTGGATGCAGGAATTTTAACTTTATTGTCTTCTTCTGAGTGTCTGTTTTGATCTTTTTTGTCACCGTACTAACTTTCTATAGTCAGAATCTTTTCTATTGTTTGTTCATTTTCCAGACTATTTCTTGACTTTTAATTCTATGCTAAATTCAAACTCTGCTTTTCAAGCAGACGGGGTGTTGTCCCAAACTTCAGATGTTTTTATGAAATTGTTTCCAGAGGTAATTCTGGGGATCTGTGAGTTTTCGGCTTTTCCAAGAAGGTATGATCAATCTAAAGAAAAGTGTGTTTATTATTCTCCTGAACTGTGCACTGTTTTGTGAGTGATCTCAAGCACTCTTTCCTTTTTCTTTTTTTAAAAATTTATTTGTTTATTTTAAGTTTTCAACAGACACTTCCACAAGATTTTGGGCTCCAAATTTTCTCCCCATCTCTCTCCTCTGCTCACTCAAAGACAGTGTGCATTCTGACTACCACTTCCTCCAATCTATCCTCCCTTCTGTTATACCCATCCATCCCTTCTGTTATCCCCATCCCCTCTATTTTCTTGCAAGGCAAGATAGATTTTTTACCCTTTTGCCTGTATATCTTATTTCTCAGTTGAATGTAAAAACAACTTTCAACATTCATTTTTAAAACTTTGAGTTCAAACTTCTCTCCCTCCCCATTCATCCCCACTGAGAAGGCAAGCAATTTAATATAGGTTATACATGTGTAGTTATGCAAAACACTTCCACAACAGTCATATTATGAAAGACTAACTATAGAGGAGGGATAGGGTCAAAAGAAAGAATAGAATTAATGGGGGGCAGGATAGGATAGAGGGAAATATAGTTAGTATTTAGAGAAGAGTTTCTTCTAATTACCCTCTTCTCCCATTTGCCCTTCCTTCTATCTTCCCCTACTTCCTGCTTATCCCTTTCCCTCCTACTTTCTTTAGGGTAAGATAATTTTCATACCAAATTGAGTGTGCATGTTTTTCCTTCCCTAAGCCAAATGTGATGAGAGTAAGGTTCATTCTTTTCCTCTTACATCTCCCCTCTTCCCTTCCACTGAAAAAGTTTTTTCTTGCTTCTTTTATGTGAGATAATTTGCTCCCATTCTATTTCTTCCTTTCTCACCCCTTAATTTTACTTTTTTAGATATCATCCCTTCCTATATAACTCACCCTGTGCCCTCTGTCTACATGTATATAATCCCCCCAACTACCCTAATACTGAGAAAAGTCTCAAGAGTTACAAATATGATCTTTCCAAGTAGGAATGTAAACAGTTCAACTTTAGTAAGTCCCTTATGATTTCTCTTTCCTCTTTACCTTTTTATGCTTTTCTTCACTATTGTGTTTGAAAGTCAAATTTTCCATTCAGCACTGGTTGTTTCATCAAGAATGCTTGAAAGTCCTCTATTTCATTGAATGGCCATTTTCCCCCTGAAGTATTATACTCAGTTTTGCTGGGTAGGTGACTCTTGGTTTTAATCCTAGCTCATTTGACCTCTGGAATATCATATTCTAAGCTCTTTTATCCCTTAATGTAGAAGCTGCTAGATCTTATGTTATCCTGATTGTATTTCCACAATACTCAAATTGTTTCCCTCTGGCTGTTTGCAACATTTTCTCCTTGACCTGGGAGCTCTGGAATTTGGCTTCAATATTCCTCAGAGTTTTCTTTTTGGAATTTCTTTCATGAGACTATCAGTGGATTCTTTCAATATCTATTTTACCCTGTGGTTCTAGAATATCAGGGCAATTTTCTTTGATCATTTCTTGAAAGATGATATCTCTTTTTTGTCTTCATGGCTTTCATGTAGTCACATAATTTTTAAATTGTCTCTCTTGGATGTATTTTCCAGGCCAGATGTTTTTCTAATGAGGTATTTCACATTGTATACTATTTTTTTCATTCCTTTGGCTTTGTTTTATAATTTTCTGATTTTTCATAAAGTCATAGCTTTCATCTGTTCCATTCTAATCTTTAAGGAATTATTTTCTTCAGTTAGCTTTTGTACCTCCTTTTCCATCTGGCCAATTCTGCTTTTTAGAGCATTCTTTTCCTCATTGATCTTTTGGATCTTTTTTGCCATTTGGTTAATCTATTTTTTAAAGTGCTATTTTCTTCAGCATTTTTTTGGGTCTCCTTTAGCGAGCAGTTGATTCAGTTTTCATGATTTTCTTGCATCACTCTCATTTCTCTTCCCAATTTTTCCTCTACTTCTCTTACTTGATTTTCAAAATCCTTTTTGAACTCTGTCATGGTCTGAGACTAATTAATATTTTTCTTGGAGGCTTTAGATGGAGGAGCTTTGACTTTGTTGTCTCCTTCTGATTTTATATTTTTATATTTCTTGTCACCAAAGGAAGATTCTATAGTTTGATTACTTTTTCCATTTTTTGCTCACTTCCCCAGCTGTTTACTTGATATTTGAGCTCATTGACAAGGTACTTCTCTGCTTCTAGTGGTAGTGGGGGTGGTGGGGGCGGTGTACTGTCAGCCACTTGATGCCCCCACAATCTGTAGGCCTAGAACTCCAGAAACAGTCATTGCAGCTGCTGCTCCTGCTGCTGCTGCTGTGAGTTCCTCTGAGGACTCTTCCTCAGGCTCCTCCTTGGATTCCTCCACCCCCCTCTGCTGCCCTGGGGCTGAGGGCTGACCACTCTTCTCTCTCACACAGGTACAACAGGCTTTTTCCACTCATGTTCCAATTTGTCCTCTGCATTTTAGAGTCATGAAGTCTGGAAACCACAACACGTGCTGGAGATTCAGTCCCCCCAAGACTGCTCAGGTCCTATCTGTGCCAGTGTGGCCCACACTGGACTGTGGTCTGCTCCTGGTTTGAATGATAGACACTTCCTTGTGACCTTCCAGGCTGTCTTGGGCTAGAGAGTTGCTTCACTCTGTCATTCTGTGGGTTCTGTAGCTCCAGAATTTGTTTAGAATAATTTTTTACAGGTATTTGGCTGGGTTTGGGGAGAGAATGTTAGCAAGTTTGTGCTATTACTCTGGCATCTTGGCTCCCCACAAGCACTCTTTCCAACCTGGAACTGTGGCCCTAGTTCCTTCTCCCCTGCAACCACAGTTTTTCTGTGCTTTTGCTCCTCTTCACACTGGGACTAACACCCAGGACTGTGACTCAGATCCAAGTAGAGGCAATGCAACAGGATTTTGCCCCTGGCACTAGCAAAGGAACTCTGTAAATCCCCTTCTGACCCATTATTCAATTCCCTTATTGTCGGTGGCCTGAGAGGTCTGGAAACTGCCACTGTGGCACTGGTTTAGTCACCATGAGGTCTGCTCCTGGTTTGGTGGGATCTGGTCTGTACTGGGCTCAGTATGCTCTGGTATGGCCTGTGCTTGTCTGTACTCGTCTCTCACCCTGGTGTAACAGACCTTTCCTTCTGACCTTCTAAGTTGTCTTGGGCTCGAAAAATGTTCCACTCCATCTTTTTGTGGGTTCTACTGCTCTGGAATTTTTTAGAGTCACCATTTAAAGGTATTTGCAGAGGTTTGGGGAAGAGTTCAGACAAGTCCCTGCTTTACTCCTCCCTCATGGCTCTACCTCAAAAATACTCTTTTCTAAAGCAACACCTTTGTCTCCTATAGTTTTTCTGGCAGGACACATAATTCCCTTAAGTAGCAAAGTCCAGGTACTATTATTCCAAGTTTCCAGCTAGACAAACTGAGGCAAAAAGGATTAATTGACTTTCTTGGAGTCAATTTAATATTATTAGTAATAACTTATATTTACATATTATATATAATAATTATATTATAAATAATATATTATTGGTAATAATGATGATGGTGATATTAATAAATAACCAAGTGGTAGCTGTGATAGAGTAGACAATCTGTCTTGGATTCAGGGAGATCTGAGTTTGAGTATTGACTCCACCATATACTGTCTCTATGACTTTGGGCCAGTCATTTAATCCCTTAAGTAGTTCTAGGTAGTTGTCTACTACTAAAAGTTGCAAAGAAGATGCTAACTTCCATTGGTGGAAGGGCTCATTTCTTTATCTGAGAGTTCCTACTACTGATGAAATCCCAAGTTCTGTCCCTATCCTTAATTAGTAGCCAACATTTATGTTATGATTCAAGGTTTCCAAAGTATTTTTCATACATTATCTTCTTTGATCCTCATAACGATCAAATAGATTTGAACCCGGGGATGGCTAAGCCCTCATTTCTTCTACTGGTCTACAGTCTACTCAACTTTTGGCAATGGCAGTTTAAATCAACAAACAAACAAACAAATAAAGGACGAAAGGAGAATGAAGTGGCCAGAAAAGGGCAAATGTTGAATAAGACCCTTCTGGGGGCGCTGCATCCTCCTACGGTTCTCTGCATCCTCCTGTGGTTCTCTGCTTTGCTTTATCAGTCTGAAGTGATGAACTGCTCGGGCTTACCATCAGGCATTTATTAATCCTGATACTAAATGGCTAGGGGCAGTTGGGTGGCACAGTGGATAGAGCTCTGGGCCTGAAGTCAGGAAGACTCATCAGCTTGAATTCAAATCTGTCCTCAGACGCTTATTAGCAAAGTGACCCTGGGAAAGTCACAAGCCTGTTTGCCTAAGTTTCCTCATCTGTAAAATGAACTATATGGCAAGCCATTCCAATATCTTGGGCAAGAAAACTCTAACTGGGGTCACAAAGAGTTGGGCACGATTGAAAAACAATTGAACAACAGCATGCTACATAACTGGATTATCACAATAACCTTCCAATTGGCCTGTCAGACCAAAGTCTCTCCACATTCTAACTTGTTTTCCAGTCTCCTGACCAAGTGATTTTCTTCAGGTACTGGGTTGACCTTGTTATTGTGCTATTTAATAACCTTGAATGGCTCCCTGTTATCTACAAGATCATAAATAAAGTTTCCTAATTGGCTTTTAAAGCCCTTTACAACCTGACTCCTTCCTACTTTTCTAGTTGCCTCACACTTCACTGCCCTCATGTACTCCATGATCCACTTGTAGTGGACTACATGCTGTTCCTTGCACAGACATTCCATTCCTTCTCTATGTCTTTACATTGGTTGTGATCTCATCTCAGACACTTGACACTCACTAGCTGTGTGACCTTGGGCAAGTCACTTAACCCCAATTGCCTCATCCTGGGTCATCTCCAGTCATCCTGAAGAATATCTGGTCACTAGATTCAGATAGTTCTGGAGGAGAAGTGAGGCTGGGGACCTGCACAGCCCTCATTTACTCAAAACAAAGTCAAGTGCAAGTCATGTCTCTGATGGCATGGTCTCCTTCAGCAACGAAGGACAAACACACACACACACACACACACATACTGGCTGTACTCCATTCCCATTGTGGTAGAACATCAGTTTCCTGATATAGCTACCCTTACCCTGATACAGCTTTCTCCTCAAACACAACTTCCGTACAACTTCTTTTGGCTCCTCATTAATCCTATTTGCTCTGGCTTCTTTGTTACAGTTTCATGACCTAGACCTCTCACAGCTGGTGGGTGCTGCTATATATAACCTGGTGACTAACCAGCGGCATTTCCAGATGGAGAGGATAAGAGCTGCT
Source organism: Bettongia penicillata ogilbyi (assembly GCA_023548195.1). Taxonomy (NCBI): domain Eukaryota; kingdom Metazoa; phylum Chordata; class Mammalia; order Diprotodontia; family Potoroidae; genus Bettongia; species Bettongia penicillata. The sequence goes on from JAJHZJ010000074.1 coordinate 9,526,152, forward strand.
GTATCTTTGCTATATATCCTTCTTGTATGTCTTTTCTGAGTTAGAACAAAGATCAGTGATTCACCTGTGCCTCTTTTTGTCCAAGCATGGAATCTGAACTAGAGAGTGCTGCCTTTAGAGACACATCTACAACACCTGTACTCTTCTCCCTCCTCACGTTGATTAGTTGGAAGGCTTGACTTTTTACATGATTCAGCTCAAACACCACTTTCTGTGGTCCTTTTCTTGGCTCCCACATCTGTAAGTGTTTCCCTGTAACTTTGAGTTTTCTAGATGTATAGACAGCTTGTAGGTGTCATGCATGGAGACCTCTGGAATTTCTCCAAGGAGACTACAATTTCTGCACTGAAGGAACTGGGGAAGAATAGTGGCTAGGTGTTTTCTCTTTTCTTTGCCTGTCTCTAGGAGGTGGGTTGATATCTGCTCCCCAGCTCAAATATTGCTGATCTAAGAGTATAATAGATCCAGAAAAAAAGTTATTTCTCTGGGTACTCTTAAAAAGCAAAGTAGCCCCTAACCTATTCTCCAATGTAGCTCCTTCCAACCAAATGCTGGTTGTACAAAGATGACCACTACTAGTGAGTGGATAATGATCACAAATAATGAATAGTGTATAAGCCTACCTTTCTAAGCAAACAACAGACAGAAACCAGCAAAGTTAAATAGATTAGAATATACAAGAATGAATAAACTCTTTGAATGAGAATAAAGTAAGATCTTATCCCAAACCAAGAGAGAAAGCCCAATCTCGCCAAAAAAATTCCAGTTTGAGATTTCTAGGAAGGCAAGCTAGAAATCAGGGAGAGTTGGGCAGTAATTCTCTTATATGTTTATAGCTTAAAGTCATTCCTTCTATCCCTTCTGGAGTGTCCTCTGTCCACATGTCTCTCCGCACAAAAATTCTGTCAGGTACTTTATCTTTTAAGCAAATACACAAGTCCATAGTGTCACATTGCATTATGTGCAGTCTTTTCTCCGCACTTCTGAAGTCAGGTCCCTGTCCATATCTGCAGCTACACATAAAAAAACTACTAGGCTTCATTGGAAACCTGGTCATATAAGATTTTCTTCCATTTATTCTATAAGGATGTTATATATTAGCATTTATATACACATTATCTCTTCTAATTGAATATGAGCTCGAGGGAAGGAACTGGTTTTGCTTTTCTGTGTATACAAACCACAGTGCCTGGCATACAAGAAACACTTAATAAATGCAAGTTGACAGATGTTTTGATTGATGGTTTGATTGGCAGGAGTGCTGGACATTATGAAAAATACAGAAGTGATACAGTTCCTGAACTCAAAGAGTTGCATCCTAATGGGGAATAGGATATAAAGTAGGAAAGGATATATCCAAGTAAAGTCTAAGAGTTGGAGCAGGTCACTAACACCTAGCAGACTCAGGAAAGACCTTTTGAAGGAGATGGCATTTGAATTGAGTCTCGAAGGGAATCATGCTTTTCGAGTAGTGAAGGTGAGGTTACAGACCATTGTAGGCATGGGAGGTAGCTGTTGTAAAGGCACACAGGGAGATGGAAGGTCTTTTCTAGAAACAAGTAGGTAAGTTTGGCAGGAATGCCAAGTAGGTTAAAGGATATAATATGTTATCAGTCTGGGAAGATAGGCTGGAGTGACAGCTATTACCATAGGGCTGTTGCTCAGCAACCATGGCATATATACCTGTATTGTCGGTTCCCAGGTGTCATTGCTCTCCCAGTATTCTATGAAAAGGAATTTGTCACTCAAGAGCAACTCGGAACGTTAGTTTTCAGTTTACTCCATTAAAACCTCCTTTTTTTTAATTGGCTCAAGGGTCATATTGAAGTGAACACTGCTACCAAATAAAGGATAGCACAAGATTCATTGATTTGTATCAGAAGGTGATTTAAGAAAATTATGCCCTTGGGTCAGTGCTCTCCTTCCTTCTAATGGGCAGCACAGAGTCTGGTATTCACCCCCTTCTCTCCTCTCTCCCCCTTTCCCAGCTGGTACAGAAGGTTTTGATGAGGATATTTTAATTCCCCAAGTAAACTCAGATTGGATTTTCAGTACTTGTTTAATTTCAAAAGCCTTTTAGGAGATTTTCCATTGAGAATTTGATTGGCATTGTCTGGCATTAGCAGACAAAACCATTAGCTCAGAGACAGGATAACAGATAGAACAATATAGGGAGTATGTGCTCTAGTTACTTTGTAAAACCCCTTCTGTTAAACGGCCAGCACTTCAAACCTCTTGCCACTATCCTAAGTCTCCATCTGCCAATGGAGATGCCAGGCTTGCAGCCCGCACTAGCTTGGTGTGTCAGCAGAAAATTAAAAAGCTCTTTGCTCTTTATTGCTGCTGCAATTGATTTTATGAATCTGTCTAATTGCTCTTTGTTTATCCTGATGTTTTAATGGCCATTATTGACCCCTGGTGTTTTCTTCCCATTTAATTACAATATATAAATCGAATCAATAACAACCACCTTTATGAAGGGTAGACTAACTCTGATCACAGCAAAGACACTGGTATTAGGATTGAGAGGAGGACATAGGGAAGGAGAGGATTCTGTAGTTTCTGTTTTCTATTTCCCCTAGGAAAGAATGTCTATTGGTAGATGTTCCTTTGAGCTTTCTCAGAAAAGGATGAAAAAGTGAAATGTTGGGAAGTAATAGGGTCAGGGACAGGTGATGTCAAGAATATCTCAGAGCATTAAAAATATTGCAGAATGTGCCCTTTAGGACTCACTCATAAATAACCCTGGAGATAAGGGAGTAATTCCATTCTGGGGTGGAAAGTACGTAGTGGAAGCAACAGATGTAATCACGGGGGTCGGGGAGGGGGAAGGAACTTCCACACTCATCTATTATCTGCCATTCATAGTCCATAGACAGTTTCAGCTTTCCCTTTGCTTTTTTTATTTATTAAAGACATGGCTAAACTCTGCCTCTCAAGTAAAGATTACCAAGGGTAGAGTGAACAAAATCGTTCCCTCATTGACCTCAAAATAAGACTTGTCATAATGGTCCTTTACCAGGGATGGATATCTTCACTTTACACCCTTATTTTAAGATGATGATGTTGATGGATTCATTTTTTTTTGTTGGTCCAGCTACCACCTCTGTAAAGGTATTATGTCCTCCCTTCCAGATTGCTAATTGATTTTATTGCAAATATTTTTTCTTGGTCAGAATTGTTTAGTATTAATAAATAATCACAATTACATACATTTACATGGGACTTTATGATTACAAATCATCTTTAATAATTCTTTCTTCTCCCCATTAGTCCAAAAAGTTTAAGTAACTTGCCCAGGGTCATAGAAGTTATTAATTACTAAGTAAGGACTTAAATTCCAGCATTGAAGTACTCTAAATCCAATATGTTGTAGAAGACAGTACTGATAATGAGATATAAAATAGTTTTCCATGTTTTAGTGTTTTTCTGTCTGTTTATACAAGTAAGGTAGAGGAGGAAATATAAGAACTCAGGTCAACCAGAGACCACAACCTGAATTGCTGAAGGACCCTTCTACCCAATAATCTCACTCTGATCCTCTCACTCCAGATCTCCATAAGCTTTTCTTCTCAATATTGTATCCTAAGGACTGTCAGGCCTTTCCATCTGTTCTGTAGCTGAACTCTTATATATTTTTAGTTTTCCCCCAATTAGAATGTGAATTCTTTGAGAGTAATGACTGTTTTGCTCTACTATTTGTATTTCTAATACTTGGCACAAAATAATTGCTCTATAAATGCTTTTCCATTCTACTTAATTCCATATTTTCCAGGGTTGTTCAAGTATCAATTGTAAAACACTGTGCATACTGTAAAGGGTTTTAGATTTTTATTACCTTTTAAAAATTATCATTCCTTTTTCTCTTTTTTTGCTAGGTTTGACTTATTTAGGAAATGGATTTAATTCTCAATTTTTTCATATAACACTTTTCTGGCCTGATGATCTCTTTCTATCCTCTTTGAATCTATGAAATGTTTCCTGCCTTCTAACCTTACTAGAATTCGCATTGTCTCAAAGTTTTCATGATACCATTCTTACAAAAAGCTTTTCCTAGACAAAGTTCTTATGTAGAACTTTCTGTGTAGTGGCAAATGGAACTTAATAACATTCTCTTTCATGCACAAAAGGCTCATTAATCTAATACATAGTGATAAGTTGAATAAATCCTTTCCGCACAAAGAAGGAAATGAAAAACAAACAAGTCATATGTTTTTTTCCTTCAAAGTTGAGGAGGGTTCTTCAACCATTCTTAATTTTCTATTAAGAGGTTCCCAGTGTTGTCTTCTTAGTCATTAAGAAGACAGTTTTGGCTTCTTAGATCAATTGGCTGAATGCTCCCACTGTACAAGTGAGGCTTGACAATTTTACCTTAATGTTATTTACATTTTAAGTCTGTTGCAATGGGGTTAGGGAGAAAGATGAGAAGGGAAACAATTCAATTAATTTTAACTAGTGTTGATTAAATATTTTCTTTGTTCCAGGAACCATGTAAGGTACTGGGACAAAAATGAAGTCCCTGCCTTTGAAGATTTTACATTCTATTCAGGTGGAGTAGGATTCAATGCCAGATTTGATTGTTGACATTTCAAATATTTTCAGTAGTTCACATGATTAAAGCCATAAAATAATCAGCCTGCTTTCTTCAGTAGGGAAGCTAGTCTGACAAAGTATTTATTTTTTTCACAAGTCATGGAATCATTTTATGTCTATCTTTTTCCCATTGGTGGTTCTGGGCACCATGTTATCTTATAAATATTGCCATTAATGTTGCAATAATCAAAATTTTGTGGTTAGCTTCTTTATTTATAACTGCATTTTTGGTGAATATTACCATATTTTCTGGAACAAAAGGCTTACACTAAAAATATTGGAGAAGGGAAGCAGGGTCATTTTCTTAGCTTTTAAGAATCTTGCATAGAACACAGAGACTTCTTTAACTTGAACTTCTAAGGTTGATAGGGTTTAAGGCAGAAAAGGCTATCCTACTCCTACTTCCCATACTTTGGAGTGCTTCAGCTAAAAATAGCCAAAATGTTCAAATATCTACCTGCCAAAATTACAGAAACATGAAATCAATGGACTAAATGATACCTCTCCCTTTTTCTAAGTAAAGATTACTTCCAAGAGAGCTGTGAATAAGCCCATAATGTTGTTTGTCCAATATATTAGGTCATGAAAGGAATGAGAAAAGCCCTGAAGAAGCAACCAGAAGACTCTGGCTTCAGTCTGGATTCAGGTGACTCAGATATTCATCAGGATGATTGGAGAGGGCCCAGGATGCGATAAGAGACCTTGACCTTTTAGGCTAAGGCCTTTTCAGGTACTAATTTAAAGTGAGGTAATGCCCATTCAATGAATAGTCCTCTTTAAAAGGTAATCAGGGGGATGGCCCTTTTAATAGAAAAGAAAAAAAATAAATAGATAAATCACTCTGGGAGGGGCAGGAGCCTCAGGTCAAGTGCAAGTTATTTCATATTTCTCTGATGTCATGGTCCTCTTCGAAAATAGATGAACGCAACCTATGAGTAGATTGATCTGCCTAATAGGCACCTTCCCTTCCCTCCCCTCCCCTCCCCTTCCCTTCCCTCCCTTCCCCTTCCCTCCCCTCCCCTCCCCTCCCCTTCCCTCCCTCCCCTCCCCTCCCCTTCCCCTTCCCTCCCCTCCCCTCCCCTCCCTTCCCCTTCCCCTCCCCTCCCCTCCCCTCCCCTCCCCTCCCCTTCCCTCCCCTCCCCTCCCCTCCCCTTCCCTTCCTTTCTTCTTTCTCCCCTAAAGCCTTGGACCTTGTGCATTTTACCAATGTAAAATAGAATAATAAGGAATCAGGGGTTGCTTGATGATCAGTCTATTAGTGACAATAGGAGCCAAGTCTTATAAGTAAATCAATTTGATTGTCCTATTTTCATTTGGGGTTTATGGGTTTTTGCTTTAAAAAAAAAATGGAATGTGTTGGTTATGAAAACCATAGTGTGTTATTACAAGTTCTCCCATAAATGACTTGTTAAAGTCATGAAATAATATGGGAAGAATTTTCTGACACTTCTAATTCTTTGTGTTCAATGAGATGATTCACTGTATTTATAAAGCACTTAGCATAGAGTGAGGCACATAGTAGGCACTTAATAAATGTTTGTCTCCTGCCCCTTTCTCTCTTTTGTCTTCCATAAATTCTCACGTTTATCTGACTACATAGTGTCCGCCCTGCCCTGGTAAAATGTAAGCCCCTGGAGATAAAGGATCATTTTTCACTTTGTCCCTGAACTTATATATAATATAATCTCTTCCACAAAGCTTGTTCTTAAATGCAACTTGGTAGATTAGAATGGATGATCAACATCCAACATCCAACATTGGCAGTGGTATGCTAGTATTCTACATCTCAAAGATAAGAAACAATCACACCCATCTCTCATCTAACTATAGTATTTGTTAAGAGCTGAAATTATTACTCATTTTTTTGTTTTAATTCTGCTATTTCTTAGTAAGTAGCAAGGAATTCCAGAAAAAAATGTATTGAGCTGTTTATTTCATTGCAATTTTATGTTTTTATAGATTTTCATTATAGGAGCTGCTCTATTGGGTAAAAAAATAAATCTCTATATTAAATAAAACCATACTGGAGGGCATAGCAGACTTTTAAAATTATATGTTTAAGGGACAGATAGTAACTTTCTAATAAATCGCGTAAGAACAATACCCCCAAAACATTAACAAACCAGGGGCTGTATTCAAGACGTCAGAGTTAAATATCAAACATGATGATGTAGTATCACTTAAAAAAATAAACAGCTAACATGTATGAGACTAGGTCCAAAGTATTTTAGCACTATAGCAATGACTTTCAATATTCTATGTTTATGAAATTTCCATAATTTTATATTTTCTCTTCACAAGTTTTGAGATATAATTTACCTTCACCTATTTCCTCTTTCCTTTTATATTACTTTTTGAATTATCAAGTCTCTTTATGCATCATGAAAGAATTTCACCTATACAATAATCTCTTTGAAAGCAGGGTTCACCATTCATACTTCCCTTGTATCACCCAAAATGCCTAGCACAATACTGAACACATAATAGGTGTTATGTGCTGAACAAATAGATATCAAAATTAAATCTTCTGCTTTCATGGCATCTGATGGTACTTTGCACAGAGGAGGTGCTTAATATTTGAACAAATGTTTGCACAAATTTGTAGTAGCAGGCTTTTCCTTTTTTTCCTTCTCTTTCTCTTCTCCTTTCCTCTTTAATCTCCCATTTTTCTTCCATTCTTTGCATGTTAAGAAGACATTTCTTAGATAGAACTGTTGTACATTTCAGTGATCAAGATAGATTTTTTTGTGCTAATAAGAAATTCACAAAGATGATTCAATTTCAATTGCTGTAGGAAACTATGCCCTATATCCACAAAAGCAGTACCAGTGAGGTAAATTTATTTTACCTGATTCTTATCCTGGGTCTAGGGGTGAAGTGTTCCTTCTCACTAATGGAACCCATCTCTGAATTGACACAGATTAAGTTCAATCTGTTGGTGAATGAATGGAGTCAGATTTTATTCATATCCTTCAGCTAATTATGCTCCAATTTTTGAGCATAACTCCAGGGAACATATCTTAAGCAAAACTCTATCTAAAAACTCCCCAAGGCACTTAATGTATAAAATAGATCAGGTATGGGAAAGCTATTTATTTCATCTACCACAATGGTAGCACTTAAAATGAAAACAAAGAAACAAACCTTGCATGCAGACCCTGACAAATACTTAACGTAAGATGCTTATTCTTATATGGACATTTTTATTGGTGAAAAAGAAAAAAAGAAAATTTGTGTAAAAAAGTTGTCTCTCAGAGAAATGTACTTGTGAGAAACACAGTTAATTCAGAAAGGTCAGAGAGAAAGCAGTTCCTCAGGAAAAAAGGAAATCAAAACTGGGTGAAGTCTACTCATTTACACAATTGTTATGTAGACTGAGTATAAACCCTGATAACTAGGTCTTTTTGGTAACTATGGAACAATTGCACATGACCTAGCTCTAGTATTTATGACAGAAAGTGGTTTCCACACTATAGTAGAGGCAAACCACTCAATACCATTAGCACCTGTTTTGAGGCAGTAACCAGTGCCAAGCAGTAACCAGACTCAGTGACTGAGAGTATAGAAAAGAGATGAAGAAGAAGAGGGCAGACACAGAAGCATAACAGACTGAAGAAGAGCAGAGGATGAAGAGAGGAGCAGTATACTTCAGCAGAGCCCAGGAATGATCATCTGAATCAAGGCAGGAAGATTTTGCATTTGCTGCCGGGAGCTGACCTGACTGAAGGAAAACTGTTGTTCAAAAGAATTGTTCAATAGGAAGAATACCCTGCTGAAGAGCTGGCAAGAAAGAAAGTCTATTGAAAGGAAGTGCCCCTGTCTCCCCACCCCCACTATTTGCTTTCCTTTGTATACCTATAGTTTGCCACCTGTAGTTTGAAAGGCTGAAACCATTTAGAAATTTGTCTGCCTTGCTCTTTATTATCACCTCTGACTTGAAAATGTGTGTGTGTGTGTGTGAGTTGTGGGGAGGGGGACCCCTCAAGGCTCAATGAGAAGACATGAATTTTTCTGTGAATTTCAGACTAAGGAGAACTATTTTACTGATAGTGTTAATGCTGCTTCAAGGGATTGATCTGAGTAGTTCTATAGATCTTATACTTAAGGGCCCTGCTTTTATTAAGTTGATAATAATAGCTAGCATTAATATAGGACTTTAAGACTTTCACACCGTTTTACATGTTATCTCATTTGATTCTCAGAATAATCCTGTGAGGTCAGTGCAATTATTAGCTCCGTTTTACATATGAGGCATCTGAGGTCAGACAGTTGGAAGCCCTATCTGTTGATCTTTATTTCTCTGTTTTTATTTTCTCTGAAGTTCAGGGTGCTGACTTTTCCCCCTGAACTAAGTGAATGATATGTGTGCTTGATTAAAGTAGATTGTTGACCCTTCAAAATTCGCTTTCCTTTTAGAAAAGCAGATCTAAGAACGTACAGCAGGCCTTCCTGTGTATATAGGAATCCTTGCTGATACAGGCTAGGAGAAATTAAGTGACTTGCCTAGAGTCACACCATTATTCAGTATTTGAGGCAAGAGTTGAACTCAGATTTTCCTGACTCTGAGTCCAGAACTCAAGATTCAGCTTAATAATGTTTAAGTGGCCCAAGAGTAGCAACTACTAGAAAAATGACTTTGCTGAGTAGAAGACCAGAGTCCCAGCAGAGGAATGGCCTGACCTAGCAGATAGTTTATAATGCAAAATATACCCTAAAGTGATCAAAAACATCAAGACCTATATGATCCCAAGTAGTAAGCTACCCCAGCAGCAAGGATTTCTTAAATCCCTCTCTATCAGCGTTCTGCAAATTTGTACCCACTCTCCTCAGTGGATGCTACATGAATTGGTGGAGTGTGATGCAGGTATGTTTTCACCTTATTTTGTTACTCTTGCTTTCCCCTTTTTGTTTCATATACATTTCATGAATAAGAGTTAATGGCATAATCTTGATTTAAGTGAGAAGCATATCTATGGGATCTTAGAAACTAAATTTGTAAGTAGTAGATATGTAGCTCCTCCATATCAGGCTTATTCCCAAGTCCCTAAGAGTGAGTTGAAACCTCCTTCACTTTCAGTTTTCTCGTGTGAGATCAGGCTAGGAGGAACAAATCAGTCTCAGAACATAGAAAGAGAAGAAGTGAAGGATCAGTGCCACAGTCACAACAACCCTTAACTCTTATTGTCATCTCCTGGGACTGCTTAACAGACATAAGTTCTACCATGGACATAAGACTAACAGACATTAGAAATGTCATAAGACTACTGTGATCATTAAATGCAACATGCACAAATGAGATAAAATTTGAGTCAGTGCACATTGAATTTCAATGCCATTGTCATTGTCAGTCAGTGAGTATAGGATCAAAATACAAATGAATTGTCTTCTCGTGACACTTAATGTATTTAACATGAGGCTTATAAATGTGAAGTCATAAAATGTTTATGTAGAAAATATTTCTGTATAGTATACTACATACTATAATTTGTTGTATTTATGAATTATTTATTTGATAAATTTAATAAGACAATCTAGTTTTGGCTCAAATCACAAATTAAAAATTAACTCCAGAACAGTTATTGTTAATTTAAAAAATTTCCAACAAATTCAAATCTGTTAAAAATTCTTTTTTCCCCCAATTTTTATATAATGATCCTCTATTATGAATATAAACATAACCATTTTGAAAAGAAAATCCACTGGAATTGCTAAAATTGGTAGAACAAAATTAATAGAGATGGTTTAATGGTAGAAAATGAAAAAAAATCTAGAAAATAAAATTAATGTTATCAATGATTGTTCACTTATTTCAGCCATGTCTGACATTTGTGACTCCCATTTGGGGATTTCTTGGCAAAGATACTGGATTGGTTTGCATTTCTTTCTCTAGCTCACTTAACAGATGAGGAAACTGAGGCAAACAGGGTTAAATGAGTTGCCCAGGGTCACATAATTAATATCTGAGGACAGATTTGAATTCAGATCTTCCTGAGTGAAAGCCTGGCATTCTTATCTACTGTACAACATAGCTGCCTATTTATCATTAGGGTTCACATATATTATTATTAATGGAGAGGAAAGGTTACTGTGTTTTCTTTATATGATTATTTTCCATTTGTATAACTAGCTGAAGATAGCTTGAAACCTAAAAAAAAAGAAATGTTTTGAAATTACACATTCATGTAGTGTACATGCAAAGTATATGAAAATGTACTTTGTCCAAACAATACACCTTTTAAAAAAATATTTAATGAACAAATCTAAAGATCTTAATAAATCACATCAATGACATAAAAATTGCTTTACAAAATGGGTGCTTGTGGAGTTTCTGAGTTAAAAGCCTCTTTTATTAGGAGAATCATTGAAATAAACTGCAATCATCAATGTAGCTAAACTTACACTTGACGAATCTAGTGAAAAAAATTGAATGGCTTCACTTAAAAATAACACAGTGGAAAGAAAAGTTGTTCATATGTCTTAATTGACAATAAAATTTTCCTCTATTGTATTTCAAGTGGATGAAGTCACAAATAAGATTCTTACTTGATTACATATGAAGACTATGTTTTTAAAGTGATATTGAAGATTTGTTACTTTGAAAATCTATTGATGCCAAGTGACACCAAGGGGCATTATTAATATAATAGAAGCATTTTTTAAATGAAAATGACAAAATGTGGGTAAATTGTATTGAACTATGCACTAATGGAACTCAATTGACACAATGATAAAGTACAGGACAGCAAGCACTAGTTGAAGATGAGGATCCTTGTACAATTTAGACACAATGCTTCAGAGAAAATCAGTTATTTCAAAATATTAGTGATAAGCCAAATGTAATTTTTAAGTCTTTCTAGGAGCAATTGACTTTACAAAAAATTTACTAAAAGGAAAATTATTTGTAGCACTGCATGACAATATGGAGTCAGAGCAAAGGGCAATTTGATGTCATTATGAAATATGCCAGTTTTTTCGTGCTCAGACACTTCATAATGTTTTTTAACTACAAGAAAAATGGACATTTTTCTTAGTTACAATAAACATGAAACAAATGCGCTTTTTCACAAAAAATCATCCTGAAATTTATATTGGATATTTTTGAGAAAAAACTGGATACTCAAAACAAATTGATGTAAGGTCCTTAAATTCATACTCTGATTTAGAAAAAAAAAACTGTATTTGTCAAAAAGTAAAGCTAGATATTACAAATTTACAAAATAACATTTTGATATGCTTTCTGATTTAAAAATGCCAACCTTGCAAAGGAGATTAAACAAAAAACAGTTTTGTTAATTACTTTATTGGCCTAAGGAAACAATTCTCATTTTAATTTGAAGACCTTGCTATTTTAAAATAAGAATAAATGAGGAATCCCTTTATGTTGAATAAATTTTAACATAGTTCTTCTTACTCACCTGAACATGAATGCTTAATCATCAATCAATTATCAATCAATATTTATGAAACGCCTACTGTGTGTTAGGCAGTGTGCTAAGTAGAAAAAAAAAGGGCAGAAAAGACAATCCCTGCCCTCAAGGAGCTAATAGTCTAGTAGAGGAGAAAACATGCAAACAAATTCCTCTTTCTCTCTTCTTATACCTTTGTACCTCAAATATCTAGGGAATCTTCTGAGGTAGACTGGGAGAGAGACAAGAAAGCTAAGGAAAAATAGCCAACAGTCCAAAGAGAAGTGTCTACATGATGAAAAAGATTTCAAACCTCAGACTATTATACTAAGAGGAGTCAATGTAGGCAAATTTACTGCTGCTGTATTGAGAGGAATCAGTAGTGGGTTTTTGTAGTGCTCTGTAATGTCCATTTTGAAGACAGGTGTCCCAGGATTATCAATGCAGCAAATTTTCTGAGTATTTTTAAGTAAGTGGATAGTTTTGTGTTTTTATTTGTGTATGTGGTTAATTGGAAAGGTTAATTGGAAATCTATTTATAATATGGGGGTAGCATCTATTTGGAATTGGTTATAAGGAATGTTTAAGATCTTTTTCAATTCCTTATTTTTACCTTATTTAGTTTCATTAAATGCCTTTTGTTTTAAATTCATGTGTCATCTGGCCTGGTACAAGGAGATATATCAGTGGGGGCTTGTAACTGTGACTTTTTAGTACCATAAATTTCAGTGCAGCTGAGATGGGACCCTTACAGGAGGCATGGTGTACAGATGAAGAAAATGAAGCCCCCAAAGGGCAAATGATTCCCCCAACATCACACAAGCAGTATATCGGAGAGCCAGGATTTGAGCCATTAAGTCCTATTCTCTTCTACAGTAAAGGTACCAAGTTAAGTCATATATTGTGCCTTTCCTCACTTAGTAATTATGTATGACTTAACTTGGTACCTTTACTGTAGAAGAGAATAAATTACTCCTGAAGTGTGAGTCTGTGCTGATAATACCCAGTATGCACTTCTGATGTGCTGAATCTCTACCCTGCCACCCTAAGAGCATTCTTCAAAGTCCTAGATATGACATAAATGTTTCTGCTCCCTTCTCCACCCTATACGGAGCAATGGGCTTCAGCTGCAGAAGTATCTCTTTTGTTCTCAGCAAGGATAGTTGGAGAAAATTATATACTTCTTCTTTGTTTTAGACAAAATATTTTGAGAGGAGTAAGAGATGACGTTATGTGTTCACTTAACAATTATAGAGGACCTACTTTGAGAAAGGACTGGGGTTGGGAAAGAAAAATTAATAGAAAACAAGGTCCCTGCCCTTATATTTCTATATCAGCTGTTCCTACTATAGAAATAATAACATTTAGAGATTAGAAAATTTGAAGTCATTTATTTTCTGCTAGACTCAAAACACTTCACTTCTTCTAAAGTGACCCCGAAGTTATTGCCCTACTTACCACTTTGCCCAGCATTTGAACTTAATGACTTATTTCCCAGTTATCTCACTACAGCATACTCTATAGAGTAGGAATGACTCTGGAAAGGAGAGAACTCACAAATTTAACAAATGAACTGTTTGTTCATGGCTTAGTCGTGGAGGCTCTCTCATAGTCTTCTGGGAGACATATATGTATATATTATACACATAACAATGAATATGTGTATAATGTATATACAAATACATACATGCCTACAACATATATTTACATATATACATGGCAATTCATAGGAATACAATATGGCCTATACACACGATACACACCTACATATATGTACATGCATGCATGTATATGTATATATGTATATGTGTATATGCATGTATATATGTGTGTGTATAGGTAAATTGTGACTTAATTATATGATGGTGTACTGCAGGCTGTTTGTACACTTGCTTGAGACTCGATATGATACTTGAGTACAACAGCAAAAATACTCAATACCTGGCTCATGTTTTGCTATCTGCAAGTCTACTGAAGCTATCCCTTAAGGGTTAACCAACGTGAGACTGTAACGTACAATGTGTCCACCAGGTGGTGATAGACTCAAGTCACCAGTCCAGTGGTTTTCCATTGTATCTGCTCAGGGCCTCTCTAAAATCTTCTCAATATCTCGTGGTACCTCCTCCTCCCCAACATGCTCTTAGAATATCTCCCTCTCTACTAATATGAGATCCCTCAGTTCCTCTTGACATAGGGGGCAAAATGATTTGAGGGATAAGAAATGAAATACAGTGTTTCTCCATATATCAAAAAGGACAGCAATTTTTCTTTATTCTCCAATCCAGGAACATAGAAATCTGTTCTTGATTACTCAGCTTCATTCATATGACTCAGGTTTTTCTGTGACTACTTTCTATGTTGATTAAAACAAGAAAGTAAAATTACAAAAAGAAACTGTCAAGTTCTCTCCCTTTCACAGAGAACTTTGTGCTTTATTTTTATTTTTTTATTAAATTTTTTTTTTCATTTTTAACACAGTTTATAACAGATAAAACAATTCAAACTTTTGGTCAGGTGATACTTCTTTTTAAAGCATTTACAATATGAACCACAAAATAATTTTTTTTAAACATTAACCAGCTGGGACACAAATAATATTTATGTTGCTAACTTCACAAGCTCTTGACCTAATTATCTCCGTAGTATTACTAAGAGTTAAAGGACCCTAACTTATTGTTATTGGTCTAAAGTCCTATGTCTTAATTTTTGACTTAACCTAAGATGTTCCCCTACCAATAATTTATAATTGAGTAGATCTGGGATTAAGCTTACAAACCTTTTGACTATAGGAAATTGCCACCAAGAGCAGGGACATTGCAGGGATACAATATCTCCCCAACTTCATCATTTCCAAGCAGGATTGGGTTGTCCACTTGCATTCAGTCAGGGTTAAAGTCTGCCAGATGTCAATGGGGAAACTGAGTCAGGAGAATCTTACCTCAGTCCAGGCTGAACAGCTGCTCTCCCACCCTTCCCATGAGATCACCTTTTGCAGTTCATACCAGCATCTCACCAGCTTATTCACGGATTGGAGGCTCAGACCGCCTTTCTTGCTACCCATGCCTGGAGTTAGACTCAGAAGAACAGTCACTTAATAGTCCCATAGCATCTAAAAATAGCAAGTTCCAATAACCAGGTTTCAGATATGATTATAATTTCACTTTGGCTAAGGAACATCTTTTGAGGCAAATCTTAAGCAGCTTACATGCCTCTCTATACATGTTCTAGTGCCTGATTAAATAGCAATCACAAAATCAAATTTACCATTAAAACCTCAACTTTTCCATCAATGCCAAATTTTACCCGAGGTTACTTTCCTCTAGGAGATTTAGACTGAAATTTTTTTTCCCCAAACAAAAGATGTCATTGATTTATTCTCAGTAATTAATTCAGTCACTTGTTTTAATACTAATGGCTTTTACCTCACTTTGTAACATGTTCAGTTTTTCTCCCCATCACTTCCCTCCCCCTGCTTCCTACTACCTTGCATTCTGATTGCTCCTTCCCTCAGTGTACCCTCCCTTCTATCATACCCCACCCTTCCCTTATCCCCATCTTCTCTCTTTTCTTGTAGGGCAAGATAAATTTCTATATGCCATTCCTTGTAGCTCTTATTTCCTGATTATATGCAATAACAATTCTCAACATTCATTTCTAATACTTTGAATTCCAACTTCTCTCCCTCCCCACCCCCCTAGTCCCACTGAGAAGGGAAGAAATTCAATACAGACTAAATATGTGTTCTTTTGCAAAAGACTTCCATAATAATCATGTTGTATGATACTAATTATGTTGCCCTCTATTCTATTCTATCCCCCCTTATTTTTTTCTCCCTACAATTGACCTTGTCCCTTCTCAAAAGTGTTTATTTCTAGTGACTCCCTTCTCCCATTTGCCCTCCCTTCTGACATTCCCCTCACCCCACTTGTCGCTTCCTCTCCTACTTTCCTGTGGTGTGATATAAATTTTCATATCAAATTCAGTGAGCATGTTATTCCCTCCTTCAGCCACATGTGGAGAGAGTAGCTTCATTTTTCCCCTCTCCTCTTCTCCCATTTTTCCTCCATTGAGTAAGATTTTTCTTATCTCTTTTATGAGTTATAGCCTGCCCCATTTCATTTTTTCCTTTCTCTTCCCAGAATTTTCCTCCTTCACCCCTTAATTTTTATTTTATTTTATTTTATTTTTTTGGTGTGGATATCATCTCTTCTGATATAACACACCCTGTACTCTCTCTCTATGTGTGTGTGTGTGTGTGTGTGTGTGTGTGTGTGTGTGTGTACAATCTCTCCATCTACCCAAATACTGGGAAAAGATTCAAGAGTTAAAAATATTTTCTTTCCCTGTAGTAATGCAAACAGTTAAGCTTTAGAGAGTCTTTTATGATTTTTCTTTCCTGTTTACCTTTTCATGCTTCTCTTCATTCTTGTCATGGGAAGTCAAATTTTTCTATACAGATCTGGTCTTTTCCTCAATATGAATGATTGAAAGTCATCTATATCATTGAATGACCATTTGTTCCCTTGAAGCCTTATGCTCAGATTTGCTGGGTAGGTGATTCTTGGTTTCAATCCCAGTTCCTTTGACCTCTGAAATATCTCATTCGAAGCCCTTTGATCCCTTAATGTTGAAGCTGCCAATCCTATGTTATCCTGATTGTATTTCCACAGTATTCAAATTGTTTCTTTCTAGCTGCTTGTAGTATTTTCTCCTTGATCTGAGAACTCTGAAATTTGGCCACAATATTCCCAGGTGTTTCTCTGTTTGGGTCTCTTTCAGGAGGTGATCAGTGAACTCTTTCAATATTTATTTTGCCCTCTGATTCTAGAACATCAGGGCAGTTTTCCTTGATAATTTCATGTAAGATAATGTCTAGGCTCTTTTTATTGATCATGGGTAGTCCTATAATTTTTAAATTGTTTCTCCTGGATCTATTTTCCAGGTCAGTTTTTCTTCCAATGAGATGTTTCACATTGTCTTCTATTTTTTCAAATTTTGGTTTTATTTACTAACTGCTTGGTTTAACTCATAGTCATTCATTTCCCTGAACTCAATTCTCTCTTTCAGTGAATTATTTTGTTCAGTGAACTTTTGAACCTTCTCCTCCATTTGGCTAATTCAGCTTTTTAAAACCTCCTTCTCCTCATTGGCTTTTTGGACTTCTTTTTCCAGTTCAGTTAGCCTCTTTTTAAAGGTCTTATTTTCCTCAGCATTTTTTTGGTTCTCCTTTAGTAAGCTGCTAACTTGCTTTTTAAGGTCTTCTATTGCCTGAGCCAATTTGGAGACCCTGGAGGCAAAGGCCTTGACTTCCTCTGACGATATGCTTTGTTCCTCCTCATCTGAAAGGATAGGAAGAGACACCTGTTCCCCAAGAAAGTAACCTTCTATGGTCTTATTTTTTTCCCCTTCTTTGACTTCTGAGTTTCCTCTCCACAACCACCTTGTCTCCAGTTCCACCAAGCCAGCACTGGGGGCTGACATTCAGATGAGCTGCTCCAAAGCCTCAGGGGTCTGAGGTGGGGGCAGGGCTGCTATTCAGTGTGAGATTAAGATCAGCTGCTCAGGTGGGGTCAGGGCTGCCACACAGGGCTCAGTTCCCTCGGGGGTTTATGCTGAGATCTTCAACAATGGATGCAGGCTACTGCCTGCTTTGGGAGCCTTGTCCACTGCTGCCTCCACTGCTGCCTCCTGAGGAGGCCTGAATTATGGGGACACCCCACTCCCCTCTTGGACAGCCACAAAAACCCTCTCACTGACCTTTGGCGCCTGTGGGTTGAGGGATCTGCGCTGCTACTGGAGATTCTGTCCCTGAAGCCTGCTTGGATCTGCTCCCCTTGGTGCCTTGTGACCAAGGCAGGGCTGGGCTCTGCTCTGCTTCCAGGTGCGACGACCTTTCCTGTTGGTCTTTCAAGTCTCTCCAGGATAGAAATCTCCTCCACTCTGTTGTTCTGTGGCTTCTGCTGCTCTAGAATTTGTTGAGAGTTCTTCTTTACAGATATTTTATGGACTGTGGGGTAAGAGCTAGCATATGTAGATCTTTCTACTCCACCGTCTTGACTCCTCCCCACAGGACCGTAGATTCTAATTGATCTTTATCTGACTCTTGCACCTTCGGGTCTTGAGAAAGACTAAAAGCTGGGATTGTATGTTTGTATGTGATTAGTTCTGAAAAAAATGGAGAAAAAGTGAGACAAGTTCGGAGATTGGTGTTCCAGCTTGCACTTGCCAGCTCCTGAGGTATCTATGGTCAGACCCATTCTCCCTTTTTCTCTGCCTCTGATCTCTGCTATATGTTTCTACCAAGTCTCATCTCCTCTCTAGGTTCTCTGCTTCTTCAGTGAAGCTGTCTTAGATCAGTTCTATCTCTGCTTTTGCTTCTCTTTTTGTGGCTACAGTGTCTCTATGGCAATGATTGCTGGTGTTTTCCTGGCCAGCTGGCAGTTTTCTATCTTCACTCCTTTACTTTTACTCTCTTTACTCCTTTACTTGGATGCATGAATGGATTGAGAGGGAATGGAACTGTGGACCACCAGTCTTTGTTAATCGAAATCATTTTAAAATGGGCAAAGGGGAAGCACTAAATGACATTCTGACACTAAAAATCTGGTCCCATTTCCCAACCTATCACATAATAGTTGGCATTGATATAGCACTAAAGTTTGCAAAGCAATTCACAAATATTCATCTTTGCCTTGAGTGTACACTCAAGAAATCTTGCTTTTATTATTTTGATGACATAGTTTGTCCTTTTGAAGCCTTTGGAACCCTTCTATCTTCCATAGAGATAAGATATGGCATATGTACTATAATGATATGCAACAGCTATTTCTACCTTCTCCTCAATTAAGGCAGAGGAAAGAAAAATATTTAATTAGCTAAATGAGACCATAGCTATATGGAGAGATATCAGAAATTTGCAAACAGTCAGGCTGACTGACTGATATGTCAAAGATTATGGAAATAGAAAATGAGCTCCAATCAGAGAGCTCAGGTGGATATATCACAAATAGTTTGGGAATATTTTTAGTCAAGGCAGCTAGGAGGCACGATGTATAGAGCATTGGGCTTGGATCAGGTACTCTTATCTTTATGAGTTCAAATATGTCTTCAGTTGATTATTAGCTGTGTGACCCTAGGCAAGTCACTTAACCCTGTTTGTTTCAGTTCCTCATCTGTAAAATGAGCTAGAAAATGAAATGGCAAAGCACTCCAATATCTTTGCCAAGAAAATCTCAAACAGAATCACAAACAGTGATACACAACTGAAACTTCTGAACAGCAACATTTCTAGTTAATTCAACAAGCATTTATTAAGCACCTTTTATGTTCTAGGCATGGTAATACATGCTCAGAATTCAGAAACACAAAATGGTATAGTCCCAACATGGAGGAATAAGTTTTGCCTTCTACCTATGACCTTGTCTTATCCCTTGGATGCCAATGTCCTCCCTTCCATAACAACATATACACATGTATATGTATGTATGTGTATATACACATAAATGTATATATATATGCATATGTACATATATATTACACACATGTATTTATGTTATCTCTCTCATCAAAATATATACTCCTAAGTGCAGGATCTTTTTCATTTTTATATTTGTACCTTTACTATTTAGCACAGTGTATTTAAAAAATGCTTATTGATTTAGGAGAAGAGAAGAAAATAAATATTTATATAGCACCTACTATGTATCAAGTACTGTTCTGAGCACTTTACAAATATTATCTCATTTTATTACCAGCATTATAAATATTTCATTACTTACAAATATAATATGTAACTATATAATATAGTGTATAAATATAAACAGTAAGGTAGGGAATTATTGAGGCAAAGGAAAGATTCAGGAAAAGTGCTCTAAGAAAATTCAAGGAGAGAAAACACTTTTAGTTAGGGGAACTGTGGGTTGAATACAAGGAAAACTTTACAGATGCAGTGTTACCTGAGCTAAAGATGGAAGAAAGATTAAGATTCTGGAAGGCAGAGATAAGGAAAGAATGCATTTTAGGTGCATGCAAATGCACAGAGGCAGAAGACTATGCTGAGCCTTTTTTTTGCACAAAAGAATGTATGATTTTTGCTAGTAGGGAGTTTTATTTTTATATGTGTATCCAAGAACCTGGCAAGCCTTGAATATAGTAGGTTTTAAGTTCTTCCTGATTCTGAATTTGAGGAACAGGTACAGGAGTTAGACCAAACACAGAATATATGAAGAAGAATAATATATTATCAGCAAATGGAAGCCATTGAAGTTTTTGAATAAGGGCATGATAAGGTCAGATCTATGCCTTACTCAAATAAATTGATGAAATCAATACTCCAGTAAATTGATGATTTCATAAATGTAGGTATTCTTTTTAGTGTTGCAGATTTTAACCCTTCTATGCCTACCCATTTTAGATAGCTCTTGTGATCTTCAACATCAGCTCTTCAGAGATTGTAATGTTCCACAACTCAGTCATATAACAACATTGAAAGACTATTAGTATTTAACACATAGAGAAGTTTGGTCATTAGAAGAATTTTGTAATTTATTAAAAGCAACTCATCCCATTCTCCTCTAGTTCCATTTTGGTTCAACTAATTTCTCATTTGCACTGTCTGTATATTTATACTGATTGATAAGTTCTACAGTTTGTATAGTCATCTACATATTACAGTCTGGACAAAAGGCATCTTTCATTTACTTGAATTTAGTTGTTATGCTATATTCTGGGGCTTGATGCCATCAGGATAATAACTTCCACAAACAGGAGTATCTAGAGGATCTCATGGTCTTTTCTTTCTTTTTTAAATCTTAATATTTTATTTTTCCCAACTATATGCAAAAATAATTTTAACTTTTTTTTTTTCAAATTTTGAGTTCCCAATTGTTTTCTCTCTCTTCCCTCCCCCCTCACTGAGAAAGCAAGCACTTTGACATAGGTTATAGATGTATAGTCATGCAAAACACATTTCCATGTAAGCCATTCTATGAAAGAAAACACAGACTAAAAAAAACCCAATAAAAATAAAGAAAGTAAAGAAAAAATATTTTGATCTGTATTCAGACTCTACCAATTCTTTCTCTGGAAATTGACAGAACCTTTCTTTATAAGTCCTACAGACTGCTCCTCTCTCACCCTGGTGCAACAGACCTTTCCTGCCAACCTTCTAAGTTATTTTGGTCTGGAAAAATATTTCACTCCATCTTTTTATGGGTCCTGTGGCTCTAGAATTTGTTTAGGGTAATTATTTAAAGGTATTTGGAGGAGTTTTGGGGAAAGCTTAGGTGAGTCTCTGCTTTTGCTCTACCATCTTGGATCCTCCTTATAGTCTTTAGAAGATTCCTCTTTACTGTGTACTACACAAAAACACTTAGAAAGTATGCCAATATTTTATATCTCTCCAGATATTAGTAATGTGAGAGTTTCATAAAGCAGTTATCTCTGTTATATTTTTCCTTGAATCTTATGTATTTGATAAATATACAGGAGATAGAGCAAGGGAAGAGATGCTAATAGTTTGGTCAATCAATCAAATACTTTAATATTCAGCAAATTATCTTTTATTCTTTATGCTTTAATTGTGTGATGGTAAAGATGTGGTCTACTGTGGAAAGTTGCTTGGAAAAGTCTGTATGTTCACTTCTAATCCCCTCATTAAGGATATCTTACTATCATGACAAAGTTATATAAAATCATAAAATGTTATATAGATGAGAAAGTAGAGATATGGCTAGCAATTAGAGTTTTAAAATCATATTTTACTATCTTTTTCTCTTTCTGATATCTTGAGAATAGATTCCTTTGATACTTTCAAAATGGTGTTGCTTCTAGTATGTACCTACTTGGCGTGCGCAGGGTCTAGTGCTACTGTTTTTGTCTATTAACAAGATGCTTCAGTTCTATTTCTACCTGTTCTATAAGCACAGCATAGTGCCTAAATGTGGTGGTTCCACTGTCCTTGATGGTGAAAAAAATTATTAAAAAAAACTTTGTAAATATTTTGTGTTTCTCTACTTTTTATTGTCCTACTTCCATTTTTCATTTTAATGCCCTGGAATGGTTTTTACCTAATTGATAGTCTTGTCAAAATTCTTTAAAATTTTCTGTTTTCCCTCTAATTTTCTGTTATTTTATGAGGTCTTATTACTCAATCTTCTACCATTCTCCCCTATAAGACTATGCAAATGAATTAACACTTAAAGTGGTATTACACTTGGATTGACTTGGCATATTGTTCTGCTTGACAAATAAGTCAGATATTCATTCCTCAGGCATGTTTGTTCAGCATTTTTTTGGGGGTCTGTTAGCAAGCTATTGACTCACTTTTCATGATTTTCTTGTATCACTCTCATTTCTCTTCCCAATTTTTCATCCGCTTCTCTTACTTGATTTTCAAAATCCTTTTTGAGCTATTCCATGGCCTGAGACCATTACATATTTATTTTGGAGGCTTCTGATGGAAAGCATTGTTCTTCCTTATCCAAAAGGATGGAAGACAATACCTGTTCACCAAGAAAGTAATTTCCTATAGTCTTATTTTTTCCCATGGGCATTTTCCCAGCCAGTTACCTGACTTTTGAGTCCTTTGGCAAGCGGAAGTTATACTCTGGGGACCTGTAAATTCTCAGTTCCTCTAAGGTGGCACAATCAAGGGAGAGGAGTTTACTCCATTCCTGGCCTGTGAATTGGTCTGGGAGCAACCAAAAACTTTTCTACCCAGAATCTGGGAAACTGCCTCCAGCTCCATTATGCCAGCACTCCTCCTCATTCCAGGGTCAGGCTCAGGGCTGAGATTCAGAACAGCTGGTCATATATAGAGCTTTAGGTGGAGGGCTCCAAAAATGGACCTGCCACTGCAATAGCTGCTGCCAGCAGTAAAGACCATGTTCTCTTCTCCTGGTGAAGGAACTTTTTCACTGACCTTTGAAGCTGTCTGTGGCATTTGTGGGTTGAGCAATCTGGGAACTGCTGCTGCCAGTGGCTCCCTGAAGCCTGTTCTGGGTCCATCTCTACCACACCACATGGTCCACGCTGGGCTGTACTCTTCTCTGTGCCTAGATAGACCTTTCCTGTTGGCCTTCCAGGTTGTCTTACGCTGGAAATCTCTTTCACTCTATTGTTTTGTAACTTCTGCTGCTCTAGAATTTGTTTAGAGTCATTTTTTTACAGGTATTTTATGGGTTATGTGGTGGAGCTTCTACAGGTTCATCTTTCTACTCTGCCATCTTGACTCCACCCTTGCTAAGGCACTTTTAAAACTCTTTTGGTTCCCTTATGGCAAATAGTTTATATCTATCAAGTTATATATGAAATTATTATAATTGGTGTTGATTTCCTTTCCTCCTAATTTTCCATTTTTATCTGTCATCAATAACTTATTTGAATTAGATCAAGTTGGAGATGTTTTCAGTGAATACCACATGTTTTTCTCATTTTTAGAAATGTTTTCTTCTAATTTGGGGTATATTTTCATATTTGTTCTTATAAATTAGTCATCTGATTTTACAAAAACAGGATTTGAGAATGACACACATATAAATAACAAGGTACTGCCTGTTTGCAAAAATACATATGTAGCTCAACTTCATTTTTTTGTAATACTATCACCATTTTCAACTCTGTGTAATCATTTTCTTAAGGAAAATATTCCTGATTTGTTTGGGGGCAGAGCCAAGATGTCAGAGTAGAAAGACACACATACTCCAGCTCTTCCCCCACAGCCCATAAAATACCTATAAAGAAAAATTTCAACAAATTCTAGAGCAGCAGAAGCCACAGAAAGATGGAATGGAGATTTCCAACCCAGGGTGACCTAGAAGGGCGATGAGAAAGGTCTGTTGCACCAGATGTGAAATGGAGCCCAGTCCAGCCTTGGCTGTGTAATGCTGGGATGAGCAGGCCTAGGGGTGCAATCCCCAGCAACAGCTGCAGAGGTTTGTAGATCCTTCAACCAACAGGTGACAAAGACACTTCAAAGGTCAATCAGAGGGTTTTTTCACCTCTGTGACAAGGGAGCAGGGTCCTCCCCTAACCCCAGCCCCAGGTGGCAGTGGTGGTGGCAGCAGCAGCAGTGGAGGTTCCCAGATCTCTCAACCCACAGGCACCAAAGGCAGCTTCAAAGGTCAGTGAGAGGGATTTTCCAACTTGGCAAGAAGGGAGAAGGGTTCTCTCTTCTGCCCCAGGCAGCAACAGCAGAAGCAGCAGGAGCTGGGGTCCGTTATTCCATTGTTGGAGAGCTCATCTTAAAGCCCCTGGGGTAATTGAGAAGCTGATCTGAATCTTAGCCCTGAGTGGCTGCCCTGCTTCCCACCTAAAGCCCCTGGAGGAATTGAGCAGCTGATCTGAATCTCAGCTAGAAGTCTGCCTAGGGAGTAACTCCTCTCCCTTGATTGTGCCACCTTGGAGGAACTGAAAACTTACAAGTTCCCAGAGTATATCCTACTTTTGACAAAGGACCCAAAAGTCAAGTAATTGGTTGGGAAAATGCCCATAAAAAGGGAAAAATAAGACTGTAGAAGGCTACTTTCTTGATGAACAGGTATTCTCTCCCATCCTTTCTGATGAGGAAGAACAATGTTTACCATAAGGGGAAGACATAAAAGTCAAGACTTCTACATCCAAAACCTACAAAATAAATATGCAATGGTCCCAGGTCATGAAAGAGCTCAAAAAGGATTTTGAAAATCAAGTAAGAGAGGTGGAGGAACAATTGGGAAGAGAAATGAGAGCAATGCAAGAAAACCATGAAAAGGGAGTCAGCAGCTTGCAAAAGGACACCCAAAAAAATAACACCTTTAAAAACAGGCTAACTCAATTGTCAAAAGAGGTCCAAAAAGCCAATGAAGAGAAGAATGCTTTAAAAAACAGAATTAGCCAAATGGAAGAGGAAAGTCAAAAGCTCACTGAAGAAAATAGTTCTTTAAAAATTAGAATGGAACAGATGGAAGCTAATGACTTTATGAGAAACCAAGAAATTACAAAACAAAGCCAAAAGATGAAAAAGTGGAAGATAATGTGAAATATCTCATTAGAAAAAAAACTGACCTGGAAAAAAGATCTAGGAAAGACAATTTTAAAATTATAGGACTACCTGAAAGCCATGATCAAAAAAGAGCCTAGACATCATCTTCCATGAAATTATCAAGATATCCTAGAACCAGAAATATTGAAAGAATCCACTGATCACCTCCTGAAAAGATCCAAAAAGAGAAACTCCTAGGAACATCGTGGCCAAATTCCGGAGTTTCCAGGTCAAGGAGAGAATATGGTAAGCAGCTAGAAAGAAAGAATTCCAGAGGTCAAAGGAACTAGGATTAAAACCAAGAATCACCTACAAAAATGAGCATAATACTTTAGGGGAAAAAATGGTCAATCAATGAAATAGAGGACTTTCAAGCATTCTTTTTTTTTTTTTTTGAAATAAAAATTTATTTATTTAACTTTTTACATTCATTTTCACAAAATTTTGGGTTCCAAATTTTCTCCCCTTTCCTCCCCTCCCCCACCCCAATACACCGAGCAATCTAATTTTCCCTAACACCAATCTGCCCTCTCTTCTATCATCCCTCCTTTCTCTTGTCCCCATCTTCTCTTTTGTCCTATAGGGCCAGATGACTTTCTATTCCTCATTAACTGTATGTCTTATTTCCTAGTAGCAAGAACAATACTAAACAGTTGTTCCTAAAACTTTGAGTTCCAAATTCTCCCCATCCCTCCCTCCCCACCCATTCCCTTTGGGAAGGCAGACAATTCAATATAGGCCCTATCTGTGTAGTTTTGCAAATGACTTCCATAATAGCCGTGTTGTGTAAGACTAACTGAATTACCCTGCCCCTATCCTATCCTACCCCTCATTGTTTCTATTCTGTCTTTTGATCCTGTCCCTCCCCAAGAGAGTTGACTTCAAATTGCTCCCTCCTCCCATTACCCTCCCTTCCATCATCCCTCCTCCCCTTGCTTATCTCCTTCTCCACCACTTTCCTGTATTGTAAGATAGGTTTTCATACCAAAATGAGTGTGCATTTTATTCCTTACTTTAGTCAAATGTGATGAGGGTAAACTTCTTGTTTTTTTCTCAGCTCTCCTCTTTTTCCCTCCACTAAAAAGTCTCTTGCTTGCCTCTTGAATGAGAGATAATTTACCCCATTCCATTGCACCCTCTTTCCTCCCCTACCTTTCTCTCTCATCATTTACCTTAATTTCTTTTAAGATATGGTCCCATCCTATTCAATTCACTCTGTGCTCTCTGTCTCTGTATGTGTGTGCATGTGTGTATGTGTGTGTGTGCATGCATGTACATGTGTGTGTGGTCCCACCAACTACCCAGATACTGAAATGTTTTAAGAGTTACAAATATTGTCTTTCCATGTAGGAATGTAAACAGTTCACTTCTGGTAAGTCCCTTAAGACTTCTCTTTGCTGTTTACTTTTTCATGCTTCTTCTCATTCTTGTGTTTGAAAGTCAAATTTTCTTTTCAGCTCTGGTCTTTTCATCAAGAATGCTTGAAAGTCCTCTGTTTCATTGAAAGACCATATTTTCCCCTGAAGTATTATACTCAGTTTTGCTGGGTAGGTGATTCTTGGTTTGATTCCTAGTTCCTTTGACTTCTGGAATATCCTATTCCACGCCCTTCGATCCCTTAATGTAGAAGCTGCTAGATCTTGAGTTATCCTGATTGTATTTCCACAATACTGGAATTGTTTTTTCTAGCTGCTTGCAAGATTTTCTCCTTGACCTGGGAGTTCTGGAATTTGGCCACAATGTTCCTAGGAGTTTCTCTTTTTGGATCTCTTTCAGGTGGTGATCAATGGATTCTATCGATACTTATTTTGCCCTCTGGTTGTAGAATGTCAGGGCAGTTTTCCTCGATAATTTCATGGAAGATGATATCTAGGCTCTTTTTTTGATCATGACTTTCAGGTAGTCCCATAATTTTTAAATTGTGTCTCCTGGATCTATTTTCCAAGTCAGTTGTTTTTCCCATGAGATATTTCACATTCTCTTCCATTTTTTCATTCTTTTGGTTTTGTTTTGTGATTTCTTGGCTTCTCAGAAAGTCATTAGACTCCATCTGTTCCATTCTAATTTTTAGAGAACTATTTTCATCAGTGAGCTTTTGAACCTCTTTTTCCATTTGGCTAATTCTGCTTTTGAAAGCATTCCTCTCCTCATTGGCTTTTTGAACCTCTTTTGCCAATTGAGTTAGCCTATTTTTCAAGGTGTTATTTTCTTCAGCACTTGTTTTGTCTCCTTTACCAAGGTATTGACCTGTTTTTCATACTTTTCTTGCATCTCTGTCATTTCTCTTCCCAGTTTTTCCTCCACCTGTCTAACTTGCTTTTCAAAATCCTTTTTGAGCTCTTCCAAGGCCTGAGCCCACCTGACATCCCCCTGGGGTGTCTGGGATACAGAGGCCCCACCCTCCACGTCTTTCCCTGATGGTAAGAATATTTCCTCGCCATCAGAATTGAAAGGCGGGAACATTTGCACCTGCTCAAAGAAGCTCTCCATAGTCTTATTTTTCTTCCCTTTTCTGGTCATTTTCCCAGCCAGTTACTTGACTTCTGAGATTCCTCTCCACCCCTGCCTAGATCTGCCCAGCTAGTGCTTGGGATCTGAGATTCAAATGGGCTTTCCGAGGTGGCTGTGGCTGCTATTCAATGTGAGCTTACGTTCTGGTGCTGGGGTGGGGGCAGGGCTGCCTCCCAGGCTCAGTTCCCTCAGGGGGTTTATGCAGAGACCTTCAGTAATGGGGCCGGTGGGGGCAGGGCTGTCTCCCAGGCTCAGCTCCCTCAGGGGGTTTATGCAGAGACCTGAGCTTCTGCCTGCTTCTCAGGGAGTCCCAGGCTGCTGCTGCTGCCTCCGGCCCTTTCTGCCCCTGCCTCTGCCTCCGCTGCTTCCTCCCTAGGGAGCCCGAGTCATGGAGACACCCCGTTCCCCTCTCGGCCAGCCCAGAAGTCTCTCTTACTGACCTGTAGTGTCTGTGGGCGGAGGGACCTTCCCGGCCGCCAGAGGTTCCGTCCCTGAAGCCTGCTCAGATCTGCTCCTCTGGGGCCATGGCCAGGGCAGCTCAGGGGTGGACTCAGCTTTTTGGGGCATGACGGACCCCTGGGGCCGACTCTCCAGGGCTCTCTCAAATGGAACTCTGTGCCTTGCAGTGATCCAGAATTCATGGGGAGTTCTTCTTGTAGGAAATATATGGGCTGTCGGTTCTGAGCTAGCCCATGTGAGTCTTTCTACTCTGCCATCTTGACTCCACCCCCCACTTTCAAGCATTCTTGATTAAAAGACCAAAGCAGAAAAGAAAATTTGACTTTCAAACACAAGAATCAAGAGGAGCATGAAAAGGTAAACAGGAAAGAAAAATCACAGGGGACTTACTAAAGTTGAACTGTTACATTCCTACATGGAAAGATAATATTTGTAACTCTTGAAACTTTTCTCAGTATCTGGGTAATTCGAGGGATCTCACACACACACACACACATAGACAGAGAGCACAGGGTGAGTTGAATAGGAAGGGATCATATCTAAAATAAAATAAAATTAAGGAGTGAGAGAGGAATATATTGGAAAGAGAAAGGAAGAAATGGAATGGGGCAAATTATCTCTCATAGAAGAGGCAAGAAAAAACTTTTCCAATGGAGGGGAAAAGCGGGGAGGTGAGAGGGAAAAAGAGAAGCTTACTCTTATCACATTTGGCTCAAGGAAGGAACAACAGGCACACCCAGTTTGGTATAATCTATCTTACACTACAGGAAAGTAGGAGAGAAGGGGATGAGCAGGAAGGGGGGGAGGATGGAAGAAAGGGCAAATGGGAGGAGGGAGCAATTTGAAGCAAACACTCTTGGGGAGCGACAAGGTCAAAAGAGAGAATAGAAGAAATGGGGGGGCAGGATAAGATGGAGGGAAATATAATTAGTCCTATACAACATGGGTATTATGGAAGTCATTTGTAAAACTACACTTATATAGCCTGTATTGAATTGCTTGCCTTCTCAGTGGGAATGGGTGGGTGGGGAGAGAGGAAGGAAGAAAAGTTGGAACTCAAAGTTTTAGGAACAAATGTTGAGAATTGTTTTTGCA
Organism: Bettongia penicillata ogilbyi; assembly: GCA_023548195.1. Classification (NCBI taxonomy): domain Eukaryota; kingdom Metazoa; phylum Chordata; class Mammalia; order Diprotodontia; family Potoroidae; genus Bettongia; species Bettongia penicillata. The sequence continues at coordinate 9,555,237 of JAJHZJ010000074.1, forward strand.
TACAACTAGGAAATAAGAAATACAGGTATTGGGGTAAAGAAATTTATCTTGCCCTACAGGACAAGAGAAAAGATGGGGATAAGGGAAGGGAGGAATGTTAGAAGGGAGGGCACATTGGTGGAAGGAGGAATCAGAATGCAAGGCATCTTGTGGTGAGAGAGATGGAGGGAATATTTGGAACTCCACATTTTGTGGAAATGAATGTTGAAAACTTAAAATAAAAAAATAAAATATTCCTGACTTATAAACATCAGACTACTGTGCAGTGTGCAAGACTGTAGCTTCTCTCATTATTTACTCTGGACCCATATTTTCTGTAAGGTTTCATCATCATCACTTATTCTCACTTTCATATTGAGATCCTCAGATATCAAAGTATGTCTTGATTTTAACTGGTTAAATTGATATTTTTGCAGACTTTCTCTTTCCTTATCACGTATTATAGTCTGGACAAAATATGCAGCATAGGCTCAATTCTTTTCATTATGGTCTCCTATGTACTTCACATGCGCACTTGTAGCATCAACATGATATTCACACTGCGTATGGTAGCCATGAATGCCCAGGTGCAATTCTGAATCACGAAATATCACAGACTTTCCACATGGAAGACAGAACCAAAATATTTATTAAGACACCAGAAAGTCAAATCCATCCTAGTAACAAAAATGTATACACAATAACAATGCAGAGAATAACACCACCCCCAAACCTTCCCCTTGCTAGGCTTCCCACAAAACAGCACCCTTAAACAAATCACAAGGAGGGTCTCCTTAAACAAAATCACAAACAAGCTCTTTCACTCACATTAGCCAGTTGCCTCCTTGCCTGCATCCTTCCTATCTCTCACTGCTCTCATGATCAATTTCTTCCCAGCTCTGTGCTAACTCTGCCTCTTCCCATTCTACTTTTTCTGTTCTATCTCTTCAGTAAAATCCTCTCTCTACAGACTCACATGATTGGGGCTTTCATATGATCTGGGCAGGTCACATAGGCCTATTAATGAATGGGAAAGGTCTTCCCATTTATGTTACCATTACATGTGGCCCCAACATCTTTCATATTCATTATATAGGTCAGGTTGGTGGGGCAACTGGTATCAAAAGAACTTTAAGAGGGATAACAGAAAATAAGCATATAAAACAAAATCTTAGGCAACTGGTATCAACAGAACTTTACAACAATAACAGATCCCACAAAATATGCACATAAAACAATATCTTAGGGTGGGACTTGAGCACAGGTACTTCATCATTCCCACTTTGAATGAATGAGACCCTAAATCCCTTGGGTTTAGGGGCAAAGGTCTCTTCTTCCACAGCTACTTCCTGCTGAGATTGGACGTAGATCTGATCCCTGTCCCAAGAGTTCCCATTGCAGAGGTCAGTTCTTTAGCTGGCATCTGAAGCTTGGTTGATGCCAGGTACAGGGGTGACACATCACAGGGGTGGGCAGGGGGTGATATCAAGGTTAAGCAATCAGGCATCTGCAGCCTGCAGAAAACAAATATGACAAACAAGGTGAACAGGCAAAGGCAAGGTGAAAAAAGGCAAAAAGGAAAAAGGAGAAAATAACCAAAAACAGGGTAGATAGGGTCAGCCATACTTCTGGAGTCCATGAACTCACTACCATAATCTCATTCACTGTTGTTTACTGTCTTCTAATTTAAAGTTTTGGGCTCATCACTCTGACTAGAGGTACAACCTCTTAAACCTGAGCTGGGCCTGGTCAATTCCCCATTCATTCTCCCTTCAGGTGTGCTGAACTTGGATACAATGTTTCAAGAGGATCTGTGGGGCAGTTCTTATCTCCATACTCAGTCTAAAATCAAGCCTCTTTCCTCAATACATTTTATATAGTTCATTAATTGGAATGCCATCTATTCTTCCAAAATCTACCCCTGCTCTTAATAGAGCTGTAAACAGTTCTTTTCCTATCAATCTATTCTGACCTGAAATCCCCTGGCTATTTACTCTTCTCTCTCTCAAGGAAATCTGTCTTTTTCACTGATTCTCACCATCCAAGAATCAATGATTCTCCCATCCTTTGGGTGAACCAACTCAAAACATCTGTGACCTCCTGCTGAGCAAAATCCTCAATTACCCTCCCAAACACTATGGGCGCCCCCTGATTCTCATGCTTCCTTCTTAGTACTGGCCAAACCTTCAGCCTCCTCATTTGTTTCATTCTCTTCCCACATATCCTCCTGGCCTGTGTTTGGGCTCCAATCAAGCCCAGCCTGTGCAAGGGCTGCATTCAACTTCTCTTGTTACTTTTTTGTGAGCTATACTAGTAGCATTTTCTTCTATCAGTTGAGACTTTTTAGCTTGCTCTTCTAAAGGAAAGTTTGGATGTTGCAGCATAAAAAGCTTCTCAAGCAGACTGGTCAACTCCTTTCCATCTGAGCTTTCTCTTCCAGTTGCTTGCCTCTGCTTCTACACATAAGGCAATAACTTGTTAGCAAGACCCAGCCTGTACTTTCCCATTCTATTAGTATTCCTTGAAAGCATATTTTTAAATCTCTGGGTCCTCCCTTCTGCAGTCTTAGTTCCCAGTTTTCACAGAGTCTTGTGCCTTTAGCCCAGTATCCTGCTAGGGAGGAAATAAGGTAGTCCTTCTACTCTGGGACATCCATTTCTTCCTCCAATGCCTTCCTGCCTCCAAATAGAGGACTGATATTTTGCAATCCCATCCCTGTCACCATTTGTAGCACCAATGCAATATTTACGGTGCCAACAGCAGCCGTGAATATCCTGGCACAATTCTGAGTTGTAAAATACAACAGACTCTCCATGTGGAAGACAGAATCAAAATATTTATTCAGATACCAGAAAGCCAAATCCATCACAGTAACAAAAATCTATACACAAAAACAATGCAGAGAAAAACACGATCTCCAAGTCTTCCCCCTGCTAGGCTTCCTACAGACCAGATCCCTTAAACAAACCACAAGCAAGCTCTTTTACTCACACTAGCCAGGTACCTGCTTGCCTGCATCCTTCCTATCTCTGACTGCTCTCCTGACCAATTTCCTCCCAGCTGTGCTCCAGCTCTGACTCTTTCTATTCCACCCTTCCTGCTCCACCCCTTCAGCAAACTCCTCCCTCCTCAGACTCATGTGAATTAATGAATGGGAAAGATCTTCCCATTTAAATTACCATTAGAGCATTACAATACATAAGATGACCAAATTTCCAGTGAATTTATGTTTCTTTTTATCTTTATTTGCATGGTAAAACCAATACCTTGAAATGCTTTATTTGCTTCTCTGAAGAACTTATGAACCAGTCTTCTATTTTTCTGCAACTTCTTTCTCCCTTAAGCCTTTGTTTATAGTGAGAATGTGATTGATATAATTTAACTTCTCTAGTAGTACATCCATTCATTAGTCAATGTTCTCACCTGTAGAGTACCAACAGCTGAGTTAATACTTAAAGATGGTCAAAAATTTCTGATTCCTGTGATTTAGTGAGATGATTTTGTCAGTTTTTCCTAGTAGGGATTCAAGCCGGTAGAGAAACTAGAGGCAATTACAATAGGTTATGTGAGAGGTGCTGTGGCTCTGAATTAGTGTGGTGGGGAGGCTAGATGGAAAATTTGAGACAATGGACTCAATAGGACTTGACAGCTAATTGAATTAAGGAGGTTGAATGAGAGGGAAAAGTAAAATGTGTTTCCAAGTTTTCAAAACTCAGTAACTGGAATGATAATAATATTATAAGAAAATAGAGGATATGGGTGGTAGGAAAGGTGATAAATCCAGTTTTGGTTTTGATGAGTTTGAGACAATGGTGGGACCTAATACTTGGAGGTTAATGACTTATGGCCTCAGCTTCTAAAAATCTTATTTTTTTTTACTTTACAGAATTTTAAATTTAATTAGTGTTTATTTATGAAATGCTATATTCCCTCATCCTCAATAAAATTGTAAATTCATCTAAAAGCTTGTAAAAATTGTGCAGTTTTTCATCTTTGAATCCTCAACTTCTAGTTCAGTTATTTATGTATTGTGGGTATTTCAACAGTATTTAGTATATTGAATTTCATACCTTCATTTGTACTGTTTATCTGTTATAACTGACAAACAGTAAATGGTACTATTGGGGGAGGGATAGTTTTTCACTTTGTCATGCTAGGTTACTATAGATTCTCATGCGGAATTGCCCAGAAAATTAAATATCATTTCATGACTAGGAAAAAAAGTAGGATTCTAATGCATTTTCTATCATGGCTCTGCAGAGTCTTTTCAGACATTAATTTAATCCTCAAATATAGACATTAACGTTTTTAGCTTTATGATTTTGTAGGCTGTCTAAGAGGATAGGGAACAGAGGTGAGAGCTAGATAAAAGAGATGAAAAGCAAGGAAGTAACTCTTATCCATGTCTCCTTTATTTCCTGATCAAGAGACTAAAAAGACTTCTTAGAGTGAATGTGTTTTAATGTGTCTGCTTTACATTAGTTTGAAAAGTGCCCTTAATAGTGATAAATAGGACATTAACACTGCAGCTCTCTTTTGAGTGTTACGTAAGTCAGGCTCATTGACACATACGTTTCCAAGGGAAGCATTTACTTTTGCTGTTCCACTATCCTTTTTTTTCAGCTTAAGTGGGTGCCTGTAGTTCTATTAGTTTTATATGTGTGTAACAATGTATACAAGTGTACACACACGTACATATTGTATGACATGTATGTTTATATACATATACATACATACATATACAATATGGTGTGTGTGTGTGTGTGTGTGTGTATACCAGAAGACTTAAATGATATAATTTAAGAAATGCTAGTTGAAGGAAAAGAGGCAATTCTCATGAATTCTATGTAAAAGTCTTGATCACTGCTCACTACTCGGATGCTCTATCTCTCTATCACTTCTATAGGGTCTTTCCAACATATCAGCAATCAATCAAGGACAAAGAAGTCAGATATTACAATAACTATCACAGATGAAACCCTTGAAGTAAATGATTCCTTCTGTTGCTAAAGTCCATGAGTTCAATCGAATAACTACAAACATTACTAAAAATAAAAATGAGGGGATAGAGATGGAAGATCATTTTAAAGAATTTCCAGATTTTATTTGGAATTAGAATCACATACCTTTTTCATTTTTAAAGCATTTTTGGGCATTTCCAGATATACTTTCCCTCCCTCTCTCTGTTCTTCCCTTTTGAACCCTTCTCTTTCACAAAGGAACAATTAAACAAAGACAAGTGACCCAATGACTCTATCAGATAATGTATGCTACAATTTGCCCCCATAGTTCTCTACTTCTCAGTGAGTTAGTTAATAAATATTTATTAAATGTTTATAAAGTGCTAGGCACAGTGCTCATGCATTATCTATGCTAAGTGTGGAAATACAAAAAGAGGTAAAAGGTAGTCCTTGATTTCAAGGAAGTCACAATTTAATGGGAGAGACAAGTAAATAAGGATGTACAAACTATATACAGGATAAATAGGAAATGATTGAAATGAGGAAAGCACTAGAATTAAGAGGAGTTGCCAAAGGCTTCTTGTAGAAGATAGGATTTGAATGTGGACTTAAAGGATGCTGAGAGGAGGCAAGTATGTCTGATCTCTTTTCTGGGATCATTACTGAATTTGCAGTTGCCCAAGATTTCCGCTGACTTTGATGAAAATCACATTAAAATTGGCAGAGAATTTAGATATAATCTAATTCAACCTTCCTGCTCCCCCAATGTAGGAATCCCTACTATTGTATCTTAGACAAGTACCTATCATATTTTGGCATAGACATTACTCTTGGAGACAGTCCTCCTCACTGTAGGAAAGTTTTTATTTGTTATTCAGTCCTTTTATACATTAGGCCAAATTCTGTAAAGGCTTACCCTGATACCTATTTGTTCCTTCTAGACTAGAGTATGTATAGCATTAACCCCAACCCCTCTTCCATATGCGTTCTTCAGATATTTGAGAATGGCTTTCATATCCCATTCTGAGTTCATTCTTCTCCAAATACTCCCAATAATCCCAGTCATTTCTCATATGATTTTCAGACCTCTAACTATCCTGAGTGTCCTCAGAGTGCTTTTAGTTTAATCAATTTATGGCATCCAAACCTGGGCATAGTACTTTAGATACTTCAAAAAACTTAATAGCATCAAATTACCTTAATTTTTCAGTGAAAATGTATGTGATCAGAAAGTCCTAACTCCTACGTGAGAAACTCATTAGATTCCTATTACTATGCTGGGATTAGACTCTTTGCTATAGATTTTCCCTACTATAGATTGCAACCGTTTATTTCTAAGGTCCCCTCTGGCTCCAGCATTCAAAATCTGAGTCAGAGAATATAGCGTTTAGTGCTTAGTAGTTGTATTTGTGTGTATGCTGGGCAACTAGATGGCACAGTGGTTAGAGTGCTGGGTCTGGGGTCAGGAAGACTCATCTTTGTGAGTTCCTAGCTAACCTGATACTTACTAGCTGTGTGACCCTAAGCAAGTCACTTAACCCTGTTAGTCTCAGTTCCTCATCTGTAGAATGAGCTGGAGAAGGAAATGGTAAGCTATACCTGTATCTTTGCCAAGAAAACCCCAAATGGTGACATGAAGCGTCAACATGACTAAAAAATGAACAATAAACAACAAAAGTTGTGTGCATACATATATATGTAAATTGGAGTGTGCATATGTTTGTGTATGTGAATATATGTATATGTATATACACATATAATCATATATTCCACTCTTTTATTGCTACGAGTCTTAATGTTTATCATTGAACATCACAGTCCAGTGTGACTTAGTAGATGCTTGCCTTACTTATTTTGTAAAAAAAAAAAAAATATTACTAGGTAGCCTACATTACATCTAGGTAGAGATAAGTCTGTTCCATCTAAGCTAGAATAGTTTGTAAATTACAGACATGCAGCACGACTAACCTATATTCAATCTTTTTGACTTGGAAGAACTTGCTGAAACTAGCATTCTGCTGGCATAAATCTCAGAGAGTTCAGGGTCACCTTTACACCACATTCAAGCATTAGAGTAGTACTTTTGTGGAAACTGTATGCCGTTACCTATATAGATAAATTCAAGTCAATTCATTAAATATTCATTAAGTATCTATTATGTGCCAGACACTATGGGAAGCACTGGGAATACCAAAAAGGCAAGACAGTTCCTATCCTCAAGGAAATTACAGTCTAATAGAGGAGGCAACATGCAAACAAATATACATAAAGCAAGTTCTATACAGAATAAACAGGAAATTACCAAGGAAAGGCACTAGAATTAATGTAAATGGATATATATGTGTGCAGCATATACATACATATACATTCGTATGTATGAAGTGTCTGTCACAAAAGAAGCACTTAATACATATTTATTGATTGATTTTAGTCTATTTCAAAAAGGAATTGAAGCAATTCACAAATCAAGACTTAGGAAAAGATAATGAAGATCTAATTAGAAATAGGTGATGATTTCATGCATTTAAATTGATGCTGGCAGCTAATGTCAATGTTTCTAAAAGCTAAGACAAAAATAACAAACACATTAGGTTATTTAGTTTTCATTTGTTGACAACAAAAAACAAAGAAATTCATTTTTAGGGAAAATTGTCTTAGAAATAAGGTTAGATATATTCTCTTTCTCTCTCTCCCTTCTCCTTCCTTCTGGTCTCTCTCTCTCTCTCTCTCTCTCTCTCTCTCTCTCTCTCTCTCTCTCTCTCTCTCTCTCTCTCTCTCTCTCTCTCTCTCTCTCTCTCTCTCTCCCTCTCTGAAGGATGGTTCGACCTAGAGATTCCATATGTTCTTAGCAATAAAATTTAAGATCCCAATGTAAAAGTCTTAGCTTTAAAAAGTTCTCTAATAGCTTTTTCATTCTCTTTCCATTACTAATTATGTATTAAACAACAACTTATTTCCTCAACTTAAAAATTTGTTACATTATAAATAATTTCAGATCACATTCACTTCATGAGATGCCTATTTATATAGTTAATTAAAACTAATAATTACAGTGAACTCATCTGAAAGAACATGCAATATTCATATCTGGAGCACTGCTCACCTTTCTATTTTAAAAATAAGCACAAATCTATTTTCTTTTCCTTTCATCCCCTACCTATCATAAAAGAAAAAGAAAACAAATTTCATGTAAGATATGTTAAGAAAAATAAATTTATTCAGTGACTATATAAAATATAAAAATCTTATTATAAAAATAAGAAAAATATTATAAAACATAAAAATCTTAATATAATAAATCTTATTCTATACCCTAAATTCATCACCTTTCTTTAATGATGTTCATCATTTGTTTTCTGGATATATGAATGGCCATTGTAATATTGCTTACTAGAATTATAAAAATAAAGAAATTAACATGGAAGAAAAAAATGTCATCTTAATGAAAAGAAATGGGAATTAAGGGTGGGGGTCAAAGAGTGTCAGATCTTAAGATAAACTGCAAGGCAGTAACTATTTAAATTTCTTCTGGTTAAAAAATAGAGAATTTAATCAATAGAACAGATTACAAATACAACATATAGAAGAAAGCATATCTAATACTATAGTTTTTGATAAACACAAAGACTTCAACTTCTGAGAAAAGGACTCTTTACTTGGCAAAAACTCCTGGGAAAATAAGACAGCAGTATAAAAGAAATTAGATTTACACTAGCATCTCATACCTTTTACAAAGATAATCTTCAAATGTTTATTTTCTAACATTTCTAGAGCTATACCAAAAAATAGGGAGAATGTAGATCTTGTCTTTATTCCTGTATTTTTTGAGAAAGCTTCTAATTTGTCCTCATTGCATATAATGCTTGATAAAGGTTTTGGAAAGATACATTTTATGATATTAAAAAGTTTACTCCATACCCATTCTTTGTAGGGTTGTTAGGATCATTGAGTGATGAACTTTGTCTGGAATTTTTTCTCTCTATTAAGATAACCACGTGGGATATTTGTGTTTTGGATAACCATTGGAATATTTATGTTGTTAAATGATTAATTATGTTGATTATTTTCTAACATCCTTGGAATAAATTCTATTAGATTATAATGATTTCTTAGGTGAATCTCTGTAGTCTGCTTGACAAGATTTTATTTCAATGTTTGAGCTAATATTTATTAATGATATTGACCTATACTTCTGCTGTGCTTTGTCTTCCCCTGATTTATGTATCAGGAAAAAATTTGCATCATCAAAGGAATCTGGTAAGGTGTTTTTTTCCCTTAATTTTTCAGGATAATTTGAGTAGTATTGATATTAGTTATTCATTAAAACTGTGACGTAATTCTTTTGTGAATCCATCAGAACCAGGGACACTTTTTTTCCTTTGGTTCCATTACAATCGTTGTTCAGTCATTTCAATTGTATCCAATTAAATTTTCCTGGCAAGGATATTGGAATGGTGTGCTATTTCCTTCTCCAGCTCATTTTACAGATGAGGAACCAAGGCAAACAGAGTTAAATGACTTGCCCAGGGTCACACAGCTACTAAGTATTTCAGACTGGATTTGAATTCTTGAAGATGAGTCTTTCTGACTACAAGTCCAGTGGGCCACCTAGCTACTCCAGTGCAATTAGGTCCATTTATTTATTTGCTTCTTTGTTTACATGTGGATTATTTCAGATTTCCAATTGGTATTCTATTAGTTTGGGTTCAGTTTTTTTAAGGTATTGCTCCACTTCTTTTGTGTTCTTAGTTTTGGTTGCATATAATTGTACATAGTACATTCTAATAATTCTTTTTATTCCTTTTGGTTTTACTGTAGTTTCATCTTGTTCATTTGGAATTCAATTTATTTATTTATTTATTTTTTGTTTTCTTTTTCAATCAGATTAACCAGAGGCTTTTCAATTTTATTAATTTTTGCAAAGAATCAGCTTTTAGTTTTATTTATCATTTCTGTACAGTTTTTTGCTTTCAGTTTATTTCTCTAATTTTGATATTTCTTCTTTTCTGGTTACTTAAGGTTTGTTACTTGAGGCCATATTTCCTATTGGTTCATTTGCTGGTATTCAAGATCTTTGACTTTTCATCTTCCTCAGATCTTTAATAATTTCAGGCTTTTCTCCCCTTATAGTCCTCTACTGTACTCTTTCTGAATCTTTGGTGTCAATTTCCTTAGCTTTCAAATCTGTCTTAGTCTTCTCTCACAATGGGAAATTCCCACTTCACCACCCTCAATCTCTCCCTCAAGTGATTTTTGGGACAGAACATCGGGAGACAGAACTAATTTCAACTTGATCTCAGTCCCCTTTATTTCAGATTTGGTAGAGACACACATCCATATGGTACCCAGCCCCAGTACTTCTTGCTTCCAGTTTTCTGGTTAAGTGCTGCTATGTCAGCTAAAGCAAGCTTCTGACTTTGGTTTCCTACCACATATGGTGGGCTAGGGGCAGGTTTGAAAGATTGAGGGGAAGAGCTGAGTTTTGTTGCAAGCCATGCATGATTCATCTTGTAAAACCCTATCAGAGCATGGTAAATGGTGGGAGATGGGGTGCCAAGTGAATGTATTAAATATTGGTGATTAGTCTTCTCTGATTCATTGGGTTGTTACTTCACTAGGTTTATTGGTGTGTTAGACTGAGATAGCAGAAATGATTTTATCTTTTCAAATTCCTGTTTTGGAGAATACTGAGAGGTCATTAGGAGTAAAGAAATCACCTAATCTTCCATCTCGTTGGATTGTTGGATATATGGCCTAAAAGTGCAAATGCTGTCTTCTAAATCGGAACTAAGGCTAAAACAGAGGCAATTTAAAGATTAATCCTTCATCATTTGGGGAAAAATGCAGAAAGGTTAACGTCAGTTAAAATAAAATATCCATCACCATTTTATTTCCTATAATTCACTTTTACTGACACATTTTACGCAAGGTTGTATACATCATCTAACTCCTCATATTTACTTCAGGAAACTGTTTTGGATATTAATTATAAACATACACATGATACAGAAGTTTATGAGGAGTTCTTGGTCTCCAAATTTACCTCCCTGTAGAAAACTGAATAATTAATTTCTTTGTATTTAGCAAATTTATTTTTGGATGATAAGGTTTGTTACCTGAGTTCTACAGCAAGCCCCTTCAGCTTGGATGAAATCTTTATTAATTAATCAACAAGGTTTTATTAAGCACTTACTCTGAACCAGGTACTTGGATAGATGCTGAGGATATAAAGACTGCAACAAATCAAACCCTGTTCTCCATGAGCTTATAGTCTAACAGGGAGAACAAAATGTACATTTATAGGTATATATATTTAAAAAAAAAAGCCTACAAACATACTCATTGCCGGTTTTGTGGATTAGGAAGTGGCAAGGGACTATCAGGTGGGGTAAGTAGGGAAGGTCTAATACAGAAGGTAAGATTTCTCCTACAAAACACCTTTAAATAGAAGCTGCATTCCTTCCTACCACATTTTCATTTCTGTGTGGTGGCAAAAACCTCAGACCACACATCTTGGTTGTATATAATATGTCACAATCAACGAAGGTCATGAATTGTTCCTTTTATAGCTTAAGTGCCACTTGGTCTCTGGAGGGACAAGTGGTCTTTTTTCCTTCCCTAGTCCTTTCAGTGTAGGTGACAAAGGTAGTTTCCTCCTGCCCTGGGTAAAGTGATGGATAAAAGTTTCCATCAATATGACAAGCTGTCTCCTAATGTTCTTCAAGGTGTATGGTATCTTGAGAGTTATATTTTGTACTTGCATTGTGGATCTTAGAGAGGAGGCAAGGGAGAGGTAACAACTTGCCAAAAATTTACTGAATATATAGAACATTCTTTCTCCAGTTCCTTCAGAAAACTCAAGATGTTTAATGAACCACAAGGTGAGTTAGGAGTAGTCTCATTAAAAGTAGTAAGGAGAAAAGTTTTCTCTACATCATATGAAGATGGGATGTCCCTTTTTCAAATTTAAAATGTAGCTGTGACAAAGACAGGTATTTTAATTTCCACTTGTATTTTGATTTGTATGTTCTTCATGTTATTTTCTAAAGAGAAAATAAACTATAGTCTTTCTTCTTTAGTAGAACTGCCTTTGGGATAGAGGGGAAAAGTTTTGTAAAAGAATACCTTTAATTTTTATCATTCTTGGTTTTACTCTTTGCTAGAGAGATCTAGAGAGCTGACTGAATTTTTTTCTCCCACATTTGGATGTATGTTTTTGTGGATCTAGAATTTGAATATCATGAATTTGGGTTATATATACGAGAGTCAAATATTCTTATATTCCACAACCACAACCTAGGAAAATTCTCAGGAAGAAGTTAATTGTTCTTCCAGGGCAGGAGCATGGACTTAGCATCAACTGAGCAGTCACCATCAATTACTTAAGTGATGGAAAGTTTCTATGTAGGTTTAAGCATAAGGACTGAATCCGTGATTTCATCCATATAGGGAACTTACAGAAGAATAACACTCTACCAAGGCAAGTTGACAATTTCTCTTGAAATTCTAGTTTTAGGGATTTTCTCAGAGTACTGTGAGGTTCAGGGATTCACTCAGGGTTAACCAGCTATCCTTTCAGAGGCAGGCACTGAACCCAGGTCTTCTTGGCTTAGAGGTCAGCTCTCTAATGAAAGGTAATGGTCATCCTATGGTATTATCATGGACTTTTTCATCAAAAAATTTATTGAAATTCATCTCTTCAATGACAAAAAGCTTCCACATACACAAAAATATTCATAATAGCACGTTTTGTAGTAGTAAACAATTGAAAACAAAGGTCCTGTCCATCTGGTGGGGAACTGATAAACAAATTGTGTTATACAAATGTAATGTAATATTATACCCTTTGAAACTACTGTTATGAAGATTTCAGAGTCACTTGGGGTGATTTGTGAAAACTGATATACAGAAAAACAAGCTGAATCAAGAAAACAACTTATACAATAATCATAAAAAAGAAAAATGACACTGAAACACTTTAGAACTCAGATCTATCCAGTGACCATTTTTGATCCCAGAAGATTAATGATCAAAATATATCAGATTCATATTTTTTGCCTCCTGGTGGAGATGAAGTTGACTAGGGTAAGTGTTATTCGATATGGTCAGCTGTCGGAGTCTTTCTCCTTCCCTCCCTCCCTTCCTTCCTTCTTTCATTTCTTTATCCAACTTTGTGACTAGAGAGAGTTCTACTGGGTAGAGTTTTATTGGGAAATGATAGCAATATTTTAAAAATCAATAAAACATTAACAAACAACAGCAGTAAAAATAGCAACCTCAGGCTTAGTCCTGCCACTTCTAGGATTTGAAAATTGCCCCAATTCTGATTATAATGCCATGCTTTGGTGAGAGACATTGAGGGACTTAGTGCTTCTGTTTCCAGTTTAATTATGTATTCTTGTCTAAAAGCATTTATTAAATCCCTGTTTACACATGAGAGTCTCCAAAACATTGTGCAGAATGACTTAAACAACACAGACATTAACTGTGACCTTTAAAAGTTAACAACTGAGTAAACTAAACATGTTCTTGGTGCTGGGAAATCATAACAGTCAAAGACTTGACAGGCCTACTACTTATGTGTGTGTGTTCATCCTTCATTGGCGAAGAAGACATAAAGACATGAGACAGAGAAATAAAGACATGACTTGCACTTGACTTTGTTTTTTTTTTTTTTTTTTAAGTGAGGGAGGGCTGTGCAGGTCCCCAGCCTCACTTCTCCTCCAGAGCCATCTGAATCCAGTGACCAGATATACATCAGGGTGACTGGAGATGACACAGGATGAGGCAATTGGGGTTAAGTGACTTGCCCGAGGTCACACAGCTAGTGAGTGTCAAGCATCTGAGGTGAGATTTGAACTCAGTTCCTCCTGACTCCAGCACTGGTGCTCTATCCACTATACCACTTAGCTGTCCCTGACCTACTGCTTATATACTGTAGGTAAATTATATTGATAAAGAAATGGCTTACCTTCCAGAGGAGGGGCAGTAACCTGATTTATTTTTCATCTCTGTTGGGAGAAATCATGCAAGAATATTACAGTATTTTGTATCAAATAACTTTTCCATTGTGTTCTCTTGGCTAGAACAATTGGTTTCTATTATAAGAAAAACATTTTTTGCTTAACTGAACTTTTATATGGTGCATCACATCAAAAGATCAGTCTGTATCTGTGGATAGGGTTATTCCTTCCACTTATATAGATTATAACCCCTTCACATTTTAATGAAGTTAGTAGAGAGAGAGTGCCTCAGTCTCTTAGTAACAGAAGCCATAACTCCTATCAGAAGCTCAGTTGTTAAAAGAGGGAGTATCTATACTCCTATGGTGATGATATAGGATGCGTAGCTAGGAAACCAATATGTAAGTATGGCAGCTCCTCCAGTGTTTATTCCATTGTTTTCCATCTCCCTTGTTACCATAGAGAGGAGGAACATTATTTATTGCAATGTCAGAACCCATGTTGATGGTAGTGATCTTAAGATCTGCTATCTTATTAAAGCCAGAATGAGTACCACTGACACTGAATGTGCATACAGCAGAGAGATATAGGTTCATAGATTGAAGTGAACTATACTCAGTGTGGTTTGTGATTTATCTCTCCCTGCCCATATTCTTGTGTTAAATGTCTGTATTTGTGTCAGTATAGCTTGAAAAATGGGTTATAAGGGAAAGAGAAGAAGAAGGCTCAGACCATACTTGTAGAGTACGGAAAATTCCTCTGGGACATTATGAAGGTTGACTGGTCTATAAGGAGTGAGAGAATTGAGTCCTGGATGATTGTAGCAGAATTTATATTAGAACAGGAATTCTTAACCTTTACTATGTCATGGAACTTTTTGGCAATCTGTTGAAGCCTAGGTACTCAAACTGATGCATTAAAGTGTATAAAATAAAGTATGTAGGGGGCGGAGCCAAGATGGCGGAGTAGAAGGACACACATTTACGAGCTCCGAGCCCACAACCCATGGAATTGAGGTAAAAGGAGATCCCCATAAATTCTGAATCTCTGCAGGGGGTGCATAAACATAGGGGAAGAGATTTCCGTTCCACTGAACCCTGGAGAGCCGTCCCCGGGGTCCATCGCAGCCCAGAAAGCGGACCCCACCCCCACCCCTGGCCGCGACCCAGAGAAGCTGACCTGAGCAGACTTCTGAGAGGAAAGCTCCGGGGGAAGCTCCGGCAGCCGGGAAAGTCCCTCCGCCCACAGAAGCTACAGGTCAGTAAGAAAGAACGCTGCGATAGGGGAGAGGAGCGGAGCGTCTCCGTGACTCGGGCCCCCTCGGGAGGAAGCGGCGGCAGCAGAGACGGGGGCAGGAAGCGGCGGAGGCAGAGGCGTGGGCGGGCGGCTGAGGCGGCAGCGGCCCGGGACTCAGGAATCCCCCAGCAGCAGGTAGGATCTTCAATACTGAAGGTCTTTCCAACCTGAGGGAGCCGAGCAGGGGAGACGGCCCTGCCCCCACCCTGCTCTACTGCTGAACGCCTCTGAATAAAACCCCCAAGGGAGCTGAGCACAGCAGGCGGGGCCCCCCACCCCGCCCCCACCCGCTCCGTTCCTGAAAGTCTCTGCAGGAAGCCCCTGAGGGCCCAAGCTTAGGAGGCGGCCCTGCCCCCACCCCTGAGCCAGAACTAAAGCTTGCCGCGGGAAAGCGCATTTGAATCTCAGAGGCTAAGCACTAGCTGGGCGGATCCAGGCGGGGGTGGAAAGGAATCTCAGAAGTCAAGTAACTGGCTGGGAAAATGCCTAGAAAGGGGAAGAAAAATAAGACTTTAGAGAGTTTTTTTCAACAAATGCAAATGATCCCGACCTTCGGATCTGATGGGGAGGACGAGAACGTATTTTTCCCATCAGGGAAAGATGTGGAGGGCGGGGCCTCAGTACCCCAGACACCCCAGGGGGGTGTTGGGTGGGCTCAGGCCTTGGAAGAGCTTAAAAAGGATTTTGAAAAGCAAGTTAGACAGGTGGAGGAAAGACTGGGAAGAGAAATGACAAAGATGCAAGAAGAGTATGAAAAAAAGGTCAATATCTTGGTAAAGGAGACCCAGAAAAATGCTGAGGAAATTAACACCTTGAAAAATAGGCTCACTCAATTGGCAAAAGAGGTTCAAAAAGCCAATGAGGACAAGAATGCATTCAAAAGCAGAATGAGCCAAATGGAAAAAGAGGCTCAAAAGCTCACTGAATTTAATAGTTCTCTCAAAATTAGAATGGAACAGATGGAGTCTAATGACTTTATGAGAAACCAAGAAATCACCAAACAAAACCAAAAGAACGATAAAATGGAAGAGAATGTGAAATATCTCATGGGAAAAACAACTGACCTGGAAAATAGATCCAGGAGAGACAATTTAAAAATTATGGGACTACCTGAAAGCCATGATCAAAAAAAGAGCCTAGACATCGTCTTGCATGAAATTATCAAGGAAAACTGCCCTGACATTCTAGGACCAGAGGGCAAATTAAGTATTGAAAGAATCCATCGATCACCACCTGAAAGAGATCCAAAAAGAGAAACTCCTAGGAACATTGTGGCCAAATTCCAGAACTCCCAGCTCAAGGAAAAAATCTTGCAAGCAGCTAGAAAGAAACAATTCCAGTACTGTGGAAATACAATCAGGATAACCCAAGATCTAGCAGCTTCTACATTAAGGGATCGAAGGGCATGGAATAGGATATTCCAGAAGGCAAAGGAACTAGGACTGAAACCAAGAATCACCTACCCAGCTAAACTGAGTATAATACTTCAAGGGAAAATATGGTCTTTCAATGAAACAGAGGACTTTCAATCATTCTTAATGAAAAGACCAGAGCTGAAAAGAAAATTTGACTTTCAAACACAAGAATGAGAGGAAGCATGCAAAAGTAAACAGCAAGGAGAAGTATTAAGGGACTTACCAGAAATGAACTGTTTGCATTCATACAAGGAAGGACAATATTTCTAACTCTTAAAACTTTTCAGTATCTGGGTGGTTGGTGAGACCACACATACACATGTACACGCATGCACACACATACACACATGCATTCACATGCAGAGACAGAGAGCACAGATTGAACTGAATAGGATGGGACCATACCTTAAAAGAAATTAAGGTAAATGGTGAGAGAGAAATGTAGTGAGAGGAAAGAGGGGGAAATGGAAGGGGGTAACTATATGTCACTTAAGAGGCAAGTAGGAGATGTTTTTAGTGGAGGGAAAAAGAGGAGAGCTGAGGAAAAAAACAAACAAACAAACAAAAGTTTACCCTCATCACATTTGACTAAACGAAGGAGTGAAATGCACACTCATTTTGGTATGAAAACCTATCTTACAGTATAAGAAAGCGGGGGAGAAGGAGATATTGGGGGGGATGATGGAAGGGAGGGCAAAGGGAGGAGGGAGTAATTGAAAGTCAACACTTGGGGAGGGACAGGATCAAAGGACAGAAGAGAAACAATGAGGGGCAGGTTAGGAGGAATGGTAATCCAGTTAGTCTTACACAACACGACTATCAGGAAGGTCATTTGCAAAGCTACACAGATATGGCCTATGATGAACTGCCTGCCTTCCCAAAGGGAATGGGTGGGGAGGGAGGGATGGGGAGAATTTGGAACTCAAAGTTTTAGGAACAATTGTTTAGTATTGTTGTTGCAACTAGGAAAGAAGACATACAGTTAATGAGGAATAGAAAGTCATCTGGCCCTACAGGAGAAAAGAGAAGATAGAGGCAAGGGAAGGGAGGGATGACAGAAGAGAGGACAGATTGGAGATAGGGAAAATTAGATTGCTTGGGGTACTGGGGTGGGGGGAGGGGAGAAAAGGGGAGAAAATTTGGAACCCAAAAATTTGTGAAAATGAATGTAAAAAGCTAAATAAATAAATAAATAAATAAATAAATAAATAAAAATACTTGCACAATAAAATAAAGTATGTAAGACAACAAAGAAAATTAATTACAATGAAATAAAGTTATCAAAATAAGTTTGTAGACCCCAGGTTAAAATCCCCTGCTTACAGTATTTATGGGAGCTAGATAGCCTATAGGGTTCAGTTGATCCATACACGATAGTGAACAGAGCATGGGGAAGGAATATCTGAGGTTACTGTAATGGGAAAAGGCCGTTTCACTGGATTTTCCCCTGAAATGAGTAATGCAGCTACAGTGAATGTCAGTCTGGGGCATAACTCTTTCTGCCCTTGTGTTTTTAGTGAAGTCAAGGTGAGCACATTGGAGTGGATTATCTATATAGCAGAGTGAGATAGGGCTGAGAAATACAAGTGTCTGTGTTAATCCATGGTGAAGGCTAGTGATGCTAGAGTCAACAAGTGGCAGACAATAGAATTGTAGGAATGCAGTTCTACTTCAGATTCAGTCTAGAGTCTCCTAAATGCATTGTTATAGTTGAATTTACTTCTAATTCCTTATGCTCACAGAAAGTAGTTCCTGATACTCTAGTATTCTAGAGCATTCATGGGATTCATGAGGTGTTCAAGGAAGGCTAGCCCTTCTGGAGTGAGGATTTTCTGAGCCTCTTCAGGGGTTATCAAGGCTGCTCATTTTCCTTTAGTGTCCACCGTAACTCAATCCTCACTTGTGGCTCCAAGAAGCTGTAGCATGTGCAGCAGACATACCCCAGTAAACCCATTTTGGGAGATGGGCCAAACTAGATTGAGGGTAACCAACAGTCCCTAAATCTGTCAGTGAATTAGGGGAAGGTCTACCTCAAGCATGTGAAGATTTCCCAAGGCAGAATGAGTAGATGAGAACAGTTGGTCCAACAGCCATGAAGGTGACTAAAGAAGGTACTACGAAGCTTTTAGAACCTGGTCAGTCATTGAAGAGGCCAAAGAATGATGAGCAAACAACAAAAACAACAAAAAAGAATCTGACCACAGACAGTTATTGTGGTAACAGGAAAGACCAAGACAGACTCAGAAGAGTACAACAATGTCAAAACAGCTATGGGCAAAACTCCAAAGAAATATGGGAAGTGCCCACAAGCCCAGAAAGAGCTCATGGAGGAGCTCAAAAAGGAGCTTAAAAATCATATAAGAGATATAGAAGAAAAAATGGGAAAAGAAATGAGAGTTATGCATGAGAATTATGAAAGTCAACAGCTTGTAAAACCACTTTAAAAGCAGAATTGGACAGATGGAAAAGGAGATACAAAAATCCACTGAAGAAAATAACTCCTTAAAGAATACAATTGGCCAAATGGAAAAGAAAGTGAAAAGGTTAATTGAAGAAAACAGCTCCTTAAAAATTAGAATTGGTAAAGTAGAAACTAATGACTCTGTAAGACATCATAAATTAATCAAAAAAATTCAAAAGAATAAAAAAATGGAAGAAAATATAAAATACTTCATGGGAAAAACATGATATCAAAATCATCGGACTATCTATAAGCCATAACCAGAGGGAGGTCTTGGACTACATCTTCCAAGAAATTATCAAAGAAAACTGCCCTGATGTACTGGAACTAGAGGGCAGATATGCATGGAAGGAATCCACCAATCACTCTAAGATAAAGGTCATAAAATAAAAGCCCCAAGAAATATTATAGTTAAATTTCAGAAACATCAGGTCAAGGAAAAAATAATACTGCTAGGGGCCAAGCTCTGGACTGCCTTCGGGTGCTGGGACCACCCTTTGGGAGGTGGCTCTGCCCTGAGGGAGGAACATGGGAGGGGCTCTGGCTGGGGATATAAGGAGCTGTCAGGGAGGGATTGGAGGAAGAGATGTAGGAGATGTAAGCAATAAAGTGAAGTGCATTGGCAACCTCGGGTATATTGTGTAGTCATTTTCCCCTCCATGGAGGAGGGATAGCCCTGCCACACAGTAGACTACACGACAGGGGCTGGAGATGTCCAAAGACCCAGGAAAGGGTAAGCATAACCAAGCAAAGTCCGGGGTAGCTGGAGCAGGATGGATGGGGGGTAGCCCAACTGGAGCCCGGAGGGATACCACCTTATCCAGGCGAAGGCCGGGGAAGAGCCCCATGCGAGAGATACTACCTGGCCTAGTGTCCAGGCGAAGGCCCACAGAGAGATACCATCTGGCCTAATATCCAGGTGAAAGCCGGGGAATAGCCCCGTGCAGCTGGCGCCCAATGTGGGGCAGAGCTAAGGGCACCACTTGGTTTCCCTCCCTTTACAGGAGGACTACACAGCCTCGCTGCTGGGCAGTGGGAAGTCCAGGTGGAATTATGGGTCACGGAAGTAGCATTCTGTTGATCCGGCCCAAGGATAAGGCAGTGCTAGCATGTCATCTCTACAAAGTATGCAAAAAGGGAGGGATGCAGCCTCATATAAAGACTTGCCGCTGGTGGGCCAACAGATGGCCTCTTATCAGGACACTACCCTTGGGTTGCTCGTTGAGAATGATTTCGTCTTGTATGGGATGTTAAAAGCAGCCCTTGTGGGCGCCCACATCTGACTGGATTGGCTGCTTGTGCGATACAAACGGGAGGCTCCCTTGCAGAGATTTCCCACGAGGAGTCGAGACCCCCCCCCTCACCTCCACCCCCCTTTTTTATCTTTGGAGCATTGGTGGTCAGGGAGCTCAGGAGACAATCACGACCAGATAGGACAGAGGGGAAAGAGGGATGTGGCACAGTCAGAAATTCAACCAGGAAATACATTCGGAGTTGGCCCAAGGCCTGGATCTGTGGCGCAGTTACAACTTCAGCAGCCCAGAAGAAAAGGATTACCGGAGTAAGTCCAGAATAGGAATCTTATACTAGGTTTATTTGCAAAATGTTAAAGAAAGAGGGTTGCTTGGTAGACCCTTCTCAAAAAGCATGGTTGTTACACAGTGCTAGAAAGTAAGCCGAAGTTATAATTTGTGCAGAGAATTTTTGACATTTTTCTCAGTTTTTGAACTCCTTTTTATTGTCTATGTGTTCTGTCTTTACATGTTCTGTGTGTGTGTGTTTGTGAGTTATTATGATCAGCTCCATGGTAGCTGGATAACATGGAATGTTATCTATTTTCCTCCCCCTCCTCCCTTCTCTCTGATGGCTGCAGCATTGGGGAGAAGCATGGGAGAGAGAAAGAGAGGAACTACTCATATTATTTAGTTTATATGACTGCAAAAATGCAGTTTTAGATAAAAAATGCAAGGGAATATATAAGTGCAGTTTTTAAGGGGCTTTAATCAAAGCCCATTAGGAGAAGAACATGGATATGAAGTTTAGGGAAAGCATAAAAGTTTTGGAAATTATTGGAAAGTTGTTGGTAAAATTCTCTCTCTCTACTTTCTAACCCTGGCCAGGTTGTGAAAGTGGAGAGAAAGACAAGAAAAACTTTTTCCCTCACATCAGAGGCAGACTGATTAGCATTTTCATTATCTCATGCCTCACCTACAAGAGAAGTTTTTTGTATAATGAGAAATAACCAAAAAGTTGTAATTCTGGTCATATTTTAAGTAAAACGTGTCACTCCTAACTGGATGCTTAAAACAGATCAGGATTTGTTATATTGTTTGGCCCTAAGGCAAATTGGAAAAATGCATATTAAAGAGACACCTCAGCAGAGATAAAGCTTTTGAAACTCTCCAGCAGAGCAGAATAGACTTGGCACCACTGGGCAGTTGTCCAGAAGTCCCCCCTTCGGCTGATGAATTTCAAAAGTCCTCTTATTCAAAGACATTCTTAAGGAGTGGACACAGAAGTAAAATTTACTTGAATAAAGGTTAGAACCATTAAGATTTTTGCCCTGCAGTCCCGACTCATCATTCAGCTGGGTCTGCAGTGAATTGTACCTCTTATCATTCCAGATTAGATCTAGGGAAGAGAACTATCATTTTGAAGGTTTGCAAAAAATTTTTATACAAGTTTGGTGACTGATAACAACAGGAAAAATTTTAAAACAGTTTTAAATTTTCCTTTTCAAAACAATGTATTGATAAGTTAATATGTAACTCTCTATAGAGCAGAAAATCTTGCTCTTTTAATCTGAACTTGTATTCATTCCCAGACCCAATTACAACTTTCCTGCAAAGAACATCAGTATCTCCAGGAATATCAGGTTCCAGGGTCATAGTTCCTGAGTTCCCAGACCCAATTGCAATTTTTCTGCAGAGAACATCACTATCTGCAGGAACATCAGGTTATCATATTCCTGAAGCTAGTTCCAAGCAAAAGTTAACTTTAGCATTTGAACTTATTAACAACCTAATTTCTAAGGGATTTTTCTTCCAGAGTATATGTAATCAGAAAAGGAGAAACTAGCCTATGAACCAAAGATGTACATTTATTCAGTGGTAAAGTCTAAGTTTGAAATCCCCTATCTTAGATTCTACAAAGGTTACAACTTTAAATGACTTTCAAGAAAATTGATAGGAG
The DNA here is from genome assembly GCA_023548195.1 of Bettongia penicillata ogilbyi. Taxonomy (NCBI): domain Eukaryota; kingdom Metazoa; phylum Chordata; class Mammalia; order Diprotodontia; family Potoroidae; genus Bettongia; species Bettongia penicillata. The sequence continues at coordinate 9,577,504 of JAJHZJ010000074.1, forward strand.
AAATTCAGTGGTGTGGGCCATAATTGGGGATCACAACAGATCGAATGAAACCACTATGTGATTTATTGAAAGGTCCTTCTCAATTAAATTCATGCAGAGGATGGACAGATGAAGCTTTGGAATGTTTGAAATTAGTGCAGAAAAAGATTATGGAATGTACTACTAGCAGGATATTAGAATTACAGGACTTGGAAGTCACAATCTTATTCACTGAGAAAAAACCCACTGGAAATTTTCATCAGAAACAAGGAATTACTGAGTGGGTATATTTAGCCCACATAAAGAACAGAGCTTGTGTGCCTTATGCTATGCTAGTGGCCCAAGTAATACATAAGGCAGTGGAAAGAGTGAGGATGTTAATAAGACAGGAACCTCACATGGTATATACTATGTTTACAAGTCAGCAAATAGAGAACTGCATACAAGAGTTTGTGGAATGGCAGATATTGATCAATCAAAATATTCAACATGGCCTCCCAATTCCTTTCGGCCAGAAATTTCCCACGTGGCCATGGTCTTGGGTTGAAACATGCTCTTCCTCACCAGTAGAGGGAGTTAAATGTTTTTACAGATGCAACAAAATTTTAGGGCATGTATATTCCATCCACAAAGGAGATGCATAAATTTAAAACAACATTTAATTCTACACAACAACATGAATGATATGCAGTGTTGCAAGCATTATTGTATGTTAAAGAACCTTCCAATATCATCACAGACAGCAAATGTACAGCACTATTGCTACCTAGATTTGACTCAGCTTATATCCCTGATAGGGCAGATAGTATTTGAATAAAGAATTAAAATTCTTATATAAAATAAGTTCACCCTAATTGATATGAGGACTAGAAACTGAAATGCAGGCCGGTGAGAATGTAAGCACCCTGTGAACTTTATGACTTGGCTCAAGCTAACAGACCTGGATAGTGATTCTAGGAACTAGCCCCTCCTGGAATTGTTTATGCAAGGGGATCTGGCTACTCCCCTCCTGCATAATCTTGTCAAAACATCAAAGAGCAGTCTGTGCCATAACACTCCACTCAAATAGTTGATTAATTGACTTATTTCCCATTTTAAGTCACGTATGCAGAATCCTATTACTAAGACTAGTTGGCTGAGTGCCTTCTTTGTTTAAAGACCTATATTAGCTAGCAAGTCTCAGAGTCTCTTTGGAATCTCTCCCATGGAGATGACGATCTGCCTGGGACCTTCCCGTTCGGGACTCAAAACCGGGATTCCCCAGCCGTGACTGTTAGAGTTGGTGCTCCCCCGAATCAGTGATGTTTTCTTTACCTATTTCTATTATTCTTCTTATATTGTGTATACTTCTTGTTATTTGTGGTATTTGGTGTTTTTGTAAGCAACCTATTCCTTGTATAAAAAGTGTAACTCATACCTTAAATGATTGTATCAATACTGATAAATGTGCAGTTTGTGGGATGATGACCTGGCAGTTGGAGCCCTGCCTTCTCCCGCATTCTTCTAACCTTTGTATTTTCCTTTTTACTCTGGCAGGGTGATGATTTTTTTAATTTTTCCCCTGATACAGATGTTGTTCAGAATTTAGCATGGGTACCCAAAATGTTATCTCTCCCTCAGATTTCTCTATCTTTACAACCTTTAATCGATATTCTCAATCGAGCTTATGTCCTGAAAAGAATGTTAGAGTCTAATCAGCGCGCCTTAAATGAACATCGAATTCAGACTCACATAGTTGTAAATCAACTTCTCGAGGCCTCACATTTAGTTACTTCTGATACTAATTATCATTGGTATGATTTTTTTTGTTTAAATCTCAAAGTGCTACTTGTTATTTTAATAGTTTAGCTATTCCCATATTATTATTATTATCCATTTTCTTAGTATTATATAATTGTACATAATTAAATTTTACTTTCATTTTTAACTGCTGTGTCTGAGTGTCATTTACAGGAGCGAATCCAAACCATAATAAATTCTCAAAACAGTATTACACAGATAACTATGGAAGTTCAACTAGCAATAAGGGCCAGAACAACTATATTTTGTATCACACACATTCGGTCACATTCTAAATCATGGAGTACCGAAAAGCATTAAACCAGACAATGGTCCAGCTTATATCAGTAAAGCCATTGAACAGTTCATGGTGGAATTTTCCATTTTACATGTCACTGGAATCCCCCATAATCCCACTGGTCAAGCTATAGTGGAATGAGCAAAGTGCTCCCTGGAGACCTACTTGCACAAACAAAATGGGGAGTTGGACCAGGAGTTGATGATAAATTACAATTGGCTGTTTATACTCTAAATTTTTTAAAATTCGATAATGATGGCTTATTGACTGCTATGAAATTCTTAACATTTCCTAATAAGGGGTCTGCAAAGACTGAATCAGCAATAACAAGTGCCCTGAAAGCAGCCAGTAAAGTAATGTGGCACGATGAGAATAAAAACTGGTTTGGTCCTCATACAGTGTTAACGTGGGGAAAAGGGTATGTTTGTGTTTTAACTGATGATAATAAAGAAGTTTGGGTTCCAGTGGAAAGGATAAGAGTGATAGAGGACGACTGCCAAGGTGGAGCGGTCACAGGGAGCAAGGAGGCGCTATCAGCGGTGAATGAAAAAACTTCTGGAGAAATTCACTCAACTAGGTCATGATGACTCCTCTCATTCTTCTCATATTTATCATGACACTCAACAACACTGCGTCCTTCGACCCAACACCAAAGGAACAACAGAGATGGGCATTCGTCACGAATCCACCATGATTAAGGGCCTGCTTACAATCTATTCACATGGAGGATAAATGGGACAATAGTAGTTTGGTCAAACAAGGACTTTGTGGGACTTGCTCATGGGATGAAATATAGACCATTTTGTAACTTACAAAAGAAGAGAAATGTAGCCCTTTGGAATTTGTATATAGGGTTTTTACCATTTGAGAATTGTTACACACGTACTCGTCAGGAGACAGAATTGATTATGGGAAACCACACAGAAATGTTGTATTCATGTCACAATCTTGCATACTTGCCTGTTGAAAAATATGCGCCAAATTTTCCTAGACAAATGTATATTAATTATAAGGGGTATCCTGGGGAATAGATAAAGTTATCTTAGTAATGGGAGGACAAACAATGCAGGGAATGCCTGCTGTAGCATCAACGAGTAAATCTAACAACGTTACTTTAATGGGCAAAGTATGTCTAGGGAACAAACATATATTTCTATGGGATAGAGACAACAGATCTAAATTAGAGGCTTATCGGAACATGACAGGAATTTTCAATGTTACATGCCAGAATTATTCTGTGCAAGAATGTATAGGACCAAAGACAGTAGGGAGAGTGTTTATTCTAACAAGCCCTCGATATGCCATGACAGTAATTAAGGATAAAGGATGGTATGGAACACCTCGTGATAAGTTCTACATATTTTGGACAAGCAATTAACCCCTATAACTACTAAAGCACGTGGATGTGTTTCTTGTGTTAGGAATCATGTTATTAGTAGAAGCTATTTTAGCATCCACTTCATTAGCTGTATCTGTCTCTAATACACAACACATGATAGTTCAAGCTTCTGAATTGCATGCCCTTATGAAAAATGTATCTGCAGACTTTAAGCAACAAGCAAAATAGACAATGAATTTTATGAAGCTATTCATACACTCCAAAAGGTAGCTGAAGTCATGGGTGGAGAAGTGTTTATGTTACAGTTACAACACAAATTGCAATGTGATTATAGATATAATGCCTTTTGTTTGACTACGAAATTGTATAATGGGTCACAAGTCCAATGGGAAGAAATTAGAGCTCAATTGCATGGGCTAATTCCGGGTAATGTCACTTTGGAAATCCAGAGATTAATTGAATTGACAGAAGACTTACATGAGGAGGCAGATGTTGATTTTGCACCTAAACAAACGGCTTCAAAAATACCTCAGTTCTTCGATAGTTTAAGCTCATGGGATCATGTAAAGACCTGGTTTTCGCCTTTACTGATAGGTTTTGTTGTAGTATTTATTGTTAGTACTGCTGCTTGTGCCAATATGTATCAACCTTGCTTTGCATAGTGTCCAGGACTCCCTAATATCTGGTAGACAGAACATCATCATCCTGAGAGAAAGACTGAGTCAAAACAACAAAGGGGAATTGTAAGGAAATTGCCAACCCCCAGCCTCTTGGATGGCATTCACTGGTCACAGCTCAGGTAAACTGAAGGGAGACTGGTAAGGCATGAACAAGATGGCACTGGGAGGAAGGTTTCTGCCCCTGTTTTGCTCAAGGCTGTTTTCCCGGGCTTTTCTGAGATCAAGGAAGCCAAAATGTTTTTCTTTCTTGGGGCTATGTGTCCACCCTGGGCAGTCCTGGTTTAAGGTAGAATTGCTGCCTTTGTATTCTTTTTTGCCTCCTTCTCCTGTGTTGCATTAGATGCCTTTGTGCTATGATAAGGCAGGTGATACTAGATGCCAAAGCAAATTTGCGTACCCTCCTGTCCTCCCCCAAACTCCCTACCCCTTATGATACTACTCCTGTCTAAACAAAAAGGGGGAGCTGTTAGGGGCCAAGCTCTGGACCGCCTTCGGGTGCTGGGACCACCCTTTGGGAGGTGGCTCTGCCCTGAGGGAGGAACATGGGAGGGGCTCTGGCTGGGGATATAAGGAGCTGTCGGAGAGGGATCGGAGGAAGAGATGTAGGAGATGTAAACAATAAAGTGAAGTGCACTGGCAACCTCGGGCATACTGTGTAGTCATTTTCCCCTCCGTGGAGGAGGGGATAGCTCTGCCACACAGTAGGCCACACAGCAGGGGCTGGAGACATCCAAAGACCCAGGAAAGGGTAAGTATAACCAAGCAAGGTCCGGGGGTAGCCAGAGCAGGATGGTCGTGGGGTAGCCTGACTGGAGCCCAGAGGAATACCACCTTATCCAGGGGAAAGCCAGGGAGGAGCCCCATGCAAGAGATACCACCTGGTCTAGTGTCCAGGTGAAGGCCAGGGAATAGCCCTGTGAATAATACAAGTGACTGGAAAGAAACAATTCAAATATGGGGGAGTCACAATCAAGATTACACAAGACTTGGAAGCTGCCACTGTAAAGAACCAGAAATCATGGAACCTGACATTATGGACAGCAAATGAACCAGGATTTCAACCAAGAACCACTTAACTGGCAATATTAAGCATAATACATCAAGAGAAAATGGTCTTTCAGTGAAATAAAAGAATTTCAAGCCTTCATAAGGTTTCATAATTTGACCTCCAATATCAAGACCCAAGGGAAGCATAAATAGGTAAAAAGGGGGAAACAAAACATAAGGGATTCAGTAAAGCTAAATTGTTTATATCCCTCCATGAGAAGATGATAACTTGTAATTCTTAAAAATTATATCACTAACAGTACAGATTGAAGGAATATACATAGACAGATGGTATAGGTATAAAGTGAATTTGAGGGAATGACATAAAATGATTAAAAAAAAGAGGAGTACAATGGGTACAGAAGGGAGAGATAGAATGGGGCAAGTTTTCTCACATGAAAAGGTGAAAGAGAACTATTAAAGTGGAGAGGAAGATGAGAGGGTGGGTAATGGGCATTGCTTAAACTTCATTCTGATCATTATTGACTCAAAGAAGGAATAATATATACAATCAATTGAATATAGAAATCTGTCTTATCACAGAAATAGGAGGGGAGGAGATGAAGTAAATGGGGGGGAAGTATAGACTGACAGAAAAAAGGGGAAATTGGGGTAAGTGGTGAATAGAGACAAAACACTGGTGAGTCATAAAGGAGTGAGTGGGGAGAGAGGAGGGGCACGAGAAATAATAGGATACAGGGAAATGCACAGGTAGTAATCATAACTCAATGTGAATGGAATGAATTCTCTCACAAAAGAGAAGATTGCAGAGTTGATCAAAAACCAAAATCCAACAGTATGTTGCTTACAAGCAATACACTTGAAGCAGAAAGACACACACAGAGTAAAGGTAAGGGGCTGGAGCAGAATCTGTTACGCTTTAGCTGACATAAAAAAAAAGCGGAGGTAGCAATTCTGATCTTAGACAAGGTAAAAGCAAAAATAGATCAAATTAAAAGAGATAAGGAAGGAAGCTGCTTCTTGATAAAAGACAATGAAGCAATCAAATTAGATGAGCAAGGAATGGTCTACCTGTCATATCTATGGGGAGGGGAAGAATGCATGACCAAACAAGAGATAGAGAGCATTATGAAATGTAGAATTTCTATCATATTAAATTGAAAAACTTTTGTACAAACAAAACCCATGCAACCAAGATTGGAAGGAAAAAAGAAAGCTGAGAAACAATCTTTATGGCAAATGTCTCTGGTAAAGACCTCATTTCTCAAATATAAAGAGAGTGGAGTCAAATTTGTGAGACTACAAACCATTCCCCAATTGATAAATGGCCAAAGAATATGAATAGGCAGTTTTCAGAAGTAGAAATCAAAGCTGTCTACATATGAAGACATGCTCTAAATCCCTTTTGATTAGAGAAATGGAAATTAAAACAATTCTGAAATACTACCTCACACCAACCAAATTAACCAATATGACAAAAAAAAATGACAAATGTTCACAAGGATATGGGAAAATCGGGACACCAATGCACTATTGGTGGACCATTCTGGAGGCAATGTGTAACTATGCCCAAAGGGCAATAAGTCTTTTTAATCCAGAAATACCACTATTAAGTCTCTTCCCCAAAGAGATCATAAAAAAGTGGAAAAGGACCTACATGTACAAAAATATTTATAGCAGCCTGTAATATTAATGGGAAAATCTTCTCCTTCCTGCTCCTCTGCCCCCCATTAATAGGCCTCACATTAAGGGAAGCTTACTTAGGGGAAGCTTGCTTGTAGGAAGGCTTTCACACCTTTTGCTAATTTCTAATTAGGCAATGAGACAGGAAGGTTGTGATGCCTTCAGGCTCTCAGAAGGGTATATATATTCTGAGGTGAGGCTTGCTTTGTGGACTCACTTCTGAGAAGGACCTTGTGATTCCCTGGTTGAGACTCTGGGAAGTCATATGTTCAGGACCGCCATCCACCCCTCGGCTGCTCAGATGTAAAGGCTCTCTCTGTCCAGGGATGTATGTAAAGTGTACAGCAATATTGCTTTGATTCAGGCAAGAGTCCTGTCTGTTGCTCTTTATTTCTCTGTTTTTGTATTTTCTCTGAAGTTCAGGGTCCTGACTTTTCCCCTGAACTAGTGAATGTAATTAAAAAAGACTGTTGAACACTTAAATAGCTATCTTTCCTAGTAGTAGATTTAAGAGCATGTACTAGCAGTCATCCTGAGTATGCTAGGTGCTTGCTGCTACACAGTCCTATTTATGGTGGTAAAATATTGCAAACAGGGGATGTCCATCAACTGGGAAATGACTGAACAAGCTATGGTATATGAATGTAATGTAATACTATTGTGCAATAAGATATGAGAACAGGTAGATTACAGAAAAGCCTGGAAAGACTTGTAAAAACGGATGCAAAATGAAAGGAAAACATTGTAAACAGTATCAGTCACATTATGTTATGATCAGCTGTGAATGACTTGAATATTCTCAGCAACAAAATGATCCAAGACAAGTACAAAGAACTCATGAAGGAAAATGCTATCAAGATCCAGAAAAATAACTGATGGACTCCGAATCCTGACTGAAGCATTTTTTTTGACTTTTAGCTTGTGGTTTTTTTTCTTTTGATCTTTCTTCTTCTACAATTGTGATGAGTATGGAAATATGTTTTACATAATAGCACATAAACCATATCAAATTGCCTACCATTTTCAGAAGAGGGGAAGAAAGGGAAGGAGGGAGGGAGAAAAATTTGGAACTCTAAATTTTGTAAAAATGAATGCTAAAAATTTCTTGATATGTAATTGGGAAAAAGAAGATACTATTTAAAATATCAAAAAAAAAATCTAACTCACTCAAAAGTCAAGACTGTCTTTGAAACAAAGGATAAACAATAATTTCTATCCAAAGGGCATGGAATCTAATTAGGTTCATCAACTCTGTTTATGTTTCTAGACAGCCTTTTCAAATTATTGTGGGAATTAACCTGTGACAAATAGTGGTATACAGATAAGCTGATATAGAGTATCCTGGAGAAATGTTAATCTGAGGTTTTTCATTTTCATTCTCATAGCACTTTACTACTTGCAAGAGAAAGAAAACTTTATCTTCCCATATCAAAACTGGACCCTGAATATAGTCATTAATCCACAGTTAGAGGCAAAAAGTGACTAGATTGAAATCACAGTGGAAAGGACATTGAGTCTGGAATTATAAAGACCTGAGTTTAAATCCTGTCTCAGATACTCACTAGCTATGTGACCCTAGGTAAGTGACTTAACTGCTACTTGCCTCAGTTTTCACATCTGTAAAATGGGGATAATAATAGCATTTACCTCTCAGAGTCATTGTGAAAATCAAATGAAATAATAATTGTAAAATCCTTAGAACAGAGCCTGGCACAAAATAAGAGCTCTATAAATGTTAGTCATTATTACTATATCTTGAACAGAAAAGAGTAGTGCCCTAAAGGGATACAGCACTGGAGGTATGGATGTAGATAAAGAAGGAGACAAGTTTTGGAGAATGGGATTCTGATGTAAAGAGCAGAGTTGGATCAGATATGAAAGGAATAATAAAAAAGTTTTCATTCTGGAAAAAAGCGGTTGAGTTGGACCTTGAGACATAAGATTACTAAGTACCTAGAGCAACTCTACATTTATCAAGCATGTACCTGACACAGAGCACAATGATGGGTGCTTGGGATACAAAATTGAAAAAAAAATTATAATTCTTACCTTCAAGAAGCTTATAGTATAGTAAGGGACATAAACTATGTACCAAAATAACTCCATTATAAATTAGATAAGCATAAAGGAAAGATACTTTTAATGTCTGGTCTTATGGGGAAAAAAATAAGTGAGTGGAGATATTTGCAACTGGTGTAATCATGGAGGAAGTAGAACCTAAATTGAGGTTTCAAGGAAGGACAACATATATCAAAGGGGAAGATAGACCTGGTAGCTGTGGCACTATGGAATGAACAGAGGAAAAGAGAAGGGGCCTATAAACCATTCATTTGACTGAAAATAGTCTTTGAAATGGAAATAAAGCCAGAAGGTGGCAAAGGACTTTGGATGTTTTGAATACTAAAGTGTGGATTATTTTCCATTTCCCCACTTTGGTTAAGCACCTCATGTTGGAGAGTAATAATGAAAGTAGGATGTTATAAAAGCCAAAGTTTAAAAGAGAGTATCAAGAAAGATAGAGTAAGCGACAGTATCAAATATGGCAGATGTGTACAGGAGCATAAGAAATGAAAAAGATGTCTTACTTACAAAATGGCAATGATAATGCAAAGGAAAATAATACTGAAAGATTTTAGAACTGTGCTGAATGCAGTGACTTCAGAGAGCTAATGGTGTAGCTGGTGACTCTTGGCCAAGAGGTGGTAGACTACAGGTGAAGAATGGTAGATGGCCAGCCTGTCAATAAACATTTATTACTAAGCATCTACTCTGTGCCTAGCACTGTGCTAAGTACTTTTTCTAGATTAGGCAAACTTTGAATTATGTTTAACATTTTCCCCCTCTGCAGTCGGATTCTATTTCTCAAGTGCTGAGAAAAGACTTTACCATTCTTTTCCTTTTCCCCTGTTATCAGTAGCACTCTTGGCCATTTGAAAGCTAAACGGTAAGAGAATCATTCTAGCGTTGCCTTCTATCACCTACTTTCTACTTCTTAACTTTATTCTTTATAGCCAATGTCAGAAAAGGAGAAATAAGCTTTTGGCCATGAAAGCTGAAAGAACGTAACTTTAATTGGTTTTAGTTAAGCCAAAGACTTGCTAAAGACTCTTTATCTCTCCTTTAGTGACTTCTTGTCCTTTGGCTGAGGCCCTACTTCCTTTCATTTCCATATCACCTCAGGCAAATTGAAAAGATTTCAACTCTCATCTCTGCTTGAACACTAGCTCTGCAGAGTAATGGGTGATGTTAGGTGGACCATGCCCATCTCCTCCACTGTACAGAGCTCTGTGTGTTACGGTCCTCCTTCTGGAAGCAGTGGTGGAGAAAGAAAGGTGACCTGGGGCTCCCATTGTGACCCACTAATTCTGTGCTTTGTATTTTCTGTCTTGATGACCAGAAATTTTATGTTATATGAGAGAAAACAGATAATTGCTTTTAAAAAAGCCTTGTGTGTGAGAAGCACTTCAATGAAACTCTTACTGAACATAAAAGTAATTATTCCTGGGCTCTAATTCTCTGAATGCATTTTTAAAGATTTCTTTCTGTTGCTTTATTAGTTTTTTTAATGCAGTCCCATCCTTGATACACTGTCCATATTTCACAAGATCACTACTTTTGTTTCATAACTTTTGCTAGGTGATATTTTTCTTTAATGTAAAAACATACTTGATATAAACAATATCATAAAATATGCATTTTTGTAATATAAAAAGGTTGATAGCATAAATATGTATATATCCTTCTTCTAGATAACCTAATCAATAGACCAAGTTCTTTTAAATTCAGGCACGATAATTTTCAGTTTCTTTAAATCAAAATCTTTCCAATTTTGCAAATCATAGCTTTTAGTTACATCCTCCTTTTTGCTGAAAAAAATCTGATTACTAGAGATATATTTCTTAAACTGCATAATAAATTAGCTATGGGCTTATTGCAAAACTTAAAGCAGCTATAAAATGGATCTTATTTAATCAGATTCTTCCCAAATAAATACATAAACAAAGGACCATTGCAGGGAATTATATCAATTTTTTGATCTTTTGAGAACTATAAAAGCAAATGAGAACTTTTATACAATAAATGAGATAAATGCATATTTTAAAAATACCTTTTAAAGGGAGTGCTAAAGATTATGCTAAATCTAGCTTACAAATTTAAGAGGAAATGGGAGACAGCTTGTTACTTTACAACAATTTTTGTTTGCTCTTGACATAGCTTTGGAAGTAGTTGTTTTAATGTCAGTGTGCTATCATGGAAAGAATACTAAAATTGGAATAAGGGGAGAGAAGGGTTCGAATTCAGTTGCCTCTGATGCATTGGTCATAGTTTGAAAATACTGGGTCAATTAAAAGCCTCAAATTTTGGCTTATCCATATGTAAAAGGAGAATGATGATACCTTCCTGTGTACCTCAATAAGATATTGTGAGGATCAAATGTGTGTAAAGTGCTTTGAAACCTTAAATGAGATCATGTATTTGAAACCCCAAAGCACCAAAAAATGTCATATAATATTCAACTGCTTCTTCTACCACTATGACTTACCATTATTGTCACTCTTAGAAATGGAAGACATACTGTAACTCTCACTCTAAATGTAGTGCTCCTCTTTGCAATTACTATGACAAATTATTATGATTGGATCCAGATAATTACCATAACTTAACATAGTCCTTGTGAAAATAGGATTTCTTTTTACATTTGAACAACCAAAACAGTTTCAGTTAAGATGTCAGTATGAAAATTCCTAAGGGAGAGTACATCTCTAACAAGTATTCCAGTCAAGAGTTGAAAGGACACTAGATGGAATGATGAGGGTGAAACACTAGAAAATTCCTTCAACCAGTCCAACACAACACAAGAAGAAGTGTAGACATCTGCTGGCTTTTAGAGAGAGCATTATTATGGGAGGTTTAAGCCAGTGCAAGCCCTATTAAATATAGCATTATGCCTGCTGGAATTCTGAATGAGGACACAGGGAACCTGAAGCCAATTCAATTTCCAGTGGAGAGAGTTTTAAACCTGTGGAAAAGGGGAGCAGGGGCAGGGGAGGTGAGTTGCTAACTTGATCTTTGGTAAATGGGACCTGAAACCTAGAGGTGCACAGAACTGGTTGCATCAGAGAGCCTCTGAGCAAATAAGACCAGAAGTCAGTGACATTTCTACCCTGGCAAATCAGAGAAACTCTAGGGGATAAAGCAAGATATCTCAAACTTAACTCTTCATCTTCTTCACTGAATCAACTATGACCTCAAATAAATGTTTCCATTTCCATAGTCCTGTTATTTTTAACACCCTTCTCCCAGTCACCAAGATTTGGGAGATTCTCTCATCATTAATGTATTCCTTCCCCCCCTTATTCTTATTCTTCACAGATGTTAAATCCTTAGGGGTTTCTATCTGCTATCACTCTAATCAGTGCTTTCCTTTCCATCTCACTGACACTACCACGTCTCAGTGAGATTTTACTTTTAATTATTTTTATATCATATTTATATTATATTACTCTCTCCATATTATTATATATATTATATATTATATTACTTTTTATTTAGACTGGGATCATATGACTATAATCTAGAAGAGACATTGGAGGCCATCTAATGAAATCCTCTTATTTTACATATGGGGAAACTGAGGCCCATTGAGGTTTTTTTTTTTTTTTTGACTTGTCCAAGGTCACAGAGGTAGTAAATATCAGAGACTGGAATTGAATCCGGGTCTTCTGACTCCAGAACATGCTATTCTTTTCAGTATTCCATTAGACACCAAATTCCATTGCTTTCCTTAATTTCTATTTCATATTCATCCTGAACAAAGTTGCCAGACTAATCGTTCTAAAGCATAGCTAAGACTGTTTTTGAGCTATTCGTTCTGATTGGCCTTTATTTTGTAAACAAAAAATACTTAGTCTGACATTCAAGGCCATGTGCTTCCAAACTACCTTTCTAACCTATTTCATTATTCCTCTGTATATATCTGCTATTCTGTAAGAAAACTGGACAATTGATTTTCCCCTTAATTCACTCTGCTTTCTACCTCAATCATTGCCTTTACTCAGACATTCAGTCTAGGATGAATTCACTGCTCTGCCCCTCCCCACATATTCACCTTTTGAAGTTATACTTATCCTTTAAAATCCAGATCATATGGCTCAAATTTTCCTCCATCAAGCCTTTCTATGGACTCATTTTAAATACTAATTTTATTAATGTGAAGATTTCTTCTGATGACATGAGTCCAAAGTTCTATATTTATGATATATCTTTAAGTATTATATACTTTTATAATTATTTTTCATTTGTCTTTTCTCCCCACTAGATTTTTGTTGTTTGTTTTGAGAATGAGTCTCTATCTTCCCCAGGCTGGAAGTGCATCAGGCATTTGTGGTAAGATCCCCTTACACACAGAATCTTTACCAGCTCTATTTTGCTTACCTGGATCAGCTCTCCCATTCTTCAGCATCTTGGTGGCTGTCCACTTCCAGAAAATCACCATATTGTTGCTGGACTTAGTATAGATGCCTAATTGATGTTAGCCCAACTACAGCTCAGAACTCCTGAGCTCATGCCATCCAAAAGTCTAACCATCTACCATACCTGCAAGTACCACCATTCCTCACAGTAAATCCTTTGAAGAGAAACATCATACTTTATATCTCTTATAGCACAGTGCCCTGCATATAGCAGGCTTTCACTAAATACTGAGTAAATTAGTGACTAGATCTACAAATAGAAATATAAGGCACAGTGAATTAATTTAATATTTGCTACTTCCTTTTTTTCAGACATTGGTCAAGGTTCAGCTTTTAATCACAACCCACATGTAGACAATTGATCTTCAGACCTTTAATAGGACAGGATAAATGAGGGGGCTATTTTATCCAAGATATAGAGGCATGCTTACTTTTCACTGTAGTGTTGATAGAGTCTTTGAATTTGGCAAGACAGTGAAGTAGAACTAAGGGAAGATTATTTGAATACCATGTAATTATGTCCCAGTCTGTATAGAGTACTTGAAATAGGATGATTATGACTATTACTCTTTGACTGCAATAAAAAGAATGTGGTAAAATGTTGAAAGGTTGTAAAGAATTCTAATAGAAAATTGATTTTCTCATTTCAATTACAGAACTCCTAGTGTTTTGAAACATGCAGAACATTTAAAAACATTACTTTGCTCCTACTTGTTAGGCCCCCCACTAATGCGGGAAACTTCCCAGTGAATGAGTTCTGAGAGAGAAGTTGGGTCCCTCTTTCTGAGAGTGTTTCTACCTTATCATTTTCCCTTCCAACCAATTCACAAGAGACAGGTTTTCCAAGAGATATAAGGGGGCTTTGTTTGTTGTACAAATGCTTTATAGTCATGATTGGGAAATAGGTTAAACCTGCTGTGTCAATTAGCTTAATTGATGAGAAGCTCACTTGGTCCTGGAGTGTGTTAATTTCCTGAGGTGAACCTATTGAAAGAACTACTTAGAGAAACTTTCACAGTTGGAAAAGCTTTCAAATGCACTTGACTTGAATCAATATGAAGCTACCATATTTTTATACATTGAATGCACTCAAACTATCATTTTAGTGTTTGCTACGTGAAGTTCTTTATATTTATGCCTCCCAAATTTCATTTCATTTGACTTGTCAAGATCTTTTTATATGCTGATGCTGTAACCTAAGTAATTATTCCTCCAAACCTTGTGACATCTTGCAAATGCCATAAGAATGTTCTCTATGTCTTTATTTGATGATGTTTTCAATATAAACACTGAATATAAGAAATCAATGCATTAATCACCATTCACTAGATCTGGTCATTTAACTAGTTCTAAATTCAACTAATTTCATCATCATTGAGTCTCCATTTCTTCTTCTTGTCCACAGAGATGTCTTCAAAGACTGTAACATATTTTGCTGAAGGACAGGTAAGTAGAGACTATGGTACTCCCTTAATTCTTGATAATTTTTGAAAGCTCTTCAGCAAAGTTCAGCAATCAGTGTTCTTTCAGATCTTGGTGATATAATTCATTCAGGCTGGGTTGAAGTGCTCAGGATTTCAATTTCCATAATACTGTAGCCCTGAACTAAAGGGGAATTTCATGTGGTAGATTTTGAAGAGATTCTTGGAAGGAAGGTGAGCTGCAAGCAGACACGATGATGGTAATAGCTAGTACCAGAGTGCAGGGAACAGCAGCACAACCTGCTTGTTATCTGTGTAGCCTCACGGCACCCACTAAGGGGATGTGTTGAATTTGTACTTTGCATGAAACCTCAATATATGAGGCCATGATCTATCGCTTTACATGTTACTTAGCTGTTTAGTCCAATGAATAAATCTGTGTTACGTGATATAAATTTATGTGTGACCTCATTGTTTTGTCTGTTGAAGGCTGTTTGGCTATGTGATTTTGTGTACCATGTTTTTTTTGTATCTGCCCTATGTGTCTGGTCTACAAAATGCACCTCTAAGATATTAGGTACTACGTACCTACATATGGTTCTTGAACTGGAGATAATTGACTATGACTTTGACATATACAAATTAATCTATGATTTGTGATATGTGTCTATACTTGTACACATGGATCTGTGGGTATGAAGGGAATAGTGTTCAGGGACTTCTATTTTTTTAATAGGGCAAAAGGAGTCCACCCAACAGAAAGGAGCATATTTCCTATGAGAGCTTAGCTTCAAGACTTCAAAGACAGGTTTGACTGAAGTTCTTAGGACTTCAACCCATGAGACTGTGGGCTTATGTTTTTGGATATTTGCATCAGAAAAGCAATTGTAACTTCTGTGAAGTGGAAGCTTTGTGGAGAGACATTCATGATGATGTTCTAACCCAGAGTAGGAAGGATTGTTCTGGTACAAAATTCCTGCCAACTATTAGGTAAACTGAGAGAGAGTAATATAGAGAGGACCCCCTACTAGGAACAAGATGATCGAAAGTAGAATTTGTTAGATTCTACATGAGTGGACCATGTTAGCATAAGACAGCTTCATTATGTCCACTTCACACCGAAGTGTGAGTTTCAGAGAAAGTTGTTTTCCCTATTATGTCCTGAGTGAATGTGTTGAGAGTATTTTCTCATTTTTTTATTAATTATTTTATCATACCAATCACATGATTTAATTTTAAATTTTGGCTGTGTTAGCCAAGACCAAATTGAATTTAAATTATCTTAGAAGTTCCTATATGAGCTAAGATGGGGTCTTGGACTGAACTAGATAGAATTGTATTAACATTTAAATAAAGACCCTACATTGAACCAAGTAATCCATGTGAATGCGAAATTGAGTGGCAACCAAATCATTCAGAAAGTTAAATACTCCTGCCAGCATAATTTTTTTATTCAGTTGGTAGCCTCCTCTGTCTTCCTTTCTACTTTCCAAGGCTCCAACTTCATTTTATGGTGGTGATATAAATACCTCCTATGTTCCCAACTCCTTCATTTTTTTCCCTAATCCTTAGAAATTCTTAATTCCTTCTACTGTTATTACCAATTCACAAATATATCACTACACATGGCTAACTTCAAGGAATGAAGAAATGAATTTAAAAGCATTTATTACATTCCAAGCACTGTGCTAAGGGAATACAGATAGAAAAAACTCATACTCTAATGGGAGAGGGGCATATAAAGAAAGTTCATCTGTGAGACAGATTGAAAGACTCAGAAATTCTAGGAATTTAACTTCAATAGTCAACAGTCTAGGAGTCCCATATTACATAAGTAGGTCAGATGATAGTGCTAGCAAATTCAGGTCAAAGATGTAGGGCAAATGATAAGGTCTGGAATATCTTAGAAAGTAGCAAGGCTTGTGATCCTCCATCTTATGAGAAGGAAAGAGTTGTTGCCTCTCATCTCATTCAATCTAGGCAAGGGGGTAGGGGTGGGAAGATAGAGAGAGTTCTCAGTAGAAGTCTTTCCACCTACAAGGATGGATTTTTAGAATGGCCTGGGTCTCAGAAGGTAAAGGCAAAAGATTGCACACAATGGGGTAGATCTTCCCAATGTTCAGATATTCTGGATGAGCTCACGAAGATGTACTTTTTCTTCCTATTGTGTGAATGAATGACCTTGAGCTTAGTGGTAAATCTGTGGCTTCTTTTATGTTATTCCAAGCAAATTCTGAAACAGCACAGAATCATGAGGAAGAGGCAAGTGACAAAATGTGCCAAAACCACTACCAGTACCACCTTGATTGCTACGTCCTATCACACACTGATGGAGAAAGTCAAGAATAAGAACCTAGAAAGCCTGTGAATACCTCCCAGATCACTTCACTACCTTACTTCCATAATCTTTTAGGAGAGGGAGTCGGTCATCACCACCAACTGCCAATTTACAGGGTAAGTCAACCTCTTTGAAGCAACTGGGCACCTTGGGGAAAAGACAGAAGATACCATATCCTGGGGAAGTCAAATCATCCCTTCATATTCCTTTAGACAACATGGAACCTTGAGCATAAACATAGAGGGAATAATCCCAGACTACCAGGCCCACTTCAGCCTAGCTTCTGCAACCGTCATTAAAGAAGTCAACTCTTGTGGAGATGCAATCTGGCAGCTGTTTCTTAAGGTACAACAATCAATGCCCCTTTGGGAGCTACAGCTACTGAAGAGTGAGAAAGAAAATTCTCATCACTAGAGTTCTTCATTCTGTCAAATAGTTCAATATCAGAAACCGATATGACTTCATCTGAATAAATAACATTAAATAATATGAATTATAATCTGAATGGACCTTTCCATTTGATTTGCAGCTGAAACATCTTAAATGTGTTGTCCCTCTACTAAAATGTCAGCTCCTTGAGAGCAGGAACTCTATTGCTCTAATTAATGGCTCCTCCCTTCCTCCTTCCCTGCTTTCCTCCCTTCCTCCCTTCCTCCCTCCCTTCCTCCCTTCCTTCCTTCCTTCCTTCTTTCCTTCCTTCCTTCCTTCCTTCCTTCCTTCCTTCCTTCCTTCCTTCCTTCCTTCCTTCCTTCCTTCCTTCCTTCCTTCCTTCCTGCCTTCCTTCCTCCCTCCCTTCCTTCCTCCCTTCCTTCCTTCCTTCCTTCTTTCCTTCCTTCCTTCCTTCCTTCCTCCCTTCCTTCCTTCTTCCCTTCCTTCCTTCCTTCTTTCCTTCCTTCCTTCCTTCCTTCCTTCCTTCCTTCCTTCCTTCCTTCCTTCCTTCCTGCCTTCCTTCCTCCCTCCCTTCCTCCCTTCCTTCCTTCCTTCCTTCTTTCCTTCCTTCCTTCCTTCCTTCCTTCCTTCCTTCCTTCCTTCCTTCCTTCCTTCCTTCCTTCCTTCCTTCCTTCCTTCCTTCCTTCCTTCCTTCCTTCCTTCCTTCCTATTATATTGCTCCAATATTTCATAGAATCTTTTCCTTTTGCTCCTCTTTGTCATAGTTTTTCACCCTCCCACCTCCCTCTCCATACTGGTTTGGATTCCCTTCAACCTCTTAAGATTATTTTTCTTATTTGTTTTCTTTATGAAATATTTCTTCTGTATGTTCATGGAATATGTTCTCCTGCCTAAAAATATAGACAGTAGACATATTATTTTTTCCCTTTTCACCTCTTTAACAGGGAGACCAATTTACCTCTAGTACCCACATGGTTGTTGATTCTATCTGTAATAAACCGATGCATATGCCAATTCCTACAGGCCTCTAGAATAGACCTTCTGTCCCATTATACCTGCTAAAAACTCAACGTTCTATTCTTTGAGATTCTGCCTGATTCTAATGGCTAACTGTTGTGACAAACTGCCTGTTTCTCTCACCTGGCCATCAAGCTACTATTTCTCACCCCTTCAGTTTCTTAAGTAACCACTGTGTCTCCCACTTAGATGGTCCCACCTTGCCCAGGCACAGGTGATTAGTAGTTAGCAGTGCCTGGTCAATGCCCCTCACGAAGACAATAACTGCTGTTAGCAGAAATGGGATAACTGGAGTTAAAAGGGCAGTGTTATTATTTATGCCTAGCTCATCTAACACACCTCCACAACGACATGGAAAACATGCTATTCTAAATACTGATTGAGAAATGAGACAGCCTTGCTAAAGATGGGCATACTCCAACTTTTCAGCATCTTCCTCACTTTAACCTTCTCTCACTTCTTACTGGTTAAATAGCACTGTGTGACAGGGAATTACAAAATGCATCTTTAGCTTTTCTTGCACTACAGATCAATGTATAATCAAGAGACTGGTCTCCCTTGAATGTGGTGTAATAGAGTAGAATGAATCTTGACCTCAAGGTCAAAGGTCCTTGGCTCAAATTGTGGTTTTGACATTTACTGTATTATCTTGGGAAAGTTATTTAACTTCTGTGAGCTTCAATTTTTTCATATATAAAATGGCAAAGAATGGATGAATTGACCTCTAACTTACATTTCAGCACCTATTTTCTCATTCTCTCTGTTGACAGGAAAAGCAGGATAAGGTAGTGTAAATGTGGAAAAGTTTTAGAACTTGAAGGTCTAGGTTTGAATTTTGGCTCTATGTGCCCTTGGGAAATCATATAATGTGTCTGATCCTTAGGCTTGTCATCTGCCAGATGATTATAATGCTTTCAGCAAGACGTACTTCATAGGGTTGTTGGAAATCAAATGAGAGGTTTCATGTGAAAGCAAGCCCTTTGTAACTATAAAGTGCCAAATAACTGTGTGCTATTAGAATTTTAGAGCATCTAAGAGGACGTAGGGAGAGAGGGTAAGTCATAATTAGGCCCCAGGCACTTAAATCCTTTGCATACATTTTTCATAGAGTCCTTCAGGGACTTATTTCACTCAGCAGCCCCAGCAGCAGTCACTTTGTTGGGAGTTAATATGAGGTACAAGACATTTCAAAGATTGGTGTGTAAGTCATCTGTAATATTGGGTAGAAAATACTAACATAAGAATGACTGGGGAAGCATAGAATCTATTGGATGCATGCCCATTGTATACACATTTTTTTTAAAAAAAAGAAACAAAACTGATTCTTCAGAGAGAAATTTTGAAGCAATTTGTAGATTTCTTCCCCAAAATGTAATCAAGGGAAACAATTCGGTAAAATATTGGAGGAAGTCAAAGACAATAGAGAAACAATGAAAATACATATTTTAAATTATATGAGAAGCAGAATGGCATAGTAGAGCAATGGAATTGAAGAAGAAAGAATTCAGTTTAAATCCAACCTTTCACAAGTACTAGGTATGTGACCATAGGTAAAATACTTAAACCCTCTGAACCTCAGGTTCCTCATCTGTAAAATGCAGGTAATAATACTTGCAGCATACATCTTACAAAGTTATTGTGAGTCTCAGATGAGACAAATGTACATAAAATGTTTTGTAGACTTTAAAGTATTATTCAGAGTATTCCCAAAGTCTTCGTGTATTTTCCTAAAACACGGTTTCCTACATGACAGTAGACAGTGAACTGCTCAAATTACAATGCTGTTGTTCTCATCTCAGGTTGTAGTCTTTGGTTAAGGTTATCAGTGACCTGAGACAATAGATAAGGAGATGGAGCATTTTACTACTGAATAGAACTGCTAAAGAGTCTGATCCACCTGTGATAGAGCAACAGTGTGTAATGTGATAACAGTTAAAGAAATAGTTCTGAGAATAAGTTAGGAGGTAAAGTGGGAGCTGGGGTATGCTAGTATATATTTAACAACTGGCTATCTGAAAAACATGATACATTTTAAAATGTAATCTGTTATTATCATTTTATCCATCACTTAAGTCTAGACAAGCAGCACAACAAATCAAGACCTGATTGGTAGCATTTGCTGATTTCTGAGATTTAAATGTTCATGCAGAAAATTTAAAATTCAGCTCTGATGTAGAGAAAAGCTTGCTCCACAATACCTTGGGTAGAAGAGTGATATTGTCACTCCAGAGTAGAGTTCTACATCTACAAGACCAATGCAGAATTATAGGACCTAAACAGTCCTAGCCCAGGCATGTGAAATCATTTAGAACTAATGATTACTTAACGGTGCCGCAACCTTTTGAGAGCCTCCCAATGCCTTTGCTGCCCCACCCTCTCTGATCCTAGGAAGGTGCCTTCCATTCAGTCATTGTTACACATTTGAGATCTATCCATAACAAGAAACTAAACTAGTTTGGGCAATAATGACTTCTTTTGGGAAATGAAACTCAGATAAGTAGTTCTCTGAGAATGTCATAAAGCATTAGACAGGACTTGGACTGGACTTGGAGTTAGGAAGACCAGTGTTTAAATTCTACCTTAGAAGTATCTGAGGGCGGAGCCAAGATGGCAGAGTAGAAGGACGCATGTTTACGGGCTCCGAAATGAAAGCCCATAGAATTAATGTAAAAAGGAGTCCCCCATAACTTCTGGGTCAATACAAGGTGTGCAGAAACGGAGTAGAAGAGATTTCCATTCCAGGGAGCCCTGGAGACCCATCCCCAGGGTCCGTTGCACCCCGGAAAGTGGACCCCACCCCCAACGCTGCCCTGGCCGCGGCCCCAGAGAAGCTGATCTGAGCAGACTTCAGAGACGGAAGCTCCGGCAGCCGGGAAAGTCCCTCCGCCCACAGAAGCTACAGGTCAGTGAGAGAGAAGGCCGGGCTGGAGGAGAGGGGGAGCAGGGCGTCTCCATGACTCGGCCCCTTGGGAGGAAGCTGCGGCAGCAGAGACGGGGGCAGGAAGCAGCAGAGGCAGAGGTGTGGGCGGAGGCTGAGGCGGCAGGCAGCGGACTGGGACTCAGGAATCGCCCAGCAGCAGGCAGGATCTTCATTACGGAAGATTCCCTGCATAAAACCTGAGGGAGCTGAGCCTGGGAGACGGCCCTGCCCCCACCCCGCTCCATTACTGAAGGTTTCTGCTTAAAGCCCCCGAGGGAACTGAGCCTGGGAGGCGGGGGCCCCCCACCCCGCCCCCACCCGCTCCATTCCTGAAAGTCTCTACATAAAACCCCTGAGGGAAACGAGCCTAGGAGGCGGGCCTGCCCCCACCCCAGCACCTGAACTAAAGCTCACTGATTGACAGCCAGCAGGAGGAAAGCCCATTTGAATCTCAGAGGCCAAGCACTAGCTGGGCGGATCCAGGCGGGGGTGGAAAGGAATCTCAGAAGTCAAGTAACTGGCTGGGAAAATGCCTAGAAAAGGGAAGAAAAATAAGACTTTAGAGAGTTTTTTCCAACAAATGCAAATGATCCCAACCTTCGGATCTGATGATGAGGACGTATCCTTGCCATCAGGGAAAGACGTGGAGGGCGGGGCCTCAGTACCCAGACACCCCAGGGGGGTGGCAGGTGGGCTCAGGCCCTGGAAGAGCTCAAAAAGGATTTTGAAAAGCAAGTTAGACAGGTGGAGGAAAAACTGGGAAGAGAAATGTCAGAGATGCAAGAAAAGTATGAAAAACGGGTCAATACCTTGGTAAAGGAGACCCAAAAAAATGCTGAGGAAATTAACACCTTGAAAAATAGGCTCACTCAATTGGCAAAAGAGGTTCAAAAAGCCAATGAGGAGAAGAATGCTTTCAAAAGCAGAATGAGCCAAATGGAAAAAGAGGCTCAAAAGCTCACTGAATTTAATAGTTCTCTCAAAATTAGAATGGAACAGATGGAGTCTAATGACTTTATGAGAAACCAAGAAATCACCAAACAAAACCAAAAGAACGAAAAAATGGAAGAGAATGTGAAATATCTCATGGGAAAAACAACTGACTTGGAAAATATATCCAGGAGAGACAATTTAAAAATTATGGGACTACCTGAAACTCATGATCAAAAAAAGAGCCTAGACATCATCTTCCATGAAATTATCAAGGAAAACTGCCCTGACATTCTAGAACCAGAGGGCAAAATAAGTATTGAAAGAATCCATCGATCACCACCTGAAAGAGATCCAAAAAGAGAAACTCCTAGGAACATTGTGGCCAAATTCCAGAACTCCCAGCTCAAGGAAAAAATCTTGCAAGCAGCTAGAAAGAAACAATTCCAGGACTGTGGAAATACAATCAGGATAACCCAACATCTAGCAGCTTCTACATTAAGGGATCAAAGGGCGTGGAATAGGATATTCCAGAAGGCAAAGGAACTAGGACTCAAACCAAGAATCACCTACCCAGCTAAACTGAGTATAATACTTCAGGGGAAAATATGGTCTTTCAATGAAACACAGAACTTTCAAGCATTCTTAATGAAAAGACCAGAGCTGAAAAGAAAATTTGACTTTCAAACACAAGAATGAGAAGAAGCATGAAAAAGGAAACAGCAAAGAGAAGTCTTAAGGGACTTACCAGAAGTGAACTGTTTACATTCATACAGGGAAAGACAATATTTCTAACTCTTAAAACTTTTCAGTATCTGGGTAGTTGGTAGGACCACACATACACTTGTACACGCATGCACACACATACACACATGCACACACATACAGAGATAGAGAGCACAGATTGAACTGAATAGGATGGGACCATACCTTAAAAGAAACTAAGGTAAATGGTGAGAGAGAAATGTAGGGGGAGGAAAGAGAGGGAAAGGGAAGGGGGTAACTATATGTCATTTAAGAGGCAGGTAGGAGTTTTTCTTAGTGGAGGGATAAAGAGGAGAGATGAGAAAAAAAAAAAAACAAGAAGTTTACCCTCATCACATTTGACTAAACGAAGGAGTGAAATGCACACTCATTTTGGCATGAAAACCTATCTTACAGTATAAGAAAGTGGGGGAGAAGGAGATATTGCAAGGGGGGGGGATGATGGAGGGGAGGGCAAAGGGAGGAGGGAGCAATTTGGAGTCAACACTTGGGGAGGGACAGGATCAAGAGACAGAAGAGAAACAATGAGGGGCAGGTTAGGAGGGATGGTAATCCAGTTAGTCTTACACAACACGACTATCAGGGAGGTCATTTGCAAAACTACACAGATATGGCCTATATTGAATTGCCTGCCGTCCCAAAGGGAATGGGTGGGGAGGGAGGGATGGGGAGAATTTGGAACTCAAAGTTTTAGGAACAACTGTTTAGTATTGTTGTTGCAACTAGGAAAGAAGACATACAGTTAATGAGGAATAGAAAGTCATCTGGCCCTACAGGAGAAAAGAGAAGATGAAGACAAGAGAAGGGAGGGATGACAGAAGAGAGGGCAGATTGGAGATAGGGAAAATTAGATTGCTTGGGGTATTGGGGTGGGGGGAGGGGATAAAAGGGGAGAAAATTTTGGAACCCAAAAATTTGTGAAAATGAATGTAAAAAATTAAATAAATAAATAAAGTATCTGAATATCTATCTATATCTATCTGTCTGTCTGTGTCTGTCTATCTAAAACTCTTTGTAAGTATATATATATATATATTATATGTAAGTATATAAGTATCTATGCATGTAACTCTTTGTAAGTTGCTTCAACTCTACCTCAGTATCCTCATCTGTATGTAACTCAAGGCTCAAAGTCCAAGTGCATAAAATTCTTTGCTGGTGGAGACTGAATATTTGTGGTTTGGAAGTAAAATGAAGGACAGTGAGGTAGCACAATGGATAGAACACTGGCCTATCAGAACTCTTAGAAGGACCTGAGTTCAAATTCAGCCTTAGACACTTACTAGCTGTGCGACGCTGGATCTTAACCCTGTGTGCCCCAGTTTTTCACCTGCAGAATGACCTGGAGAAGGGAATGGCAAACTACACCAGTATCTTTGCCAAGAAAACCCACCAAAATGGGGTCATGGAGAGTCTGACTGACCGAAATGACTCAACAACAGAGGTTAAAATGAGTGCGTGGAACTCAATGGCTTGTGAGGTCTCTTTTCACTCTAAATCAACGATTCAGTTGCCTTTGCAACACATAGCATGCATATCCTTATAACATAACATATCCTTATATCCACGTGTAACAAGGATAAAAGATGAAAAAAGTGGCCTATGACCAAAAAAACCCCCCAAATCCCAAAAACATACCAAACAAAACAAACTCCATCTAAAGGCACAGGTAATGTATTCTAGGGACAATTGCTAACTAGATGAATACTCCAATTTAAACCTACAAAAGTGTATTAAATGCCTATCGTGCCTCTCTCTGTCAAGGAATTGGAGGATGAATACCTTGTCATCCTAGTCCTCAAGGAGTTCAGTATCTAGAAGGGAGAAGTCCCTTTCTTAGTGCGGAATTTTATGCTGCAGTTCGGAAGCAAGCTTGAATGTCTGGGTTGGTTGACTTTAATAACTTTGGAAAGCTGGGCATTGCTCAAAACGCTATCGCTTTTGTAATGTATGCACACAGACTTGGAATGGTTTGGTTTTCACACGTACTTGCTAATGAATCATTGCCCTATGGGGAAAACTGGTGATTTCGTAGAAGCTGGAAAGTAAATTATTGATTTAATAAAAATTCAACCTTAGCCAATAGTGAGGGGAACATCTGTAATGTTTTTTTCTTAGTCAGTGTGGCTCCTTACCTTCTCTGTTGTTTCCTCTGGTTACAGCACAGATTAAATGAACATTGTTACCAAAGAACCCAGTGCACATGCCACTTACATGTTAGCCTATGTGAATACATTATATATTAAGGCCTAGGGTGAGGCCTTTGACCGAGTCCAAGTTTTACAGACCAAATTCTTTTATTAAAGGGTTTTTTTTCTGTGAAATTTGGATTCAGTCAACGGGCCACACGTGAGGACTGAGAAGTCCACATGTGACCTCGAGGTCACAGATTCCCCTCCTCTATAAGGTGCATCGGTAAAATTACGACAATGATGTATGCATATCTCTATATGTTGTTGCACAAATGAACATGACTCCATAGATTTACAACACCTTAAATCATTTGGAAAATATACAATACCATGTATTGCCAAGTAAAAATTTTTTTTAAATCAATAATGTAATACGAAGCAGCTGATAAAATCTTAGTGAAAGGGAGGAATTGGATTAGAAATGGATTAGAAGGGTTAGAGAAAAGAGGGTGTTGATAAGTGAGAATTTTCAAAGGCAACAAGAAAAGGGGAAGTTTGGAACATAAGGGGATAGTAGTCTGATAAAGGAAATCCTTGAGAGTTTTAGGAGTTGGGGAGATTAGATGCTTATTAATTCAGGAAGATTGTGGGGAATTTAAGATCAATGAATGAAACACAATACAAACTGATTTGCCAGCAAGTGGAAGTAACATACATTTACTTGTGTAGTATAGGGGTGTATAGACTGAAATAATTAGGACTAAGGGTTTTTTTTCTGACATGCGAATAAAGGAAGAGGGAGGTGGCAGGAATCAGAAATTTTGAAACATCTGAAGAAATCCAAATTACTTCTTAAAGGAACTTGTTTTATATGTTTGTCAAGGTAATATTTAGTATAGTTAGTAGAGAGAATTCTCTCTTTAAGTCAGAGAACTGGGGTTCAAGGGCTACACCTAGTGTTTCAGTAGGAAATACAGTATACCCATAGATAAATTATTCAAGGTTATTTGAGAGAGGTTAGAACATTAATTGCTGTGGCTCTAAAGTAAGATTTTCTTTAGTTGGGTCACTTGAGTG
Source organism: Bettongia penicillata ogilbyi (assembly GCA_023548195.1). Classification (NCBI taxonomy): domain Eukaryota; kingdom Metazoa; phylum Chordata; class Mammalia; order Diprotodontia; family Potoroidae; genus Bettongia; species Bettongia penicillata. The sequence goes on from JAJHZJ010000074.1 coordinate 9,603,733, forward strand.
AGTCTGAAAGTCTTAGAAATGAGGTAAAACTGCACTACAGATATGGGATACACACTTGTTTGAAAAAAATGTAAGCAGAAGTTGGAAGATCAAGATCAAGAAATAGTTTATTAGTCTGGTTGTTAGAATATAGAGTATGTATAAAGCAATAATGTGAAATAACAACATAAATATACACTTAAACCAGATGGAAGTCCTAAGGCATCATACTAAGAAGTTTGCATTTTATCTTTAGAGAAATATGGAGCCAAGGGAGGTTCCTGAGAGAATGACATGGCCTAAACTGAAATTTAAAATGATCGTTTTTCAGTGTCTATAGGAGGATGAATTAAAGGGGAGACTGGAGGAAGGAACATCAAACAGGAATTCATTCAAATAGTCCAGGTGAAAAATGAGGAAAACTTGGACTACGTTATTATGGAAATTCAGAGAAGGCAATGGATAGGAGATGATGAAGAGGAATGTTCAACAGGATTGGTTAGTTGGAGTCAAGTAAGAAGAGTCAAAGTTGGACCTTATCTTCTGAAACAAGCTTATGAAAGGAGAGAATTTCAGGACTATTTTCAGAAATGGGTAGATTTTAGTTAGGTGGAGATTTAGGAAGTAAGACAATGAGTTCTGTTTGGGATATATTAAGTTAGAGATACTGACAAGGCTTCCAAGTGGAATTATACATCCAGGAGCAAGAGATACGATATTGTGGTTCAGGAGAGAGACAGGACTGAATAGGTACATTGGAGAGTCATCTCCATAAAGACAATAACTGAAACTTTTATACCTAATGGGATCAATAGAACAGAGAGTATAAAAAGAGAAGAGAAAGATTAGAAGAGACTCCTGGGTCATATCAGTGCTTGAGGAGGTGGGAAACAGTTGGTGATTCAATCAATTAATTAACACTTATTAAGTGCTGACTGCATACCAAGCAGCAAAGAACTCTAAGAAAGAGTGACCAGGGAAGGAGAATTTTCAGCTGTGCCTGACTCTTTTGGGGTTTTGAGATTTTCTTAGCAAAGGTACTAGAGTGGTTTGCCATTTCCTTACCCAGCACATTTTTGCAGATGAGGAACCTGAGGTACACAGGGTGAAATGACTTGCCCAGGGTCACACAATAGTAAGTATCTGAGTCTTCTTCTGATGACAGACTCAGCATTTTATTCACTGTGCCACTTAGCTACCCAGAGGAATTCAGGAAGAGAGGGTAATAATAATGAAAATTAATAACAGTAAAGCTAAAATTGTTAGCAACAATAGCTAGCATTTATAGAGTGCTTTGAAGTTTGCAAAGCATTTATAAATATTATCTCATTTAATCCTTGCAACTCTGAGAGGCAGGTGCTGTTATTATCCCCATTTAACAGATAAGAAAAGTGAGGCAGAATAAATTACTTGTTCAGGTTTGAACAGCTAGAAAATATCTGAAGCCAGATTTGAACTCAGGTTTTCGTGACTCCAAGTCTAGCACTTTGTCCACTGCGGCACCTAGTTCCCTTTGGCTAATAGTATAAAAAGCTATAGAAGAAAAGGCCTGAGAAGAAGTCAAAAGATGCAGCAGTTATTAATGGATAAGCAAGAACTAAGTGTCTACTGTGTGGCATGCACTGTTCTAGGTACTAGGAATGTAAAATCAGTCCTTGTCCTCCAGAAGTTTATATTTTACTGAGGGGACATAGTTGCTTCAAAGATAACCTGACATACAATATATGGAAAATACAAACACAGTGATGAAGTTGGGAAGGGGGAAACGTTGTGAAAGGAAGAATTAGGAAAGGCCTCTAGGAGGAGTTGAAACTTGAGCTTTCACCTAAAAGAGGTTAGAAGTTCTATGAAGTGGATATAAGGAGGGATATTACTGTAGGTATAGGAACCATGTCTGTGTGTATGTGTATGTGTTCATCCTTCGTTTTTTGGGTTGGTTTTTTTTTTTAAATTTAAATTTATTTATTTAAGTTTTCAACATTTATTTCCACAAAATTTTGGGTTCCAAATTTTCTCCCCATTTCTCCCCTCCCTCCACCCCAAAATGCTGGGCATTCTAATTGCCCCTATCACCAATCTACCCTCCCTTCTAACATTCCTCCCTTCCCTTATCCCCATCTTCTCTTTTGTTCTGTAGGGCAAGATAACTTTCTATACCCCATTACCTGTACTTCTTATTTCCTAGTTGTATGCAAGAACAGTACTCAACAGTTGTTCCTAAAACTTTGAGTTCCAACTTCTCTTCCTCCCTCCCTCCCCACCCATTCCCTTTGGGAAGGCAAATAATTCAATATAGGCCATATCTGTGTAGTTTTGCAAATGACTTCAATAAAAATCATGTTGTGTAAGACTAACAATATTTCCCTCCATCCTATCCTGCCCCCCATTGCTTCTATCCTCTCTTTTGACCTTGTCCCTACCCAAGAGTGTTGACTTCTAATTGCTCCCTCCTCCCATTGCCCTCCCTTCCATCATCTGCCCCAACCCTACTTATCCCCTTCTCCCCCACTTTCCTGTATTGTAAGATAGGTTTTCATGCCCAAATGAGTGTGTATTTTGTTCCTTCCTTTAGTCGAATGTAATGAGCTTCATGTTTTTTCTCTCATCTCCCCGCTTTGTCCCCTCCACTGAAAAGTCTTATACTTGCCTCTTTTATGAGAGATAATTTGCCTCATTCCATTTCTCCCTTTCTTCTCCCAATATATTTCTCTCTCATCCCTTAACTTCATTTTTTTAAAGATATGATCACATCCTATTCAATTCACTCTGTACTGTGTGTGTGTGTGTGCATGCGTGTGTGTGTGTGTGTGTGTGTGTGTGTGTAATCCCACCAACTACCCAGGTACTGAAAAAAGTTTCAAGAGTTACAAATATTGTCTTTCCATGTAGGAATGTAAACAGTTCAATTTTAGTAAGTCCCTTATGATTTCTCTTTGCTTTTTACCTTTTCATGCTTCTCTTCATTCTTGTATTTGAAAGCCAGATTTTCTTTTTAGCTCTGCTCTTTTCATCAAGAATGCTTGAAAGTCCTCTATTTCATTGAAATACCATTTTTTCCTCTGAAGTATTATACTCAGCTTTGCTGGGTAGGTGATTCTTGGTTTGAGTCCTAGTTCCTTTGATTTTTGGAATATCATATTCCATGCCCTTTGATCCCTTAATGTAGAAGCTGCTAGATCTTGTGTTATCCTGATTGTATTTCCACAATACTTGAATTGTTTCTTTCTAGCTGCCTGCAATATTTTCTCCTTGACCTGGGAATTCTGGAATTTGTCCACAATGTTCCTAGGAGTTTCTCTTTTTGGATCTCTTTCAGGAGGTAATCAGTGGATTCTTTCAATATTTATTTTGCCCTCTGGTTCTAGAATATTGGGGCAGTTTTCCTTGATAATTTCGCAGAAGATGATGTTTAGGTTCCTTTTTTGATCATGGCTTTCAGGTAGTCCCATAATTTTAAAATTGTCTCTCCTGGATCTATTTTCCAGGTCAGTTGTTTTTCCAATGAGATATTCCACATTATCTTCCATTTTTTCATTCTTTTGGTTTTGTTTGGTGATTTCTTGGTTTCTCATAAAGTCATTAGCCTCCATCTGTTCCATTCTAATCTTGAGAGAACTATTTTCTTCAGTGAGCTTTTGAACCTCCTTTTCCATTTGGCTAATTCTGCTTTTGAAAGCATTCTTCTCCTCATTGGCTTTTTGAACCTCTTTTGCCAATTGAGTGAGCCTATTTTTCAAGGTGTTATTTTCTTCAACATTTTTTTGGGTCTCCTTTAGCAAGGTGTTGACCTGTTTTTCATGCTTTTCTTTCATCTCTCTCATTTCTCTTCCCAATTTTTCCTCCACCTCTTTTACTTGATTTTCAAAATCCTTTTTGAGCTCTTCCATGGCCTGAGACTACTGAATATTTATTTTGGATGTTTGGGATACAGAAGCCTTGATTTTTATGTCTTTCTCTGATGGTAAGCATTGTTCTTCCTCATCTAAAAAGATGAGAGAAGATAATGATGTTCACCAAGGAAGTAACCTTCTATAGTCTTATTTTTTTTCCCCTTTTTTGGACATTTTCCTAACAAGTTACTTAACTTTTGGGTCCTTTGTCAAGAGTATGGTATACTCTAGGGATCTGTAAGATCTCAGTTCCTCCTAGGTGGCACAATCAAGCATGTACACTGGTCTGGGAGAGATTTTTGTGCCCAGAATCTAAGCAGTTACCTCTCCACAGCCACCTGGTATCCAGTTCCACCAAGTCAGCACTGGGGGCTAATTTTCAGTTAAGCTGTGGGTGCAGGGCTGCCATTTAGTGCAAGACAAAGACCAGCTCCCTCAGGGTGTCTACACAGGGCTGAGGTAATATTCAGCTCCGCAATGCCCCCAGGGGTTCCCATGATCCAACAATGGATGCGTGTGGCTGTAGTGGCTGCCAGGAGAACCACCGACCCGATGTGGCCCCCTTGGGCTGCTGCCCGAGGCCAGAGCCACAGGAAGGCCCTTCTCCCCTCCCAGCCAGCCAAAAATACTCGTCATTGACTCCTGGTGCATGTGGGTTGAGGGATCTGTGGACCTGATGCTGCTGGGACCGGGGATTCCACGACTGGAGTTTCTGCCCCCAAGGGCTGTTCCCAAGCCAAGACTGGTGGCCAAGGCTGGGCTGGGCTCCGCTCCGCATCTGATGCAACAGAAGTTTCCTGTGGGCCTTTCAGGTCACTCTGGGCTGGAAATCTCCTCCATTCTGTTGTTCTCCACTTCTGCTGCTCCAGAATTTGTTGAGAGTCCCTCTCTACTGGTATTTTATGGGCTGTGTGGGGAGAGCCTGCCTTTGTGTGTCTTTCTACTCTGCTGTCTTGGCTCCAGCCCTCATCCTTCATTTAAGAAGATCATGACATCAGGGAAATAATGGCATGACTTGCACTTGACTTTGTTTTGAATGAGGGAGGGCTGTACAAGGTCATCAACCTCACTTTCTCCTCCTGAGACATCTGGGTCCAGTGACCAGGTATTCATCAGGATGACTGGAGATGGCCCAGGATGCAATGGGAGACCTTGGCCTTTTCAGGCTGGCCTTTTTAGGTACTCACTTAGAGGGAGGTAATACCCTTTGAGTTAAATAGGCCTTTTTAACAAGTATTCAGGGAATGTCCCTTTTAATGAACAAAAGAAAAAGTAACTAAATCAAAATTACTAGTTATCATCACTCTAAGCTAGCCATTAAGTGGAGCTTGGGCAGGGACCTATTGCTATCCAACCTATGGGCTTCAGAGTGCACTAGGTTTTAGGAAGGAGAGAGGGAGGAAAGAAAGAAGGATGGAAGGAAGGAAGAAGAGAGGGAGGGAGGAAATAAGCACATCTAGCTATGTCCTCATTCAGGTAGCTAGAATTCTAGCTTTTGTACAGTGCCTTCCCTCACCCTCCCTAAGTTCTAATGCCGTGTCTTTGAGATTAGCATCAATTAATCCTGCATGTAACTTATTTGTACGTAATTATTTTCATGTTGTTCCCCCATTAGATTGTGAGCACCTAGAGGGCAAGGACTATTCTCTTCTTTTCTTTATATCTCAGTGATATCACATAGTAGGCATTTTATGAATGCTTCTTGAGTAGACTACTCTAATGCTGTTCTCCTATTCTCTGGCTTGGTTGATTTTCATGAACTGTGTTTCTTGTTGTGTTGCAGGGAATAGTTCAATGAAGGAGGATTTACAGAGAAATAGCTGTGCCATAAAAACAAACATCATCAATGAAACTTTTTAAAAACTATCATATAAATATGGGCTGTGTCCAATGACAAATGGAAGAGCAATCAATGTTACCAGAAGTACTTAGAAAGACTTCTTGAAGGAGGTGTGAACTGTCAGCCCTTAAAGGACATAGATTAGCCTTCAAAGGAGGCATTCAAGACTGAAAGACAGGCAATCAAGGCACAGTCTGTGTTCATCCTTCATATTTGAAGAAGACCATGACATCAGAGAAATGATGACATGACATGTCAGGGACCATGTGCAAATGAAGGCAGGAGAGGGATTACTATGCATAGGGCACACAGCAGATAGACCTGTTTGGCTGGAATATAGATGATGTGAGAGGAAACATTGTATGTATTCAATCTATCAAGATAAGCAAGAACCAAACTGAAAACGTTTTAGATACCAAAATGAGAAATTTATATTTTATCTTAGGGACAATGGAAGCCACCAAAACTTCTTGCAAAGATGTGTCCAGAAAAGAGAAACTGGATGCAAAAAGACCAATTTGGGTTCTATTTATAATAATCCATATAAAAAGGGGTATGGGCTTGAATTGGGCTTGAATTGTAGAGCAGTAAAGAAGAGGATATTTATATGAAAGATATTGCAGATAGGGTGGTAGACCTGTAGTTACAAAGCTTTTTCCTTCAAATTCAGCCTTAGGAACTTACTAAGTGACCCTGAACAAGTCATTTATCTTTTATCTGTGTCAGTTTCTCATGTGTAAAATTGGGAAAAATAATACCACTCACCTCTAGGATTCCAATGAAGATAAAATGAGATAATATTTGTAAAACATTTGTAAGCACTTAAAGCAGCAGCAACAGTGGCAGTGACATTGGTGGCAATAGTAGTAGTAGTAATAGGAGTAGTAGTAGTAGTAGTAGTAGTAGAATAATAGAAGTAATCCTAATAATAGTAACAGCACAGCAGTAGCAGTAGTAGTAATCATAATGGCAGTGGTGTTACTAGGAGTCACCATTATAATAGAAGCAGCAGTATAGTCATGGTAGTAATTACCCTAATAACAGCAGCAGTCATAGTAGTAGTACTCATAGTAATAGTCATCATAATGATGTGCCACCTAGCTGCCCTAGGTGCAGTAATAGTAACAGTCATAGTATTTAGATGTGAAGGGTGAGTGATAGTGAAGAGTCAGGGGTGATTACTAGGTTGAAAAATGTGTATGCTTGAAAGAATGTGGTGCCCTTAACAGGAAAAGGGAAGTTAGATAAAGGGTGAGTTTAGGGAAAAGATAGGCAGTTCTGTTTTGCATCTGAGTATAAGTTGACTATGAGATATCTAGGTGGAGATGACCAGCAGAAAACTGGAAATGTAGGACTGGAGTCCAGAAGAAAGATGAGAACTAGGCATATAGATCTGGGTACATAGGTAAGTGTACAGTTGGCATTCGAATCTGTGGGAAATGATACCATGAGATAGAATCATTTCAATAAAGTGGTAGGATCTGGACAAGTAGCAAAGGAGCTGAGAAGAAAAGTAGTAGAAGTGGTGTGTGTGTGTGTGTGTGTGTGTGTGTGTGTGCATACATATATACATGTATGCATGTGTGTTTATTATATATATGTACATATATATGCATATATGTATTTGACTCAATCAGCATGGCAGTGGAGAGTCAAGTGCAGCTTTTGTTTTCTTTTAAGTAGAGAGGAAACCTGAAAATATTTGTAGATAGGATAGAAGGTGGCACTGGACCTGAAATCAGGAAGACTTGTATTTGAATATGGCCTTAACCACTTACTACCTGAGTAACCCTGGGCAAGTCACTTAAAACTTAAGTCACTTTCTGATTCAGTTCCATCTGTAAAATAGGATAATAATAGCCCTATCTTGCAGGGTTGTTGTGACGATTAAATGAGATACTATTTGTACCACACTTTGCAAACCTTAAAGCACTATAAATACTAACTACTCCTATTATTAATTGTTACTATATAAGAAGAAGATGAAAATACAGAAGAAAAAGAAATAGGGCAAACTCCTTAGAGGCAATGAGATCAAGGTCACAAGCAGAAGAATTAGACTTAGTGACAACAGCAGACTCTTCATAAAAGGGTAAAACAAATGAGAAAATAGGAAAGATGTAGCTAGTTTAAGGGTTTAGAGGAGGAGTGATGAAGAAGGTCATGACAGATGGACTAAATTTTTTCAGTGGAGAGTGAATATTATCTGTCAGGGAGTGGAGGAGAGAGTAGCATGGAAGGGGACTCAGAACAAAAGGTTTGGAGCAGCTACTGCAGAGACTAAAATAGAAAGCCAGTCAGGGAAAAGTCAAAGGGTTTTAGACTTTAAGAAGCAACTTGAAGTACTGGAATAAAAAAAATCTGGATTCAAATCCCTCCTCAGACACTTACTACTTGTGCTCTTAAGAGGCAAGTCACTTGACCTCTGCTGGGTCTCAGTTCATCAAATGTAAAATGAAAAGGTTGAACTCTCTGCATCCAAAGGCCTTTCCTCCTCTAGATATATGGTCTTATGATTTCTGTGTGTCGGTGAAGGCCCAGATGAGTTACAGTTATTATTTGTCTATTGCAAAAAAAATCTATATTTTCAGGGTTGGGGCAGAATGAGTCATTAGAATGAGTCCAGGTCCAGGTCCAGCTGAAAGGAAGGCCCAGCTTCTTTTAGTAGTGTTTTAAGCTAAACCTCTGGAACAGAGGTATTCACCCATAGCCTAATCAAGGGCCCCACTTGCAGGTGGCACAGGATGGTCAGGTGGTCACCCAAATAGTTCAGCCACTTCACTTGGGGATTGGAGTACCTTGACTGACAACAAGGGTATAGACATCTCTAATAGAATCTGGTTCAGGCCATTCTCCAAGGTCAGGGTAGCCTCCATGGCACTGAGGCTGTAGATCCCTTATCTTGGGCAGATTTCTGCCTGGCTTGATGGAGGGCACTGCCTACACTGTGGTTCCAGAGCCACAGAATGTATTTGATACCTTCATGCTTTTCATTCCCTTGCTCAAGGAAAAAGTACTACATTATGGGCAGAGCAATATCTTCTCAGTCAAAATACAAACCCAAGGACAGGTAAGAGTAGGAGGACCACAGGTAGAAAGGTTGGCCAGGCAGTTGACTAGACCTTAGTCTAAGGAAGAAGTTTTGGAAAATCTGGGAAATGGCACCAGTGGCAGGGTGCTTGTAGCAAACAAGATGAATGACCTTAGGGTCTGGTGGACAGACTAGCAAAGCTAGGTGTAAGTCAAGGGCAAATGGTTCTGGAGGGGGGCAGGATCCCAGATCTATTTGGTTCAAACATTGTTGAATCAGGAAACAGAGCTTTCTTGGATTCTCCACTGAGTTTAGATAGAGAAAGCAGTTAATAGAGATTATAGTTGACTCCATCAGCAAGATTGAAGTTAAGGGGTGATGAGGTGTTAAGAGCAGAAGAATAAATTGGAAAGTAATTGAAGGGTGAAAGACAGTAGAAAGACAGCAACTAACTCTTAGGTTAAGATGGAGGGAGGATGGGAGGAGAGTCAAGCCAAGCAAGGTTGATGCGCAGGAAGAACAGGGAGAAGTAGAAGAGAACTGAATGTTAATGAGAAGACAGAGCAAAGGATTAAAGGCGGTGAAACAGAGGAAATATGTAAAAGACAGGAGATAATTATTAAAGGGGAATTTCAAAGTTCAAGATCATGGAGTATGCGTCACAACATTTGACAGCTAAGTCAGTAAAGTTCAAGCTAAGATCAATTCCGTATTTCCCTATCTCAAACATAGCAGCTGCATGGCATCTAAGCTATAAAAACATACTCATTTCCATGTGTTTACATTGGGTATTTATTTTCATTGACTTTTTTCCCCCTAGAGATGATCAACCATCCTGTCTTCTGCCATTTTGTTTTTTCAATCTTTCAATTAGTGTGGGACTTACCTACCTATCATAAATAGATTGGGGTTGAGAAGTTGTTTAATTCAACACAACAAGTATTTATTAAATACCTACCGTTCTAGGCAAGAGACAGCATGGTCTATGGACTTAGAAGGCCTCTCCTGTATTTATTACTAATTTGAATAAATATTATTCTTTAAAGATTAATTGAAAGTAATTGTTCTTTAAAGGAGTATGGTATAATGCTTTCAGGGGAAAGCTAACCCAAACCAAGATGAGGCAATTGGGGTTAAGTGACTTGCCCAAGGACCCTTAGCTAGTGAGTGTCAAGTGTCTGAAGTGAAATTTGAACTCAGGTCCTCCATATATAGTTTGCCTTTTTCCTTCTAAATGTTCCCCTTTTCCCCAGTAACCCTAGACCAATGCTTTGTGCCATATACCTTCTGTCAACAGAATTCTGTGAAAATAAGTTTTACTTTTACCCTACCAGTACCACCTGCTCCAGCAGAACAAGTGCCTTCCTTCGTACTTCTCCCATCCCTTGAAAAGGTGGCAGGAATAAGGAAGAGAGGGGTAAAGACTTTATGATCTGCCAGATCTTGTACATACCTGCCACACATTATTTATAATTGTTCAGCCTCTCTGTCAGTAAGAACATTAAAAGAAATTACTTTGCTACTGTGGCAACATCCTGCAAAAATCTCTCTGGAAAGGAGTATCTTTAAAATGATAAGCATATTATGGTGATTTTATAACTCCTACAGGAGCTATTATATACTTTCAAAAATATATTGCTTAAACAATATAGGCTTCTATTCATTTCAGAAGGTAGAATGCTAAAAGCATTGCCTTCTGTTCATGTCATTTTAAGCCATATTTATTAAGTACCTACAAAATGTAAGGCACTATTCTCAATACTAGAGGCATAAAGATAAAAAAGAAGGGTCATCAAGCATAGCAGTCCATTCCTGTAATCCCTGTTCTTGAGTTGAGGCTGGCAGATCTCTTGATTTCAAAAGTTATTAACTGCAGCAGGCTAAGCTTATTAGGGATTCATAGGTGAGCCTCTGGGAGTATGGGGCCACTAGGTTGCCTGTGGAGGGGTAGACCAGCAAACTCCTGTGTTAATAAGAATGAGATTGGGCTCATTACTAGCCTTTGCCCTTCCAGACTGCATAAGATAGGGGAGCTTAATCTTTAAAAAATAAAAAAAATGTAGTCTTCGTCTTCAAAGAGATTGCAATCTATCATAATGCATTCACAAATAATGATGATAACAATACCTGACATTTATAAAGCAGCTTAAGGTTTGCAAAGCACAGCTTACATGACTACATTACTTTACATTGAAGCCTTATAACAATTATGTGAGGTAGAAGCTATAATTATTCCCACTTTATGGATAAGAAAACTGTGGCTCAGAGAGCCTAAGAAACATACACAGGATTACAAAACTATTAGGTATTTGAGGCGATATTTGAACCAATGTCTTTCTGACTCTAAATATAGTGTTTTATCAATAAAACCATACAGTCTGCAGAGCAGAGTGTGTGTGATCAGTGCAGGAAGGTGATCCATAGTGTTCTAGATACATTTAGAAAGAGGGAGAATACATTCAGCTGAAGGGGGGAAAAGAAGTCAGGGATAGATTTATAGAGGAGGTGAGACTTGTGCAGGCGTGGAAAAAAGAGATGAAGAAGGATTTCATTTTTGGCACAGCAATGCCTGTGCAAATACATGGAGATCCTACATCATAGGATCACAGACTTAGCCTTGGAAGACGCCTTATGCATCAGGTAGTACAAACCCTTCATTTTACCGATGAGAAACCTAAGGCCAAGAATACATGGGCCTGGGACTTTCAGGGGTGGAGCCAAGATTGCACAGGAGAGAAAGCAATCTGTTGAACTTTCCCAACATTCCCTTCCAAATAACTTAAAAATATCACCTCAGATAGAATTCTGGAGTAGCACTGCCTGCAAAAGGTCAGTGAAACATTCTTTCAGCTCAAGACAACATAGAAAGTCAGAAAAAGAGATATCTGTGACATGGTGGGGAGGGGAGGAAGGCTGGTCCAGAATCTGGTTAGCTGAAATACCAGTGCTGGGACTACGTGGTTGGTGGCTACTGAAACAGTAGCAGCATCAGAAGCTCTAAAACCAGAGATGACAAGGGGACCTGGAAACTGGGCAGAAAGAAATTATAGGGTACTTCTGTGCTAGGACTGGACAGAGGACCAGTCACTGTTCCACAACTCCATTGCTTATAACCAATTCTGGCTCATAGTTCAAGGGCAGAGAGGTCCACTTTTGATCAAGAGGGAATGGGAACCCTGAGGGGCAACTGTTTGGCAACTCAATTATCTATACTCACTTTTGGTGAACTTCTCTGGGCAATCAAGTTGTGATGTAATTTTCCATAAGCCCTCATGATGACAATATCAAAGACCTTGATCGGATCATTGAACACTGTGTACAGATTTCTGTTCTGCTCCTGGTATTTATTCCGAAGTTATTGGGCAGCAAACATATCGACCATTACCTGGAGCCACATGGGCTATCAGATAGATGATCAGGTAGTACACAGAAGAAGAAATTAAAACCATCTATAGTCACATGAAAAAATGCTCTAAATTATAACTCATTAGAGAAATGCAAATTAAAAGTTCTTAGATACCACTTCATATTTATCAGATTGGCTAACATGATAGAACGGGAAAATAAATGCTAGAGAGGATGTGAAAAACTGGGACACTAATGCACTGTTGGTGAAATCTGAGCTAGTTCAACCATTCTGGAGAACAATTTGAAATTACACCAGAAGGACTAGAAAACTGTGTATATCCTCTGACTCACAATACCACTATGAAGTCTGTATCCCCAAAGAGGTCAAAGAAATGGGAAAAAAGGACCTTTTTGTGCAAAATATTTACAGCAGCTCTTTTTGTGGTGGCTAAGAATTAGAAATGAGGGGATGCCCATCAACTGGGGAATGACTGAACAGGTTGTGGTATAAGATTGTGATGGAATACTATTGTACTATAAGAAATGATGTATGGGAGAGTTTCAGCAAAACCTGAGAAGACTTAAATGAGCTCATGCAAAGCAAAGTGAGCAGAACTAGGAGAACATTGTACGGACATAGTAACAGTAATATTGTAAGGATGATCAATGGTGAAAGTCTTCACTACTCTCTGATCATAGTGATCCAAGATAATTCTAAAGGACCAATGATGAAAAAGTGTTATTCACTTACAGAAAGAGAGAGAGAGAGAGAGAGAGAGAGAGAGAGAGAGAGAGAGAGAGAGAGAGAGAGAGAGAGAGAGAGAGAACAGATGAACTCTGAATGCAGACTGAAGCATACTTTTCAATTTTCTTTATATTTCATGTGTGTGTATGTGTTTTCTTTTGCAACATGGTTAATATGAAAATATATTTTGCATGACTTCACATGTATAATTAACATCGAATTGCTTACCTTTCAAGGAGGCATAGGTGAGAGGAAGAGAGAATTTAGAACACAGAATTGAAAAAATATTGTTAAAATTTTTTATATGAAATTGGGAGATAGTTAATGAATGTTAAAATTTTATGTGTACTTGGGAAACATTTAATGAAATGAATAAAAAGATATTTTTAAAGAGTACTTGGTTCCTTTCCAAATTATCACCTGCCATTATGCTTAGGGGCTTCAGCATTGATATTAGAAACCTTTCTAACAACTTGACTACAAACCTCCTCACCCTCAACAACTCCATTTCAGTCATACACTGGTCCTCCTCATTCTTTGAAACTGTATTATTTCTATGATCCATAAGATTATAGATTTAGAATTAAAATAGACTTTAGAAGTTGTTTAGTTCAACCTCCTTATTTTTTCAGATGAGAAATTGAAATCCTCAGTGATTAAGTAATTTGCTGAAGGTCACATAGATGGAAAGATAGGCTATGTAATTCCACCAGGATTCAAATGTAGGTCCTCTGCTTCCAAATCCAGTTCTCTTTCCATTGCAAAACACCTCCTCAAGATGAGAGTTCAGGGCAATATCAGGAAACATCTAATGATCTAGTTTAAGTTCATTGCTGAAAAAGATGGCTTTATGTGTCCACAGTGTGCAAACCAAACCATTTGTTCTTTTGTATATTTCCCCGAAGGGGCAGCTCTTGATATATTTCCATTCCCTCAATGTAATATCCTACCAAGATAAAGTCATTGCAATTATATGAATGCCAACTTTTTAAACAACCTTGCAGGGCCATTTTGAGGATTGATACCAACGGGTAATTTCATGTTTCCAAGGCACCTTGAACTATTCAGAGAGAGGGCACTATCAAATATAAGGAGGAGAGGAGGAAAAGTCTCCATACAGATAAACATGAATAATGAAAACTGCTGCAGTGTTTGTGATCTCTAGATACCATACAGCATAGGAGAAAGTGCCTCTCGGCAACAGCTTGGTTTAGAAATGTCATATGAAAGCTTAGTCCTCTAAAGACTGGGATTCTAATAAGTGACATGTTTTCTGTTCGATGAAACATAGACAAGGCATACCCTTTCAAAAGTGAGGCAGAGGACTGGCAATTATCTGGTGAGTTTAGAAAGGACAAATAACTGATCTGGATTATTCAGAATATCTATCTATCTATCTATCTATCTATCTATCTATCTATCTATCTATCTATCTATCTATCTATCTATCTACCTATCTACCTATCTAATCTATCATCTGTCTACCTGTCTGTCTCTCTGTCTGTCATTTATCTGTCTATGCATATTATCTAATGGTCTTTCTTTAACTGTGTCAGTATTTCCAAATGATACTATTTCCTGCCCTGGAATTTTTTCCTGCATTACTTTAGTAGCCATTTCCCAGTTTTGCTTTCTACTCTCTCTCCAACGGTCATCTTTGGTGGTAATACACAATTTACATGCTAAGGAACCATTGGACATTTTCATTTCACAATGCCTTATTCTTTGTCATCTATCTGTAATTTACATCAGCCCCACAACAACCTGATCATATCCTAATAATTACTAAATACTATACCACTAACACAATCTTGAATTTGATGTTTTCCTTACCCAACTACATGACATCTTTTCTACTCCCCCATATCCACTGTGCCTGTTCCCCTTACTACACACACACACACACACACACACACACACACACACATGCATATATATACACACATGCATTTATAATCACCCAGGACTTATATTTTGCCCACATCATTGCTCCTCATGTTAATGTTAGACTCCAAACCCAGTATGGAAACTAGAGTCATCCTAGGAACATGGAACTGGAAGGTCCTTTAGGAATCATTTATTTCAACACTTCCATTTCACTTATGAACAAACTGAGATTCAGGGTGGTTAAATTGTCTGCCTTAGGTTCCCTTACTAATTGGTAGGAAAGCTAAGACTCAAATTGCTCAACTTTCGAGTTCTTTTCGTTTCTCTCTTTTTTAAAACCATCGCAGCACATAATCCTCACTAACACCCTCAGCTTCTTTGTAGTTCTGATTTCTTGCAGTGTGCCTGTTAAATAAAACTAGATCTCAATGCATCCTATGATGAGGATACGGACTATACTAGACTGGAATATCTGCAGTTTAAAGAGCTTTTAATGAGCAACTTCCTTTATTAATGGACATTAGCATCTTCTCTGCAACTTCTCTAAAGTCTTAGAGGGTTGCCTAGATCACTGAGAGATACAAAGACTTGCCCAGAGTCAGATAGCCAATATTGTTGAAAGTGAGATTTCAGTACAGATCTCTCTGGCTATGAGGAGAACTCTGTTTATTATTCCATGACACATCTCATTTTTTTAAACCTGCAATTTCCTTAACACTGGAACTTTACAGATAAAGAAACTCCTTTTACCAATACAGATTCCCTCCTCTTCTTATCTTACAGGGTTGCCTAAGTAACTTTTCTGCGGTCAGACAATTAGTAGGTTTCAGAGGCAGGACATGAAGCTAGCTTTTCCTGACTGATGCTTACTCTCTCTCCCCTACATCACATACTCCAGTTCTCCCCAAACTAATCCCAGTCCCACATTCACTACCATGGTTCTGTCTCAATTTCTGCTACTCAGTCATAGTTAAACTTAGATAAAGACATAAAACAGGAAAGACCTTACACATTAAAATTCGTGGCCTAAAGGTTCCATTTAACACGTAGGACCTGACAACTCTGTCATTCCCTACCCCCACCCCGAAGTCTCTTCCCAGTACAAGTACCTAGATGGTAATTCTGAATTCTTACTTACATAAACCCCCAACTCTGTCCAACCATCTTCAATATCAGATGAAAACTCAGCTTCCTATTTTATTGAGATCAAAACTCAACTTCACCTGCGTGTGTATTCATCTGTTTCATTTTTGTCTGTATCCCCAATGCCTAGCACAATACCTTGTACATAGTAGGCACTTAATAAATATTCAATTGATGAATTAATTTGGATCTATTCTTTTGTCCTCCCTTCCTCTATCAGAGGAAAAGGGTCTCTGTTCCACCTTAGAATTCCCCTTTACTTGTGCTCAAGAAATCATTATCTCTTTATTCATGAAAGGGTCTATATGTATGTATGCCCACAGAAACTCTACCCCTCATACCTTTAAACATGGATAAGTTACTCTGTTCTTAAAAAAAAATGTCAAACTAAAAACAAATAAACCCCTCATTGGGTCAAACTATCTGCTCCAGCCACTATCCTCCCTGCTCCCTTTATTTCTGGTAGTATCATTATCTTCTATTATGTTTATCTCTATAAACACCCCCTTTCTCTAATTCCTTTCTTGGTTCCTTTTTTTCTTAAATGAATTTTTCTTCTCACTACTCCTCAGTTTTTCTCCTTTTACACTCTCTTCTGTGGTAAAGTTTCCACCACCATAATTACTCTAGAGAGGTTTTTTAAAAAATTCATCTTCTATATCTTTTTCTCTTTGTCCTTCAGATCCATTAAGTAAGCAAGTCATGTCAACTCTTCCTACTCCAAATATCTTGGATCTGTCCTTTGTTCTCCATTTGCCATGCCACCACCTCAAACTAGGCCGATATCATCTTAAACTACCTGCATAGCTTTCTAGTGGTTTCCCTACCTCCATAAATCCCCCTACCCTAAACACACACTCTAATCCATTATTTATACAACCATGAATGTAATTTTCCTTACTTTCATCCATTGTTGACATATTTAAGAAATCTCAATAAATTACAATTATTCACTGAATAAAGACTATGATCAGAATTTCAGAACTAAATTGAACCTTACAGAGAATCTATGCCAAGCAATGTATGAATAAGTACTTCTTGATATAAAGGAAAAATATATTAATACTGTATTCTGAATTTTAAGTACAAGTCTAACAGAAAAAAAAAAAAAAACCAATAACATTGTTCTAAATCAAAGCATTCTACAGGCAGAGAAAAATTTCCAGTCCATCGCAGCCCACCCATTTTCTTGGATATCCCTCTACCCCAACGAGATTTGATATAATGTTTATAGAAATCTTGAACAGAAAAATGAAATAATATGTTAAAATACAGGGTGTGGTTATCATTCCAGAACAATAGTCATTATTTTCTTCCTTGGTCACTTCCCTCTAAAAGACTGAAAGGAATATCCTCCTTTCTCTAGTTGATATTCCATCCCCTTTCAATAACAATCTAAGAAAGTGCTTCCTTTGAGTAGATTGTAGGCCAATAGATGCAGGGGGTGGGCAAGGCTAACATCCAAAGAAGAAAGGTTAAGTTTGGTTAAACTTTGATCTGTTTCCTTTGTTAGCCTTTGTTCTTTACTTTTTATATTCAAACAGGGAAAAGTCTAGAAAGGACTTTTACATCAGAGAAATATTACTATTTAAAGTTTTAAGGTAAAGTAAAAGTTTTTAATGTGTTCTACTTTGGTTATGCTGCAGAGTGGGTTTTTTTTTAACATATAGGATGAACTAGATGACATCTGAGATATCTTCCAACCATGTCATTCTGTGATGCTATGATTTGGCAAAGCCATCATTTTAAAGATGAAAGTCTTGAGGTTCAGGAATGGGAAATGATTTGTGCAAGGACATATAGAAAGTTGATGGTAGGCTTCAAACTTTTCAGTGTTTCCTATTCTTGCTCAGTTTGTTTTGTCTAACCTCATTACTTACTAATCAGTGAGATTTACTCTTTGCTAGAGGGCAAATGGTCTCCTCATTGTCCTAGGAATATGTTTGCTTATTCCTAACTTCATCTCTATAAACCCCAGTAGTTATTATTATCTCCAGGATCAAAAATGAAAACTTCTATTTGGCTTTTAATTACTTCATAACCTGATGTCCTCCTACGTTTATAGTCTTTCTTCACTTTACTCCCTTCCACATAGTCTACAATCCAGTGACATGAACTTCCTTGCTGCTTCTAGAACAAGACATTCCATCTCTGGACTCTGTGCATTTTCATTGATTGTCCCCCATGCCCAGAGCTCTCCTTTCTCCTCTCTGCCTCCTAGCTTCCTTCAAGTCTCAGCTAAAATCCTACCTTTTGTACAATGCCTTCCCTCATCCTCCCTAAATTCTAATGCCTTCTCGTTGAGATTAGCATCAATTAATCCTGTGTATAACTTATTTGTACATAATTATTTTCATGTTATTTCCCCATTAGACTGTGAGCACCTAGAGGTCAAGGACTGTTCTCTTCCTTTCTTTATATCTCCAGTGACTGTCACATAGAGGCATTTTATGAATGCTTGTTGAGTAGACTTGATTACTCTAATGCTTTTCTCCTATTGCCTTGAATGCCTGTCTCTCTGTCTTGAATGCCTCCTTTGAAGACTTATCTATATCCTTTAAGGGATGACAGCTCACACCTCCTTCAAGAAGCCTTCCCAAGTACTTCTGGTAACGTTGATTACTCTTCCATTTCTTATTGGACACAGCCTGTATTTATATGATAATTAAAAAAAAGTTTCATTGATGATGTTTGCTTTTATGGCACAGTCATTTCTCTGTAAACCTTCCTTCATGGAACTCTCCCTTGTAACACAAAAAGAAAAACAATTCATGAAAATCAACCAAGCCAGGGATTTCATCGGACATATATCATATTTTGTAACCCTAGTCTACAGCTCTCTGTTAAAGAGATGGCAGTGTATTTCATTGTGTGTTCTATAGTCTGGGATTGGTTATTTCATTCAGTAAAAGTTTAGTTGTTTTCTAGTGTTATTTTGCTTTACTTTAATGTAATCATTGTCGACATGATTCAGAGTCATAACTAAGAATTCATGTACCTCTTGCAGAAATGAGACAAAAATTAGGAGGAAAGACAGTGCCTGGCTGGGGTACAAGGCAAAAACAATACCTTAGTATACTGTAAGGTTTTTATAGAGTTAGGGAATGGGGTCTGTTTTTCATTGTCCTTTATTCTCAAAGAGGACCAAGACATCAGGGAGATGATGCCATGACAAGCAAGTGAACTGGATTTAAGTGAGGGAGCCTCATTTTTACCTCTGGAATCATCTGGGTCCAGGGACTGGATATAAATCAGGATAGCTGGAGACAGTCTTGGATGTAGTGGGAGATTTTGGACTTTTTAAGCTAAGGTCTTTAACAGGCCTCAGTTTGACTGAGGCAACACCCATTCAGTGATTAAGGCTGGGTAAGAAATGAGCCAAAGAACGATCTCTTATATTTAGTTAAAAAAAAAAAATCAATCTGGGAGGGGTTTCTGGCCAAAACAGAAACAATGCTATTTACATTCAACTCTGAGTCAATCTGGGCCCAAACAGTGACCAAGTGGGGCTTGTCCTGGGACCTTTTGTTGAACAACCAATGAGAGCCAGAGAGATTTGGGTTCAAGGCATGGTCCTTAAATAAATCTAGCCAGTTAAACCCCAAGATATCTTGCAAGGTTTCAGTGATCAAAATTGACATTCCTTTGGCCCACTACCTATAGGAAAGGAAGGAAGGAAAGTAGGAAGGAAGGATAGACATGTATTTCTAGTATGAGGCTGCTGCTACCAAGGGTGAGTCATGAACTTGTCTGGCATATGAGATAGGAAGGGAAGCCATTTCTCTGAGTCTGGTTCTATTTATTTCATTCAGCATCAGTCTGTGCAAGTCTTCCCATGTTTCTCTTAGCCCCTCATAGTTTTAATTTCTATTAGCATAATAATATTACATTACACTCATATGCTAGAATATTTTCACCTATTGCCCAATGGGCATCCATTTTATTTCCAATTGTTTTGATGTTACAAAAATTGTTTCTGGGAATATCTTGGTACATTGTTAACTTATATTTTTCTTTTTGTCCTCGGGGTATACAGGGAAGGAAGCAATTAGAAGCACCAGGCACTGTGCTAAACACTTTACAAATATTATTTATTTGTTAAGTTAAGGAAGCAGGCAGACAACAGTTAAAATGATTTGCCCCGGGTCACCCAGCTAGTAATTGCCTAAGGCTGGTCTCTCTCATTCTGGGTCCAGTGATTTATCCACTGTGTTACCTAACTTTTGTTGCATTTTATTACTTGATTACCTTTCATTTGCATTTGATTTGTGTTATCTATCCATAATTTTTCTACTTGTTTCATGTCCAAATGTTTTATCTGCCCTCAAATATTGTGAGCATTTTCAGAGAAAGAATTTGGTTACATAATTCTCTCGTCTTCTAGTCTCTAGCACATTATGAAACACACACGTGTGTGTGTATACACAAATGTGTATATGTATGAAATATAAAAGTGAAATACAAAAGGCACAATTTCATAAATGCATTTGAATTTGATTGAACTGAAACGGAGGATGATTTTCCAGGAATTGTCTTAGTGTGGCACACATGGTTCTGTTGATATGTAGCATGATTATACAAATGAGCTACAGACTTTGCTTTATTTCTTTAGTCAGATATTTGATGATCATTTTATACATGTTTCTACAGTATAGGCCTAAGTTGAAAGTGTGCTTTAGAAAATAGATGCAGAAATGAAGTGACTACAATGCCCTTTCTAACACAAAGATTCTGCTATGGGCTGTATGCATCAAGAAAGTAACTGATAAGGAAAAAAAGCTGCATATGCACCAACATATTTATAGCAGCACCTTTTGTTAGTTGAACTAGAAAAAAAAAGTAGATACTTGAAAAGAAATATTAGAATATAGGGCAGTTTGGAAAAATTTACATACTCTAATGCAGAGTAATGTAAACAGAACCAAAAAAAAATGCTATTCAGTTACGTCTAACTCTTCATGACCCTGTGGACCACACTATCCATTAGATTTTTCTTGGCAAAGATACTGTAGTGGTTTGCCATTTCCTTCGCAAGGGAATTAAGGCTAACAGAGTTAAGTGACATGCCTCGGGTCACACAAGTAATAAATGTCTGAGTCTGGATTTGAACTTAGGTCTTCCTGACTTCAGATCCAGTGGTTTATCCACTGAACACTCTAGCTCTCTCTTAAAAGAATGTTCATACACATACATGTAATATGTGTATGGAGGCCTATTTGAGTGGGCATTACCTCACTCAAAGTGAGAACCTGAAAAAGTCTTAACCTAAAAGGACCAGGGTCTCCCATTTTATCCTGGGCTGTCTCCAGTAATCCTGATGAATATCTGGCCACTGGATCCAGATGGCTCAGGAGGTGAAAGTGAGTCTTGGTGACCTTGTACAACTATCCCTCACTCAAATCAAAGTCAGCTGCAAATTATATCATATCATCATTTCCCTGATGTCATGGTCCTCTTCAAAAATGGACAAACACAACACATGTGCACATGCATTATGCACATATATACATGTATAGTTATATATATATATATATATACACACATACACACAAATATATATGTATATTAACTAAAGTAACATCATGCTACAACAGCAACTACAACAATGTTAATGGAAACAACAGCTACCACAAAACGACTGAAAGCATATGTTTCAAAGTAAAAAACTTACAAAGAACAAGTTCAAAGCCTCAAAGAAGAGAACTGAGAAGACATCTCTCCCCACTCCTTTGCATATATGATAGGCCCACAGGTATGGAATGTTACATATATTTTCAGACTTCTTCAAAGTATATGTTGGTTTTGCTGATTTTTTTGTTCTTTTTTCTTTGTTTTTGCTTTGAAAAATATTTTTTGGTTGTGGGAGGGAGGAATAGGATAACAGAAGAAATTTAAACAACATAAAAAAGTTAATAAAATTTATTTTAAAAAGGAAAGTAAATTCAGAGCTTGTGATAGCAAAGAAATGAAAAAAGTAGATGGCTATTGCTTAGAGAATGAACACGTGGTAGATGAATGTAATAGAATAGTACTCTTCTATTAGAAATCATAAATATGAAGAATTCAGAGAACCATGGGATTACTCACAAGTTCATTTTTGTCAAATGATCAGAATTAGGATAACAATATAAAAATCACTGTAACAATGTAAATGGAAAGAAGAGAGAGAGAGGGAGAGAGAGAGAGAGAGGGAGAGAGAGAGAGAGAGAGAGAGAGAGAGAGAGAGAGAGAGAGAGAGAGAGAGAGAGAGAGAGAGGAGAAGGAAGGAAGGAAGGAAGGAAGGAAGGGAGGGAGGGAGGGAGGGAGGGAGGGAGGAAGGAAGGAAGGAAGGAAGGAAGGAAGGAAGGAAGGAAGGAAGGAAGGAAGGAAGGAAGACTAAGTGCTCTTCAACAAGAATGACCAAGCTTGACCTCAGGAGCAAAAATATTTAAGAGAATGCTCCTCTTTCCTTTTCAGAAGTGGGAGACTATGGATGCAGAATTCTGTATGTCCTGTCATATTCAATGGATGTGTTGGTTATTTTTGGTGAACTGTTTTTCTCCCTCTTTCTTTTTTATTCATTACAGTGAGGTTAATAACAAGGGTAGTTCCTGGGATAGGGAGAGAAAAAATATTTATTCAGAAAGAGAGATCATGTTAAAACAGAAGTTACATTATCATTCTTAAATGACATATTTTTATGAAAAATTACTGATTTCCAAAACAAAAAAAGTACTGAAAAGATTAGCATTGTTATTTTGAATAATTTTTTCATCACATGTAAATCAATTTTTAACATTCCTTTTTAATTACAATTTTGAATTCCAAATTCTTTTCCTCCCTCCTTCCCCTGACCTCTCCATGAGATGGCAAGTAATTTTATATAGGTTATACAATGTACAATCATGAAAAACATATTTTCATATTAGTCACATTGTGAAAGAAAACACAGACCAAAAATATGAACAAAAAGTGGAAAATAGTATGTTTTGATTTGCGTTCAGACTCCATTAGTTCTTTCTCTGGAGGTGAATAGCATTTTTCATCATGAGTCTTTTGGAATTATCTTGGATCATTGTGTTTCCGGGAATAGTTAAGTCATTCACTATTGATCAGTATACAATATTGCTGTTACTGTGTACAATATTCTCCTGCTTCTGTCACTTCAGTCTACATCAGTGTAAGTCTTTCCAGATTTTTCTGAAGGCATCCTTTTCATCATTTCTTATAGCACAATAAAAATATCCTATGTCAATTATGTAGCACAACTTCTTTGGCCATTCTCCTGTTGATGGATGTCCCCTCAATTTCTAATTCTTTGCCACAATTAAAATAAGTGCTATAAGTAATTTTGCACAAATATTCTCTATGTATACTTCTAATTGCTCTAATAAAGAAAAAGTTCTTAGGAGTTACAAATACCATCTTCCGATGTACAATGTAGACAGTATGTTTTCTCTTTCATGTTTACATTTTAATGCTTCTCTTGAGTCATGTTTAAATATCAGATTTTCTATTTAACTATGGCATTTTCATCAGGAATGCTTGAAAGTCCTCAGTTTCATTAAATATACATTTTTTTCCCCTGAAGGATTGTACTCAGTTTTGCTGGGTAGGTGATTCTTGGTTGTACTCCTAGTTCCTTTGTGTTCTGAAATATCACATTCTAAGCCCTCTGATCCTTCGGTGCAGAAGCTGCTAAATCATGTGTTATACTGTTATTGTATGATATTTGATTTCTCTTTTTCTGGATGCTTCAATATTTTCTACTTAATTTGGCAATTCTGGAATTTGGCTATAATGTTCCTGGCAGTTTTCATTTTAGGATCTCTTTTAGTAATTGGTGGATTCTTTCAGTTTCTGTTTTACCCTGTATTTTATGATGTCAGGTCAGTTTTCTTTGGTAATTTATTAAAATATAATATCTAAGCTCTTTTCTGATTATAGATTTAAGGTGGTTCAGTAATTCTGAAATTATGTCTTCTGTATCTATTTTCCAAGTCAGTTGTTTTTCCAATGAGATATTTCATATTTTTCTTATTTTTTTCATTCTTTTGACTTCATTTTATTTTTCCTTGATATCTCACAGAATTGTCAATTTCTACTTGCTCAGTTCTGCTTTTTAAGGAATTACTTTCTTCAGTGAGCTTTTGTGTCTCTTTTTCCATTAGTCCAATTGTGCTTTTTAAGGAATTCTTCTCTTCAGTAAATTTTTGAACCTTTCCAAAATATTTGGCCTATTTTGTTTTTTTAAGGCATTATTTTCTTTATTATTTTCTGTGACTCCTTTACCTATTGATTCTTCCTTGCATCACTTTCATTTCTTTCCTTATTTTTTCTCTGCCTCTCACTTGATTTTAAAAATCCTTTTTGAGCTCTTCTAGGACCTAAGACCAATTCATATTTTTCTTTGAGGTTTTGCATGTAACTGCTTTGATCTCATTGTTTTCTTCTGAGTTTGTGTTGTTTTCACTATCAACATAATAACTTCCTGTGGCTAGATTCTTTCTTTGTTGTTTGTTCATTTTCCCAAGCTTTTTATTTGCTTTTAACTTCATGTTAATGTTGGTCTCTGCTCCCGGGGTTACTGGGTCACTCTGCTAAGCTTCAGGTTTTTGTGTTGCTGTGTTCAGGGCTAGTTCTGGAAATCTGTAAATTAAAATTCTTCCAAGGTGGTGTGATCTAAGGAGAGGAATGGTCAATGTTCTTTGAGCCTATGCTCTGGTCTGTGAGAGACTACAAGCACTCTTTTTCATCCTGGAACTGTGACCAGGGTTCCTGTTTCTCCTTGTTCTTCTCCATGCCTTGGTACTGTGACCCAGAACCATGTATGAATAATGTAATAGAATCCTGCACCCAGATCCACTATAGAGTCTCTTGTGATCACCTCATCAGTTTCCCAACCCTGTTACTGTCTGTGGGCTGAGCACTCCAGAATCTGCTTCGGATTCAACTATTTTGCTGGGGTGTGGACTATGCTACTACCTGCTCTGGACTGCAATTCACTTTCCCCCAGTGGTGACTTTCTAAGTTGTCTTGGGATAGAAAATTGTTTCACTGTGTCATTTTGTTGGTTCTGCCACTCCAGAATTCATTTTGAAATGCTATTTTAATTGTTACAGGGGAATTTGGGAAAGCTCTGATGAGTCCATGCCTTTACTCTGCCATCTTGGCTCCTATATTATTTTTAAAAGGGAACATGCACAGATGCCACTCTTAACTCAGGCACTTGGCCAGTTTGAAAATACCACTAGTTCCTGAGTCAGCAGTTCTATTCTGTGCCCAGGAGCAGAGAAATGGAAGGCAGTGTGGCATTCCATTTAGCAGTTTGTTGCCTACTAATTATGCTTGCTAGGAAATATTCCCTGTTGTGCTTGATCTCATTAAATGATATAATATAACAAGAAGATATTTCTCCCAAAGTCAGTAATTTTATGTTTGGTATTTTAAATTTATTTTTCTTCAATTGCTTGTATGCCTTGATTAGAAGGAGTATAAGACATTTCTGAAAGCCTGACTCTTGAGATAAAAGGGAGGCCCATTTCAAAGCTTCTCTGTTGAGTACAGCAATGTGATTCATTTCATTTGTATCAAATTACGTGTATTTCATAGGTTTATTTTTCCCTTAAGAAAATGCATTGATGAGAAGGGAGTAATTTGCTTCTTTGGGGAAATGGATGAACCTTTCCTGGCAATACTACTTTGATTAAATTATTTATTCCTAGGTATCAAGTGCTATCTCATAATCTTATTTTTCAGCCATGGGGCTGGAGAATGGGAAACTCACTAGGAGGTTCCCCTTTTGGAATTTGGATCTTTCCAATCTCTCAGAGATTATAAGTTACCTGCCTCTTGAGAAAGATTTTGATAAATGCACAAAATAAACAGTGAGACTAAGGTAATGGAGAACTGAGTGGAGAGGGGATTGCTTGCCAGATGCAATTAAACCTTGCTTTATAAAAATAATTTCCAGGATGGTGTTAGCGTTATCTCTGTACAAAGTTGTCTGAGTTCATAATCTTTCCTGGAATAAAACGAGAATGTCTTAAATATACTTCATAATGAATACTTCCTTCAAAGTTCATTTGACTTTTCTCTGCAATATTTGTAGAGAATTGTTCACCTACCAGTGTGTGGCCTGAAATGCTGCTTATTTCTCTGTTACAGGAATATTCTAGCATCACATATCTGACTCTTAATGGCACCTTGATGACTATTAGTTCCTGATCCAGATGTGATAGCACATGCTTGTAATCTTTGCTGCTGGGGTGGCTAAAGCTGGCAGATCTCTTGAACTCAGAAGTTGTGAACTGCTAAGCCATTGGGCATTCATACTAGGTGCAGCAACAATATAGCTCTCACCAATAGCAGAGGGCCACCATTCTGGCCAAGGAGGGGCCAATCAACACAGTTTATGACCCTTGTCATAAAATGGGGCAGATCAGTGCTCCCATGCCAGTCAGCAGAGTTATTAAGTCCATGAGTAGTCACTTAACTTCAAACCTAAATGGTACAAGGAGGCCCAGTCTCTTAAAAAAATAAAATTAGTTCCTGGAATGATATATATGCATATATCTATCATCCTAGTATATATATATATATATATATATATATATATATATACATATATATACATACACATATACATATATATGTTTATATATATACACACACATATATAGTATCTAAATGTCTATCTATATATCTTAGTAATTGCATATCTATATATCTTAGTAATTACATATCTTATGATAAAGGGGAATGATTAATTATAGAGCATCCAATCAATTAGAATCAATAAGGATTTACCACGTCTACCCTGTTTTAGACATTGTGTTGAGTACTATAAATATAAATATAAATATAAAGGCAAGGCAGTATCTGCTCTGAAATTTGTGTTCTATTGAAGGCATAGAACATGTTAACAGATATGTGTACAGCAAATAAAAATTCATGGGGAGCATCATATCAAATAGGGAAATCAAGGTAGATCTTTATAGGGAACAAATTTTACAAAGGCACACAAGTAGATAATGAAACGTAATTTGTAAGAAATAAAAATAAGTTTAATTGGCTGAGACTTGAAGAATGTATAATCAGTTCAGAAAGACAGACTGAGATTCATGGTGTATACAGGTAGGCTGGAGCATATTGGTAACAATAATTTATCTATGATTAATGTTGTAAGAGATAGTGTCTGGGAAATGTATGATGTCCCCCAAACACCTTAATCTACTCATTTCCCATGGCTGGCTCCTCCTCCTCACTTCAGCTACACACATAGATGGCCATAATCTTGATCTTGCCATCACACATAAATACACCATTTCCATCTTCAAGAATTTCAAAATATTCTAATCTGATCATAATCTGTTGACTTTCTACCTCTCTTTTAGCCTTCTCTGACCCTAATCTCTTGACTCCTCAGTTCTCTCCCAAACCATTTCCTCTGAACTAGTCACTCTCTCCTCTTTTCCTCATTTTGACTCCTTGGGGAGTGAGTCCAACTTTACAATGTTCTCTTATCTTGAGTCCCAATCCCTTTATCATTTTGCCAATTACACCCTGCCAAAACTCAGCTGTGGATCATTCCCACCATCTGCTGCCTATACTCCTACACCCATGTTGCTAAACAAAGGTGGATAAAATCACACAACTGTTCTTCTGACTGGGCTCACTGCAAATATATGTTACAAAACCTTAACTAGCTCTACTGCTGCTAGGCAGTCTCTCTACACCTCCCTTATCATCTCACTATCCACTCTTCACAGCAGATCTTCCAAATCTTTTCATTCCTACTTACACCTCCCATGGCTCTACCTCCCCCCACCCTCTCAGCTGAGAACCTTGTCTGATATTTTATTGAAAACATTGCGGTCATTTGCCATAAGGTTCTTCGTTTTTCCTCCTCCTCATTTCATATCACTAAAATGCTTTCTGCCACTATGTACTGCTTCACTCCTATCTCACATGAAGAGGTGGTCTTAATACTTAACAAAGCAAAGCCCTCTACCTCCACAAGGAATCTCATTCCTTTCCAACTCTTCCAATAAATGATCCTTTCTGTTATCCCAACTCTCACTTATCTTCAATATCCCCCCCTGTATACTGACCTCTTCTCTGCTATCCCAAACCATGAACATGTCTTTTTCATTCTCAAAAATCCCTAGTTGATCTATCCTCTCTAGATTTTTGGGATACCACTTTCTCCAGGTTCTCCCCCATCTGTCTTATAGATCTTTTTCAGTCTCCTTTTCTGGATCTTCATCCAGGTGATGGGCATACCACAAGACTCTGTCCTGGTTTTTGATTATCTCCTCTTCTCTTGGTGACCTCATGAACTACTATGGATTTAATTATCATTTTTATGTTTATGATTTTCAAATACCTATCCTGCCCAACCTCTCTTCTGATCTCCAATCTCACATCTCCACCTGCCTTTCAGACATCTCAAACTGGATGTCCAGTTGACATCTTAAACTCAACATATCTAACACAGAACTCATTATTAAACCATACCCACCTCCTATCTCCCTATTACTATAGGGGACTCCTAGTCCCCCAGGCTCATTTCCTGGATGTTATCCTTAGGTCTTCATTGTCTTTCACCCCACCCCTATAGTCAATATACTACCAAGGTTTGTCAATCTCACCTTTACAATATCTCTGTAAAATAGTTTCTCTCTTTGATATTTCTACCACCTTGGTGCAGACCCTCATTACCTCATATTTTGACAAGTGCAAAAGTCCCCTAGTGAGTCTGTGTTCTTCAAGTCTTTCTGCACTCCAACCCATTCCTTTATTCAAAGTAGTTTTCTAAGCATGGGTCTGACCATTCCACCTCCTATCCAACAAACTTCAGTGGCTCCCTATTACTTTCAGGATCAAATACAAAATACTCTGCCGTTCAAAGCCCTTCATAACCTAGCCTACCATCCCACTTTCTAACATTCTTACACTGTGATTCCTACTACATACTCTTCATCCTAGTGACAGTGGATTCTTTGCTATTCCACAAACAAGATACTCCCATTTCTTTACTCCAGAAATTTTCTCTGGCTGTTTCTCCATACCCGGAATGTTCTCTCTCCTCATCTCCACCTACTTTTCTGGTTTCCTTTCAGTCTCAACTAAAATTTCTATCTTCTATACGAAGTTTTTCCCAACTCTTCCTTCTCTGTGTTGATAATCTCTTTATCCTTTATATGTCTTGTTCGTACATATTTGTTTGCTTGTTGACCCCCCCACCCATTAACTGGTTCTTAACACAGTGTCGGGCACATTTGTTGTTCAAACACATATGACACTTCATGACCCTGTGGAACATATTTTCCATAGGGTTTTCCTGATAAATATATTAAAGTGGCTTGTTACTGTCTTCTCCAGTGGATTAAGGCACAAAGAAGTTCTGTGACTTACCCAGGGTCACATAGCTACCAAGTGTCTGAGGTCAGATTTGAACATGTCTTCCTGACTCCCAAGTCTAGCAGTCTATTAACTGAACTATTTAGCTGCCTCGTAGGCAATCAGAGGTTAAGTGACTTATCCAAGGTCACATAACTAATAAGTGTCTGAAAGCAGATTTGAATTTAGGTCTTCTTGACTCCAGGCCAAGCTCTCTATTCACTGAGTTATCCAGCTTCTCTTATGTGCCTGGCACATAGTAAGAGCTTAATAAATGTGTTTTGAACTGACTGATTAGAAAAGGAAATTGACTAGTTATGTAGTAAAAGTGAAATGTAACAAATGTGTGTATAACAACATAAGGTTCACTTCATATACATTATTTAATTTGATTATAACAACAACCCTGTAATATAGATGCTATTATTTCTCCCCCATTTTACATATGAGGAAACTGAAGCCCAGAGAGGTTAAGTGACTTGCCTAGTGTCACATACACACACACACACACACACACATATAAACATGTGTTGGGATTTGAACCTCAGTCTTCTTGACTCTTGAGAAAGAATATTCCATCTAAGGAGGACCGTGGGAAGAACAGGATCTCAGATACCCACAAATACTCCCAGTAAAGCTCTAAAAATGCAAAATAAAGTACAAAGACAAAACCAAAAGCAATCAAGTATAAATTCCTCTATCTAGTCTTGGGCAACACCAAAAGACTATTATATTCATGTAGAAACCCCAGATGGCAACAAATCAGGGGAGGTGGAAGATATACCTCAAAGCAGCCCAGTCTCACATTAGGAGCCTCAAGCAGTGCTTAAGGCAGCATAGTTCCAGAGTCCTACCTGCATCAAGAACCAGGTCCAGAGAAGTTTTCAGGGGTAGTAACCTAACCCAGCATCCAGGCAGCTTTGGCTTAAACCACAGTAGGAGACAAGACCAGAAAATTCCCTCAGAAGTTGGGTCCTAGTCATCTTCTGAACTCATGATAAAGCAGGACACTGGAGTATGAGAGTGAAGTTTGACCCAGGTTTAAATCCCTAACCCAGAAACTGATGTTAGATGTATGAGTAAATAGAAGAGAACATTGACCACAATGAAGAAATATTTTTAATTAAGAGATACTTAAGGGATAAATATAAAATAAAATAATTTCTATGGCATGTGCTATGTGCTAGACACTGTGATACTTGCTGCATGGTTATCATCTGATATTGTCCTTACAACAGCCCTAGGACATAACTGGGGTTACTATCTACTGTACCACCTAGATGTAAAAATAAAAATAAAAACAAACAAAAAAAACCTGTGAAACAAATCCAACAGTGCATAGAGCACTGTGTCTGAAATCAAGAAGATCCTAGTTCAAATCCACCCTTAGACACTCAAGAGCTGTATAATGCTCAGCAAGTTGCTTAATGTCTATTTTGGATAATAACAGGACCTACTTTGCAGGGTTATTGTAAAAATCAAATGAGATAATATTCATAAAACAATTAGCACAATGTCTGACACATAGTAGACACTATATAAATGTTCACTTCCTACTCTTTCCTTCCTCCACTCCCTGCAATATAAGATAAGAAATGAAAGAAGAAATAAAAGATGGAATAGATAGAAAGAATGTCAAGAAGAATTAATGCCTTAGAACAGATGGTAGCAAACCTTTCCAAAAACACTTTGGGTATATGATATGACTCCTCAACAATTCTATGAAATAGGTAGGATGGATAGCATTATCCCCATTTGATAAAGGAGGCTCAGTGACTTGCCCTTGGTTACATAATGGGCAGGAGCAACTAAGTCAGAATTCCTAACAGACAATTC
The DNA here is from genome assembly GCA_023548195.1 of Bettongia penicillata ogilbyi. NCBI lineage: Eukaryota > Metazoa > Chordata > Mammalia > Diprotodontia > Potoroidae > Bettongia > Bettongia penicillata. The sequence goes on from JAJHZJ010000074.1 coordinate 9,634,815, forward strand.
ATGCCTTTGACTTTGGCTCACAGGATACACTCAGATATATGTCTAAATTCCTCTAATTGGTAACCTCAAAGTCATAGAAGGAACAAAGAAATAGAAGCAAAGTATTTTGAATTCCTCTAAAGTAAGTTGTCATTTAAAGTATTTCATATCATTGTACACAGAGAGATGATACTTGATATATGTCAAATATTTGACATGTGCCAAACCAAAATCCTGAAGGTGGTTTGAGCAGAATATAAAGTGTAAAAAGTGGGACTAACATATGAAGCCTAGAAGGTGTCAAAATATGGAGTCTTTTGTTTATGGAGTAAAACTTTTCTGTTTCAGATTATTGTCAGAAACCATCCTAATTTAGCAAGAGTAGTTTTATATGCAAAAATTTCAAGGTAAATGCTTTAATCTGTTTTTGTTTTGTGGATCGGGGGAAGGGAATAAGGGAGAACATGGATTGTTTTTGTTTCTCTAATATGAGATGGCTCATTTCCTACCTTGCCCATCAACATGTATTTCTTTGTAAGTGCAAATGCAAAGGATTCTTGTCCTGTAAGCTGCTATAATTCATGTTACTAAGTGAAAGGCACATTGAGGGATCATTGCTGTGCATTCTTTTTTTTTTTCTCAACCACAACCTATTAAAATTTTATGGTGTCTTGATTTCTATTTGCTTCAAGTGCCTAGAAGACCCACACTATATAATTTTCAACTCAGTTGTACTGGAAACTCAAGCTGTCTAGAAATCACTCAGTCTAGAGCTTTTGTTCTTCTTGCTTTTATCTCAACTGTAAATCAATAATGAGCTTGTAGAATTGTTTTTTGAGTTGATGGCATAAATTAAACAAATAAGCATTTACTGAGTCCCAGCTATATGCCCAGCATTCTGCTAGACTCTATAGTGGAATATACAAAGGTAGAAAAGTCCCTTCCCTCAATGCCTTATAACCTGCTTGCAGTCAAATTCTTATCTGCGTTTGAAAAAATAAATGTTGCAAGCTTGAAATCTCCTAAGATGTAGCAAGCATCTTGGCAGTCTAAGAGAACCCCAGGTTGGCTCTAGCTCACACTGGCAATGTTTGAGTTCATGTAGTGTATATGAAGGAAAAGATCATATGTGAATGGTGGCATTTGTTGTAAATAGTACTTCCCAAACAGGGGAGCTCTATTGGATGTGGGACAGCACAAGTTATTCTTGAGCTAAATGGTATCATGACTTTTGTTTTATTATCTTAGGGAATAAAGCCTTTGGGATTCTGTAGTTAATGGTATGATTTGCTACACAGTTACCATAGTAATAAAGTACACTTAAGAGTGTTTATTCATCTTTTGTTTCTTACTAGCACTGACACAAACACATCAGCTTTTATCTCCCAGAGTGCCTCACACATAAGGTACCTAAGAAGTCATCAACAAGTACTTGTTGATTTCTAAAACCTCTAGCTCTCCCTTTAAATTGACAGTAGCAGAGACTTAAGTAGGAATTCCTTGTCCTCCATTTTTTAATTCATGAATCCCAGACTCATATATTACAATCAAAGGAGAAATTAAATCACCTTATGATTGCTAATTAAAGACATAAATTACCACCTTCAATTTGTCTCTCTAACCTCAGGAAATCTGAATTGAATTTAAGGCAAGTCATGCAAGATGGCTATAGCCATTGTGTAATCTCCATCTCTCCCTCTAAGTCTGATCAATCTATGGATCTACTGAACAAAATCCAGTCCAGGAAGCCTCCTGCTCTGGATCTCATTATAGGTCTTATAAGTTTGTTGGTTTTATTTTCTTCCAGTTTTTAAGAGTAACAAATGTTTTTATTCATCAGCAAAACATTTGTTTCTATAACTAACAGAGCTCACCTTTTCCCTTTATTTTGAATACACAATATGGAAATGCTAGAACAATTCCAATAACTAAAATTTTGGTTATGATTTAAAGTACTTTTCAATTTCTCAGGAAATGATCATCCAATCCTTGTGTAGAGTATTCAGACTTTCTCCTTTGTCCTACCTCCTTCTCTTCTTTCCTTTCTTTGATTTTTCATTTATTTTTAAAATTAATTTATTTGTTCTCAGTTTTCAGCATTCACTTCCATAAGTTTTACATTTTCTCCACCTCCCTCCTCCCTCCCTCCCTGTGATGGCATGCAATCTTATATGGGTTCTTCACGTACATTTTCATTAAACACACTTTCTCACATTAGTTACGTTGCATAGAAGAATTAAAATGAATGGGAGAAACCATGAGAAAAACCAAAACAAAATAAAACATAACACGAAAGAAAATAATCTGCTTCATTCCATAGTTTTTTCTCTGGATATGGATGGGATTTCTCCTCAAGTCCTTTGGGAATGTTTTAGGTCTTTGCATTGCTGTGAAGGGCTAGGTCTATCAGAAACAGTCCTCACACACTGTGGCTTTCACTGTCTACAGTGTTCTCCTGGTTCTGCTCATTTCACTCAGCATGAGTTCATATAAGTCCTTCCAGGTCTCTCTGAAGTCCTCCTGTTCATCATTGCTTATAGCACAATAGTATTCCACTACATACATATACCACAACTTGTTTAGCCATTCCCCAATTGATGGGCATGCTCTTGATTTCCAGTTCTTGGCCACCACAAAGAGAGCTGCTAGAAATATTTTCATACATGTGGGAGAACATTTTTATGATCTCTTTGGGATATAGTGCCAGACGTGATATTTCTGGGTATATACACATATTTGTAGCCCTTTGGGCATAGTTCCAAATTGCTTTCCACAATGGTTGGATCAGCTCACAGTTCCACCAACAATGAATTAATGTTCCAACTCTCTCACATCCTCTCCAACATTTATCATCTTCCTGTTTTGTCATGCTAGCCAATCTGATAGGTGTGATGTGGTATCTCAGAGTTGTTTTGATTTGCACCTCTCTAATCAATAGTGATTTAGAGCATTTTTTATATGATTATAGATAGCTTTGATTTCTTCCTCTGAAAACTGCCTTTTCATATCCTTTGACCAGTTATCAACTGGGGAATGACTTGTATTCTTGTAAATTTGACTCAGTTCTCTATATATTTTAGAAATGAGGCCTTTATCGCAGACACTAGTTGCAAAAACTCTTTCCCAGTTTTCTAATTCCCTTTTAATCTGGGTTGCTTTGAGATTGTCTGTCCAAAAACTTTTCAATTTAATGTAATCAAAATTATCCATTTTCACTTCACAATGTTCTCTACATCCTGTTTGGTGATAAAGTTCTTCATTCTCCATAAATCTGACAAATACGCTATCCCTTGCTCCCCTGATTTGTTTATAGTATTAGCCTTTATACCTAGATCATGTATCCATTTGGACTTTATTCTTGTATGAGGTGTCAGGCATTGATCTATGACAAGTTTCTGCTGCACTATTATCCAGTGTCCACAGAAGTTTTTGTCAAACAGTGAGTTCTTATTCCAGAAACTGGGGTCCTTGGGTTTTATCAAACAGTAGACTGATATATATTCATTGACTGCCATGTCTTGAGCACCTAACATATTGCACTGATCTACCCCTCTGTTTCTTAGCCAGTACGTTTGTTGGCTTTATTGAAATGCCCTAGGATAGTGACATATTTTGGGTAGACACAGTGGGACACTAATAGTGAAATAGCAATACAATTCAACAGGATATCTCCCCAAATACAACAACACAATATATAATAATGGAATTACTGGAAATATGAGCTGTATGCCAAATCTCCACTTCAGTTTTCCTTACTGAACATGAATCATTCTGAGCTGAGATCATTGGAATTGTTTATTTTCTCTTTATTTCCTCTCACCAACTGGTCATTGACTGGAAGGCAGGGTCTATACATTTCTGAATAAATGATACTATTTCTTTTATTCCCAGGGAAGTGAGGGAGAACAAGGAAGAAAAGAGAGATAAAAAATGTTGCTTTGGGTTGATAATTTTAGAGAGTCATGCAAACTGGATTCTCTTCCATCTTACATGGTCAATAAAGATGGCTCTACTACTCTGATTCATATATTTACTCAATATATCTATTCATATAGAGATCATATTTGTATGGATATTCATATACATAGCATATTCATTTAGAAGCATATGAGACTTCTTCAGGGTATATCTGGGTTCTACCAGTGCTGCTGTGATGTATATCCTCACCTTTCCTCTTGTAGTTACACAGCTTCCCTAGAGAGCTCTGCTGTCTGTTTGTTTCCTCAGAACCAAACTTTCAAGCCAGTGTCTAGATCTTTAGATGTCTTATCATTTCTCTTTCCCCAAAGGATAGAAATCATTCCAGGTCCCAATGAGGGTAAGTAATCTATGTCCTAGTATTTCAAACTTTGGATTTAGACACACTAATATGATTGTAGGGGTTATAAGTCCAAACCATATTTCTTTGGCTTATTTTCATGTAATCCCTTGATTCTTCTGGGAACCTAAGAATAAAGCTTGCTTCTAGATGTTGAGGGCAAAAGTGCTCCCAATTCCTGTGCAAACACTTAGGTACCACATATTGAATACAAGGAAGCCTTTATTTTACTCCATGGAAATAATGTAATAAAAAAGGGACTCACAATAGCCTATAAAAAACATCCTATGATTCTTCCCTTTCTAGTGAATTCTACCTTTCACTCAAAGCACTTATAAAAGCATGTAGCCTTATAGTACTACCCAAAAATTTTGATTCCCTTCACAAGGGGAAAACAAACAAAACCACTAAACTTAGGTTGTTAGAATCAATCGTTCACATTTTGATTCATCCCATCTTCTTCTCCAGTGATACATATAGACTTCTAGCTTTATAGTGGAGTTGGTAATAAAAAACTTTGACTCACCCCAGAAGGAAACATATGTGGTTTATTTAGGGAAGGATTCCTTCCCTAATATCTGCAATATCCAAGTGACTCATGGTGATAATAGCAAAAGGAAAAATGGAATAATGGATAGAGAGTAGGCATTAGAGTCAGGGAAACCAGGTATCAAGTCCTGCCTCTGACACTTATTGACTTTGTGACTCTGGGCAAGTTATTTAACCTCTCAGGATCCTTGCCAACTCATTAAGTTTCAGAGAAGGTGCTGTTCTGAATTAGTTGAGGGAATTTCTTCGTTTAAAGTTTCATATGCCAGTAAGAAAAGAATAACTTTTATTTTTTATTAATTTATTATTATTATTTATTATTATTATATAACTGAATTTTTAAAAAATGCCTTGAGCTTTGAAAATGATTTTATAACATTACTGGGAAAGTTAAGTGAGCTTTTTTCATTATATATGTATATGAATATATACACACACACACATATATATATATACACACACATATATATATGTACACATATATACGTACACACACATGTCATGACTCTGTCCTGCTGTTCCTCCAGCTCTGGGGCCACATACTTAATCCTTTTCTCTCTAAGAGGCTGGCTCTGTCCAAGTGCTCTCCCTTCCCTCTCTCTAGAAGGTTAGGTCTGGGAACTTTCTAGGAATCCAGCATCTGTACAGGAAATTTATATCTCTCCTAGTCATGAGGTTGGGTTATTGGCTATGTTAGTTCTTGAGGCTCGAAAGCCTACATCACTGCTTCTTGTTGCCACCTCTTGGTCTGTGTGGATACAATTGTAGTATACTTCCACCATTCATTCAACTCCTGGAGAAGGGCTTGTGTGAAGGCATAAGCTTTCATCTAATACTCATCCATATTTATACACATATCTACCCTTATGTAGCTCTCTCATAATGAATCAAAGTTCATCTCAAAGACATCACTGAAACTATGGGATAAAATATGTAATTGAATATGGCTCTGAGTACACATACCTTATTGAAAATAAATAAAATCATACATCTACAAAGAAAAAATGAACTAGACCAAGTCCTGATTGGAGAATACAAGACAATGATATGAGTCATTTTGACTATCCAGTTCAGTGTAGGGAAACAGATATGTTTGGTAATACTGAATAGAAATGAATGTGGAGAATTCCATCACAGGGAAAGACTGTGAGCTAAGGAAAAAAGAGGTTGCAAGTCTTGTGAATGTTGTGCAGAGTACAGGAACAGATGCCAACTTACATCTCTTTTGCTCACTACTGAGCTCTGAATTGTAAATCCAGGGATTGACTGAAGAAGAGACCTCTACCTAGAGGTGACACTCCAGATCCCAGGATGTGTAATCAGTAAGGAACAAATTCAGAAGCAACTGTACTTCTGACTCCAGGAGTTGAGAATGGCCTCAGTTATTATCTCCAGCCTAATCTGAAGCTTACAGAGGAATAACCAAGGCAGAAATTCCAGATCAGTGGGAGGAGCCATCATTCTGAACCAGAAGTTTCAGCTGGCTAATAGTAGCTGAGTTCAACTTCAGCCTACTAGAATTCTAATCGGGGCAAGCCAACGGGAGTGTTGCTCTGACCTGAATTTGGGTCAGGAACATGAAGAACGTAGAGCAAGAAAGCAGAGACTAGATTTTCCCTAGGTAAAAACAATTTTGGGAGTACCAAAAATTTGCTGGGACTTGACTTCAGCTGTTCCTGAGACCCTGGAATAATTCAACACTCAGTTTCCCAAGAAATCAGCAGTGGAATCAGGCCAGACTTTCCTTTCAAAGAGCCTATAGCTAACATAAAATCTTAAGTCAGGAAGTAGGTTGAAGAAATTAGGAATCATAAAAGAACGCTGCAATAAAAAGCTATTAAGATGACGGGGATTCTTAAGAAACAAACCCAGAAAAAGAGAAGACTCAAAAATATGCATAAACAAAGCCTAAAACAAAGGAGCAGCTAGGTGGGGCAGTGGATAGAACACTGGGCTGGGGATCAGTGAGGCTCATTTTCCTGAGTTCAAATTTGAACTACCTGTTCAAACTACCTGTTTGAACTACTGTTGAAATCAGTACTGCCTGAGTACTATGACAAAAAAAGAGCCTAGGTATCATATTTCAAGAAATCATTTAAGAAAACTACTCAGATCCCTTAGAAAGGATCAGAGAATAAAGTAGACACAAAAACAATCTACAAATCATCTCTTAAGAAATCAACACTGAAAACTCCCAGAAACATTATAAGCAAAACTGAGACCTTCCATGTCAAAGGAAAAAAGTTACAAGTAGCTAGAAAGAATTCAGGTATCAAGAAGTCATACAATTTAGCAGCCAGCACTATAGAGGAGCACAGCACTAGGACTACAGTCTTCCAGAAGGTAAAAAAAATAAAGATTTACAGATAAGAATAACTTACCTGAAAAACTTTGTATAATCCCATGGTAGAAATGGACCTTTGATGAAACAGGGTCTTCTCAGCTTTATTGATGTCATAACTTCATAGAAACTTTATCAAGTGGAAAAAGAGAAAAGAAAAAGGTAAATATGAATGAGAAATCACAAGTGACTGATCAAGGATAACCTAATTATATTCTAACTTAAGGATATGAGACATGTATCATATCAGAACCCTTTTATCATCAAGGGTCAAAGAAAATTGATGTATAATCATCAAGGGTCAAAGAAGAAGTCAGAGAATGTAATGAGTAGTTCTGCTATATTTTGATGATATTAAAATAATGGAAAAGGAGAGGAAGAGGATTGTATGGGGGAGCAAGGGAGATAGAAGGCTAGGGGAAAATTATAGGGTGCAGAAATGGAAATCTATACAAATAAATAAAAAGTGATAAAAGATTGAGTGGTTGAAATTTGAACCTCACTCTCATCCAAACTGGTCAAAGGAGGGAAGAATATACACATACAAACTGGGGTACAGATATTAATTTATTTCCATGAGGAACTGAAAAAGAAAGGGGAGAAGAGAAAGGACAGACTAAGAAAGGGGAGGGATTAGTGTTAAAGAATACAAAAAATTACTTTTATAGTTCTTTTTGTGTTGTCAAAGAATTAGAAACTGAAGAGTGTCTCCAATTATAGAATGATTAAATAAATTTTGGTATCTAAATGTGATTGAATACTATTGTGCTGTTAAAAATGATGAACGGCATGGTTTCAGAGAAACCTGGGAAGGTTTATATGAATTAGGGCAGGGTAAAGTAAGCAGAATCAGCAGAACAATTTACACTGTAAGAACAATATTGTAAAGACAAAGAACTTGGAAAGACTTAGCAACTCTGATTAACAGAATGATACATCAGGATCAAAAAGGATTCATGAAGAAACTTACTTTCCATTTTTTGATACAGATATGATTAACTCAGAGTACAAATTGAAAAATTTGATATATATGTGTGGGTATATACAAATATACATACTTAGATTCTATATATACATATATAGAATCTATGTACACACATGTATATTATATATATGACATGGCTGATGAGAAAATGTGTTTTGCTTGAATATACATATTTATAACAAGATTTTTTTCCTTCTTAATCAAAGTAGGGAAGTTGGGAAGAATAAAAAACAAATTTTTGTTCATTAAAAAAGAAATTTAATATAAAAATAAAAAGATGTCAAGGAATTAGAGGGGTGCACTGGATATTAAGAAGTTATAATGTGAGTAAATCCAAGAGCCAGAGGGTTTCCACATATTGGAAGATGCTTTTTTCATTAAATTTATTTTCAGATTTAATCATTCACTTCCACAAAAATTTTGAATTTCAAATTTTCTCCCCATCTCCCCCTCTCCTTCCACACCAGACAGCATATATTCCGATTATTGTTTCCTCTAATCTGTCCTCTCTTCTTTAATCCCCTCCCTCTTATCCACTTCCCTTCTATTTTCCTGTAGAACAAGATAGATTTCTATATCTCATTGCCTATATATCTTATTTCTTAGTTGCATGTAAAAAATTATTTTCTGTATTTGTTTATTCATCTATCTATTTGTTTACTTACTTTTGGTTTTCAACATTCACTTCCATAAACTTTTCAGTTTTAAATTTTCTCCACCTCCATCCCTGCTCTCCTCCCCAAGACAACGTGCAGTCTGATATAGGTTCTACATATACATACATATTAAATGTATTTTCACATTAGTCATGTTGTAAATAAGAATCAGGACCAATGGGAGGAACCATGAGATGGAATCCTTATATAACTGCCTATATAATTTATAATCCTTATATAACTACTCTTGGACTCCAGTCTTTCAGTCTCTTGAGGAATGCTTCATTTTGATTTTATTGGTTTTCAAGGCTGATCAACAAGCATTTATTAAGTACTTATTATGTATCAACATAAGCAGTTAGATGGCACAGTTGATAGAGTTGATAGAGTTCCAGGCCTGGAGTCAGGAAGACTTATCTGCCCGAGTTCAAATCTGACCTCAGACACTTGCTAGCTACATGACCCAGGGCAAGTCACGTAACCCTGTTTGCCTCAGTTTCCTCATCTTAAAATGAGCTGGAAGAGGAAATGGGAAACCAGTATCTTTGCGAAGAAAACTCCACATGGGGTCCCAAAGAACTGAACTACATAAATATACTAACAATAACATCCTCTTAAATCCCTTCATAATCTGGCCCCTTCCTACCTTTCCACCCTTCATGTGTCTTATTTCTTTCTGTGAGTCAGTGATACTGAACTTATTGCTATTCTTCACACAAAAAGCTTTCCATTATCTGGCTGGGCATTTTCACTGATTGTCTCCAAAGCCTAGGAAGTTATTTCCACCTCCTGGTTTCCCTTGCCTTTCCTCAAGTCTTAGATAAAGTACCACCTTCTGCAAGAATACTTTTCCAGTCCTCCTTGGTCCTGGGGCCTTCCCTCTGGGATTGCCTCCCATTTATTCTCTATGTATTTTATATATACAAAATTGCTTGCATGTTATCTTCCCCATCAGATTGTGAGTTTGTTAAGGTCATTTTGCGTATCACCAGGGAATACAAAAGCACTGGAGATACACAAAAGGACAAAAATGGTCTGTGTCCTCAAAGAGGATGCCCAGTTAACTTGGGGTTTACTGGCTAGATTCCTTCCTTCCTTCCTTCCTTCCTTCCTTCCTTCCTTCCTTCCTTCCTTCCTTCCTTCCTTCCTTCCTTCCTTCCTTCCTTCCTTCCTTCCTTCCTTCCTTCCTTCCTTCCTTCCTTCCTTCCTTCCTTCCTTCCTCTTTGTTTCTTTGTTTCTCTGTTTCTTTCTCTCTCTCCTCTACCTATTGCTCTGTCTCTCTCCTTCTCTACCTCTCTCTTTTTCTCTCTTCCTCCCTCTCTAACAATAAATCCTAATGGGTCACTCTTATCTATAGGATAAAATACACCCCTAGACAGAAGACAGGGATAATAATCCTACCGAAAAGACTGAGAAGAATCAGTCCAACAACAATAACAACAAAAAGAATCCCAGCTGAGTAGGATCTTGAAAATCCTATAAGGAGAGAAATTTAATTCTAGAGGGATTCTTAGCCCTTTTTCTGTTAAAGTAGAGGAAACCAAAGGAACAAAGGAAACCAGCTTAAAATGGTTATCAAAGTATTAAAAACACACAAAAATACACTCACAAGTTCATAGATCGTAAGTTAAAAACAACTGATTTAAAAGGAGGAAGTGAGCATTATTATCAAATGTTGTAAAGAGGTCAAGAGTGAGTAGGACTGAAAAAGACATTAGATCTAACAATAAATAAATCATCTTTGATCTTAGGAAAAAGCAGATTCAAATGAATTATGTAGATACACCTAAGATTTAAAAGAATTTAGTTGTGACTTGAGGTGACAAAAATGGAGGCGAGAAGTGTAGACAATTTTTCTTTTTTTCTTTATTCTTTATTTTTTATGTTCTAATATAAATTTATTTACTTAACTTTTTGCATTGATTTTCACAAAAATTTGGGTTCCAAATTTTCTCCCCTTTTATCCCCTCCACCCACCCCAATACACTGAGCATTCTAATTTCCCCTATCACCAATCTGCCCTCTCTTCTATCATCCCTCCCTTCCCTTGTCCCCATCGTCTCTTTTGTCCTGTAGGGCCAGATAACTTTCTATTCCCCATTAACAGTATTTCTTATTTCCTAGTAGCAACAACAATACTCAACAGTTGTTCCTAAAACTTTGAGTTCCAAATTCTCCCCATCTCTCCCTCCCCACCCATTCCCTTTGGGAAGATGGCAATTCAATATAGGCCATATCTGTGTAGTCTTGCAAATGACTTCGATAACAGTCGTGTTGTGTAAGACTAACTGTATATCCCTCCATCCTATCCTGCCCCCCATTGTTTCTATTCTGTCTTTAGATCCTGTCCCTCCCCAAGAGTGTTGACTTCAAATTGCTCCCTCCTACCATTGCCCTCCCTTCCATCATCCCCCCCTACCCTACTTATTTCCTTCTCCCCCACTTTCCTGTATTGTAAGATAGGTTTTCATACCAAAATGAGTGTGCATTTTATTCCTTCCTTTAGTTGAATGTGATGAGGGGAAACTTCATGTTTTTTTCTCAGCTCTCCTCTTTTTCCCTCCACTAAAAAGTCTCCTTCTTGCCTCTTGAATGAGAGATAATTTACCTCATTCCATTTCAGCCTCTCTCCTCCCACTACATTTCTCTCTCACCGTTTACCTTAATTTCTTTTAAGATATGGTCCCATCCTATTCAATTCACTCTGTGCTCTCTGTCTCTGTATGTGCGTGCATGTGCGTGTGTGTATGTACTTGTGTGGTCCCACCAACTACCCAGATACTGAAAAGTTTTAAGAGTTACAAATATTGTCTTTTCATGTAGGAATGTAAAAAGTTCAATTTTGGTAAGACCCTTATGACTTCTCTTTGCTGTTTACTTTTTCATGCTTCTTCTCATTCTTGTGTTTGAAAGTCAAATATTTTTTTAATAAAAATTTATTTATTTAACTTTTTACATTCATTTTCACAAAATTTTGGGTTCCAAATTTTCTCCCCTCCCCCCACCCCAATACACCAAGCAATCTAATTTTCTCTATCACCAATCTGCCCTCTCTTCTATCATCCCTCCCTTCCCTTGTCCCCATCTTCTCTTTTGTCCTGTAGGGCCAGATGACTTTCTATTCCCCATTAACTGTATTTCTTATTTCCTAGTAGAAAGAACAATGCTAAACAGTTGTTCCTAAAACTTTAAGTTCCAAATTCTCCCCATCCTTCCCTCCCCACCCGTTCCCTTTGGGAAGGCAGGCAATTCAATATAGACCATATCTGTGCACATTTGCAAATGACTTCGATAATAGTCGTGTTGGGTAAGACTAACTGTATTTCCCTCCATCCTATCCTGGTCCCCATTGTTTCTATTCTGTCTTTAGATCCTGTCCCTCCCCAAGAGTGTTGACTTCAAATTGCTCCCTCCTACCATTGCCCTCCATTCCATCGTTCCCCCCCACCCTACTTATCTCCTTCTCCCCCACTTTCCTGTATTGTAAAATAGGTTTTCATACCAAAATGAGTGTGCATTTTATTCCTTCCTTTAGTTGAATGTGATGAAGGTAAACTTCTTGTTTTTTTCTCAGCTCTCCTCTTTTTCCCTCCACTAAAAAGTCTCCTGCTTGCCTCTTGAATGAGAGATAATTTACCTCATTCCATTTCAGCCTCTCTCCTCCCACTACATTTCTTTCTCACCATTTACCTTAATTTCTTTTAAGATATTGTCCCATCCAATTCAATTTCCTCTGTGCTCTCTGTCTCTGTATGTGCATGCATGTGTGTATGTGTGTGCATGCATGTACATATGTGTGTGCATGTGCTTGTGTGTATGTGTGTGGGTGGTTCCACCAACTACCCAGATACTGAAAAGTTTTAAGAGTTACAAATATTGTCTTTCCATGTAGGAATGTAAAAAGTTCAACTTTGGTAAGACCCTTATGACTTCTCTTTGCTGTTTACTTTTTCATGCTTCTTCTCATTCTTGTGTTTGAAAGTCAAATTTTCTCTTCAGCTCTGATCTTTTCATCAAGAATACTTAAAAGTCCTCTGTTTCATTGAAAGATCATATTTTCCCCTGAAGTATTATACTCAGTTTTGCTGGGTAGGTGATTCTTGGTTTGAGTCTCAGTTTCTTTGATTTCTGGAATATCCTATTCCACACCCTTCGATCCCTTAATGTAGAAGCTTCTGGATCTTGTGTTATCTTGATTGTATTTCCACAATACTGGAATTGTTTCTTTCTAGGTGCTTGCAATATTTTCTTCTTGACCTGGGAATTCTGGAATTTGGCCACAATGTTCCTAGGAGTTTCTTTTTTTAGATCTCTTCCAGATGGTGATCGGTGGATTCTTTCAATATTTATTTTGCCCTCTGGTTCTAGAATATCACAGCAGTTTTCCTTCATAATTTCATGAAAGATGGTGTCTAGGCTCTTTTTTTGATCATGGCTTTTAGGTAATCCCATAATTTTTAAATTGTCTCTCCTGGATCTATTTTCCAGGTCAGTTGTTTTTCCACAGATATTTCACATTCTCTTCCATTTTTTCATTCTTTTGGTTTTGTTTTGTGATTTCTTGGTTTCTCAGAAAGTCATTAGCCTCCATCTGTTCCATTCTAATTTTGAGAGAACTATTATATTCAGTGAGCTTTTGAACCTCTTTTTCCGTTTGGGTAATTCTGCTTTTGAAACCATTCTTCTCCTCATTAGCTTTTTGAAGCTCTTTTGCCAATTGAGTTAGCCTTTTTTTCAAGGTGTTATTTTCTTCAGCATTTTTTTGGGTCTCCTTTAGCAAGGTATTGACCTGTTTTTCATGCTTTTCTTGCATCTCTCTCATTTCTCCTCCCAGTTTTTCCTCCACCTGTCTAACTTGATTTTCAAAATCCTTTTTGAGCTCTTCCATGGCCTGAGCCCATTGGATATCTATTTCAGATGTTTGGGGTACAGAGGCCTTGACTTCTATATCTTCCCCTGATGGTAATCGTTGTTCCTCATCATCAGAAATGAAAGGAGGAAACATCTGTTCCCCACAAAAGTACCCTTCTATGGTCTTATTTCTTTTCCCTTTTCTGGGCATTTTCCCAGCCAGTTACTTGATTTCTGAGATTCTTCTCCACCCCCACCTAGATCTGCCCAGCTAGTGCTTGGGGTCTGAGATTCAAATGCTGCTCCCCAGCCTCTGGGCTTTCAGTGGTGGGCACGGCTGCTATTCAATGTGAACTTAAGTTCTGGTGCTGGCTCAGTTCCCTCAGAGACTTTATGCGGAGATCTTCAGTAATGGAGTGGAGCTGCTGCCTGCTCTGCGAGTCCCAGGCCACCGCTGCCTCTGCCACTGCCTCCCGAGGGGGCCCAAGTCATGGAGACAACTTGCTCCTTTCTTGGCCAGCCCAGAAGTCTCTCTCACTGACCTGTAGCGCCTGTGGGTGGAGGGACCTTCACGGCCGCTGGAGATTCCGTCCCTGAAGCCTGCTGGGATCTGCTCCTCTGGGGCCATGTGGCCAGGACAGCGCAGGAGTGGGCTTCACTATACGGTGGCCAACAGACCTTTGGGGTTGGTTTTTCAGGGCTCTCTGGAATGGAAATCTCCTCCCCTCCGTTGCTGCGTGGGTTCCACTGCTCCAGAATTTGTGGGGAGTTCTTTTTACAGGAAATTTATGGGCTGTGGTTTCCGGAGCTAGCATATGTGAGTCTTTCTATTCTGCCATCTTGGCTCCTCCCCGACAATTTTCCTAAAGGTATGGCTATGAATTAGGGAGAGGTATGGGACAATAGTTTGAGAGATAGTATCAAGGGAGAGGTTTTTTCTTCTTTTGTTTGTTTTAAGGATAGGCATGTTTGAAGGCAGCAGGGAGGATCCAGTGGATAGAGATTGAAGTATGAGAGAGAGGGAGAGAGAGAGAGAGAGAGAGAGGGAGAGAGAGAGAGAAAGAGGGAGAGAGAGAGAGAGAGAGAGAGAGAGAGAGAGAGAGAGAGAGAGAGAGAGAGAGAGAGAGAGAGAGGTTAGTGAAAAGGGAAAAATCTGAGAGGAAATGATCAAAAGACTCCAGAGAAGGTGGGGTCATGGTATCAAGATTATAAATAAGAGAATTAGAGTTAGCAAGAAGATCCACCTCATTTTCTGAGACCAGGGATTTTCCCTAGGTTTCTGAGATTTGTAATGTACTTACAAAAAGTATTTGTACTCCTTCAGTAGGTAGAAATTATTGAGCTTGGAGTCATACGAGCAAGAATAATTATGAGAAGCTGCCAGTTTCTTCTGCCAGTGGTGATTGTGCCTCAGATGAACAGGTAGTGGCCACCCAAGAAGCAATGTCCAGTCATCTGAGATATCTGCCACTGGGGATGATGGTGGTGGAGAGTTGCTGTGTGCTGAAGTCTTTATCTGCCTCTTACAAATGATGTCCCAAGATGTCACTTCTTATCCCTTTGGTAATCACTCAGTTTAATTTGTCTTAAAAAGCTGATTTGGATGGCATTTTATACTGCTTGTGAGCATTGCTAATTGTAGCTCTGGGGCTGATGCTTTTTTGTTGTTGTCATGGTTTGTTTTTCCTTATGCTAGGAAGGTATGGGTATTCACAGGGCAATTTCTAGAAAGCAACATGAACATTTTCATCATAGACATAGATGATTTTCCTGCCCTGCCTTCTGAATTCTACTGAAACTTTAGGAGAATTTTGAATGTCCTTCTGATTCATGTGCCAAATATTGTCCACTATTAGGGCAACTAGGTTGTGTAGTGCATAGAGCACCAGTGCAGGAATCAGGAGGACCTGACTTCAAATCTCACATCAGACACTTGACACTCACTAGCTACGTGACCTTTGGCAAGTCACTTAACCCCAATTGCCTCATCCTGGGTCGTCTCCAGTCATCCTGATGAATATCTGATCACTAGATTTAGATGGCTTTGGAGGAGAAGTGAGGCTGGTGACCTGCACAGCCCTCCCTCACTCAAAACAAAGTCAAGTGCAGGTCATGTCATCATTTCTCATTTCTTCTTTGACAACAAAGAACGAACACACATTGTCCATTATTAAGGAAAACACCACGTGGGGACTGTCTTTGGCCAGTGTAGGTTCTCTGACTTACTCCTATACTAACCAAATGTGTTCAATTTGGACCAAAGAAATACAAAAGGAAAAAAGTTCAGGCAAAATTGAAAGTCATGATATCTAGCCAAGCTTTTGGCCTTCTTACATTCTGTCAGTCTATGTTCCTGTGGTGCTTAACATTTTTGTATAGCTTTAAAAAGATTTTCTTGTCTTTCTCGTGGACTTAAATAATATGATAAATTAATAACTTCATCTATTCTCCTGCATTTGTCTTTCATTGGAAATAATCCGATAGGGTATACAAACCACAAACATACCTTGGAAATATTGTGAGTTTGGTGCATGGCTACTGCTATAGGCTATGACAATAAAACAAGTCACATGAATTTTTTTGGTTTCCCAATACATATAAAAGTTACGTTTACACTATATTGTAGTCTATTGAGTGAACAATGGTATTATCTCTAAAAAAAATACATGTTAATTAAAAATGCTTTATTGTATAAAAAACATGGTAACTAATCATCTGAGCTTTCAGCAAGTTTGTAATCTTTTTGCTGGTGGAGAGTCTTGCCTCAGAGCTGATGACTGCTGACTGATCAGGGTAGTGGTTCCTGAAGGTTGGTGTAGCTGCAGTGATTCTTTAAATAAGATGACAATGCAGTTTACCCCATTGATCGACTCTTTCTTTCACTTGAACACTTAGAGGACATTGTAGAGTTATTAACTGATCTCATTTCAATATTATTGTGTCTCAGGAAATAGGAAGGCCCAAGGAGAGGGAAAGAGATGGGGACCAGCAGATGGAACAGTCTGAACACATGCAACATTTATCAATTAAGTGGCTGATTATATGGGTGTGGTTCATGACACCCTGAAATAATTATAATAGTAACATCAAGGATCACTGATCATAGCTCATCATAACAGATATAATAATAATTAAAAAGTTTAAAATGTTTCAAGAATTACCAAAATGTGACACGAAGACATGATGTGAACACATGCTGTTGGAAAAATTGCACTGATCGACTTATTCAGTGTAAGATTGTCACAAATCTTCAATTTGTAAAAAAAAATGCAATTGTCTATGAAGCATAATAAAGTGAAATGCAATGAAATGAGGCATGCCTATATGCATCACTTGCTATTCCTATCTTGAATCTAATTTTCTTTTTTGTCAAGATTCACATCAAGGTTTTTAATATGTGAAATTGAAAATCTATCAATACGAGATGGTTCATTTCATTGTATCTTGCCATTTTCTTTTATATATTTAATTGCATTCAGTAAATATAGATTCAGTCTTGAGTTCCAAGTATTCAGAGGCTTATAGATTATAGAAGAGGAAATGGATATTTGAAGGAAGGAAGAATGTAGCACCCTAAGAACCACTAGACATGTCCATCTAAATTATAGCTGAGAATTTTTTATATCTGTTGTCTCCTTCTTTAGGATATTAACTTCTTTAGACCAGGAACTATCTCTGCTTTTCTATTTATATCCCCAAATCTATATTGTTCAGAGAAGATTAGCACTTTTGATATGAGGACTTGCTGAGCCCTTTCCATGGCTGCTTCACCCACCTTTCACCTGTGGCTCCAAGAAGCTGTAGTATGCTCAGTGGCCATACCTCAGTAGATAGGCTAAACTGGGTTGAAGAATATTGACAATCTTTTTTAAATTAATTTATTATTTTGAGTTTTTGACAATCACTTCCATAAGTTTTAAATTTTCTCCTACTCCCTCCTCTCTTCCTCCTTGAGAAAGCATGCAATCTTATATGGAGTCTACACATACATTCTTATTAAACACATTTTCATATTAGTCATGTTGCATAGAAGAATTAAAATGAACGGAGAAACCATGAGAAAAACCAAAACAAAACATAACACAAGAGAAAATAGTCTGCTTCATTCTCTTTCCAATTCCATGACTCTTTCTCTGAATGTGGATGGTATTTTGCCTCGAGTCCTTTGGGAATGTTTTAGGTCTTTGCATTTCTGTGAAGGGTCAAGTCTATCAGAAACAGTCTGCGCACACTGTGGCTGTTACTGTGTACAATGTTCTCCTGGTTCTGCTCATTTCATTCAGCATCAGTTTATATACATCCTTCCAGGCCTCTCTGAAGTCCTCCTGTTCATCATTTCTTATAGCACAATAGTATTCCATTACATACATATACTACAACATGTTCAGTCATTCTCCAGTTGATGGGCATGCCTTCAGTTTCCAGTTCTTGGTCACCACAAAGAGAGCTGCTATGAATATTTTTGTATATGTAGGACCTTTTCTAATTTTTGTGATCTCTTTGAGATATAGTGCTAGAAGCAATATTTTTGGGTCAAAGGATATGCACATTTTTATAGCCCTTTGGGCATAGTTCCAAATTGCTCTCTCCAATTGTTAGATCAGCTCACAGCTCCACCAACAATGAATTAGTGTTATAACTCTCTCACATCTTCTCCAACATTTATCATCTTCCTGTTTTGTCATGTTAGCCAATCTGATAGATGTGATGTGGTACCTCAGAGTTGTTTTAATTTGCATTCTCTAATAAATCATGATTTAGAGCATTTTTTCATATGAGTATGAATAGGTTTAATTTCTTCTTCTGAATACTGCCTGTTCATATCCTTTGACCAGTTATCAGTTGGGGCATTGACAATCTTTAAACTGGTTGTTGAGTTTGAGGCATGTCTACACCAAGCATGGGAAGACTTTTCCTGGCAGAATAGGCAGGTGTAAAGAGTTTGTTCCAAAAGACCACAAAGAAAGTGGAAGCAGGCCCTCTGACATTCTTAGATCTTGGTCAGCCATCAAAGATGTCGGGGTCATCCACTACATCTGGTCCATAACCAGTAATCTTGATTTTTGTCCTGTTGCTGGACTTTGATGACTCAGGAAGAATAAAGCTGATGACTGTATAACTTTTACCTCACTACACTTCCTGAGCAAGTCAAGCAATCACCCATCATTTCTTTGGTCCTCTTTGAAAGCAAAGGATGAACAACATTGGTATCCCTAGTACATAGTGCTTTGCATACAGTAAGTACTTTGTAATTGCTTTCTCATTTGTTTAACCTGGTCTTCTAAATACTGAATCCAAAATCATTTCCATTGCAACATGTTGTAAGCCATATATAATTGAAAGAGCATTTAATTTGGAATAAAAAAGAATTGAGTTCAAATTCTGTTTAGGCAGGTCATCCAACCTCCTTAGTCTTCTTATTTATAAAATCAATTTTGAGGTTCTTTTCAGCTCTAAATCTTACAATGGACCTGGAATATGTTATCAATGTAGATACATATAAATAATCATCAGTAATTGAGTGTTTCTGAGGTTGGGAAATAGTAACTACAAATTTAAACTAAAAGAAGATAAACTGCAGTCATAGAATTGTAACCTGTTATGAGACAGATGGCATTGGAATAACAAATACTAACAGGAAGGACTGATGATACATGAAGTCTAGAAAAAAAGGAGTGAGAATTTGTCAGAACATCTCTAGCACAGACAAGGGAAAAGATATTCAGATCCTAGATAACTGATCTATTTCTTCAGAGAAAAATATCCTACTGTGGTGAAGGGCAATTTATAAGATTATCTTCAATGAACAGAAATGTCCCTTAAGAACATTCACCTTCTTTTGTTGTATTACTGTGCTCAGCAAGAAATCTTTTTGAATTTTGACATACTCTCTTGGATAGTGTGCTCTATGGAACCATAAATAGCAATTTTTTGCACCCTGGGCATTTGATAACAAAACTTGCCCTCAAATTAATTAAAGAAAAATTCAGTTGAGCTTTGGGGACATTGGTTGAGCTGTTGACCTCCTTGGATGGAAAACTCAAAAAGCTGTGCAGCTGTGGCTAGAAAGGATACAACACCAATTGTATAAAGAAAGAAAATTAAGCTATGTGAAAAATATATTAAACCTAAATATGGTCAAGAAAATTCATCATAACATAAGTTAGCAACTCTCTGAAAGACTGGCTTCCATATCTGAAATATTTCAGAGGCTATGACCTCAATTAATGTGAATATCATCACCGTTATATTTTAAAAAATGAACATGATATTGAAACTTCACATAAAATGTGAACAAAACTTAGGGCCATAAACCTAGAGCTGGAAGAAAACCACAGAGACCATTTAGGCCAACCTCCCCATTTTACATATGTGGAACCTGAAGTCCAGACAAGTTGAATGACTTGCCCTAAGGTCACATAAGTAGGAACCATCAGATACAAGAGGTGGACCCAGGTGTTCTGACTACAAGATCAGTGTTCTTTTCTATTTTATTTGTTTCTTTTTTTTGAAAAGCATGTATTCTCTCGCACTTTTCCCCTTAATTAAACAATTAAAAATGAAAGATAACATTCTCATAACAAATGTGTATAGTTCAGCACCACAAAGTTTCACATTGGCTAAATTAAAAATCAATGTCTCATTCACTCAGAGTTAGGGTTAGGCCAATTGCCTGTCAGGAGGTGAGTGGTATGTTTCATCTTCAGTTCTTTTTACTTTTTTTTTCTTTTAAATAAATTTATTTATTTAACTTTTACATTCATTTTCACAAAATTTTGCCTCCTTATTTGTCCCTCCCCCCACCCAATACACCAAGCATTCTAATTTCCCCTATCACCAATCTGTCCTCTCTTCTATCATCCCTCCCTTCCCTTGTCCCCATCTTCTCTTTTGTCCTGTAGGGCCAGATAACTTTCTATTCCCCATTAACTGTATTTCTTATTTCCTAGTAGCAAGAACAATACTCGACAGTTCCTAAAATTTTGAGTTCCAACTTCTCCCCATCCCTCCCTCTCCACCCATTCCCTTTGGGAAGGCAGGCAATTCAATATAGGCCATATCTGTGTAGTTTTGCAAATGACTTCCATAATACTTGTGTTGTGTAAGACTAACTATATTTCCCTCCATCCTATCCTGCCCCCATTGCTTCTATTCTCTCTTTTGATCCTGTCCCTCTTCAAGAGTGTTGATTTCAAATTGCTCCCTCCTCCCATTGCCCTCCCTTCCATCATCCCCCCCACCCTGCTTATCCCCCTTCTCCCTCACTTTCCTATATTGTAAGATAGGTTTTCGTACCAAAATGAGTGTGCATTTTATTCCTTCCTTTAGTCGAATGTGATGAGAGTAAACTTCATGTTTTTCTCTCGGCTCTCCCCTTTTTTCCCTCCACTAAAAAGTCTCTTGCTTGCCTCCTCTGTGAGAGATAATTTGTCCCATTCCATTTCACCCTCTCTCCTCCCAATACCTTTCTCTCTCACCACTTAGCTTTATTTTTTAAGATATGATCCCATCCTATTCAGTTCACTCTGTGCTCTCCGTTTCTGTGTGTGTGCGTGTGTGTGTGTGTGTGTGTGTGTGTGTAGTCCCACCAACTATCCAGATACTAAAAAGTTTTAAGAGTTACAAATATTGTCTTTCCATGTAGGAATGTAAACAGTTCAACTCTAGTAAGTCCCTTCTGACTTCTCCTTGCTGTTTACTTTTTCATGCTTCTTCTCATTCTTGTGTTTGAAAGTCAAATTTTCTTTTCAGCTCTGGTCTTTTCATCAAGAATGCTTGAAAGTCCTCAATTTCATTGAAAGACCATTTTTTCCCCTGAAGTATTATACTCAGTTTTGCTGGGTAGTTGATTCTTAGTTTGAGCCCTAGTTCCTTTGACTTCTGGAATATCCTATTCCACACCCTTTGATCCCTTAATGTGGAAGCTGCTAGATCTTGTGTTATCCTGATTGTATTTCCACATTACTGGAATTGTTTCTTTCTAGGTGCTTGCAATATTTTCTCCTTGACCTGGGAATTCTGGAATTTGGCCACAATGTTCCTAGGAGTTTCTTTTTTTAGATCTCTTCCAGATGGTGATCGGTGGATTCTTTCAATATTTATTTTGCCCTCTGATTCTAGAATATCAGGGCAGTTTTCCTTGATAATTTCATGAAAGATGATGTCTAGGTTCTTTTTTTGATTGTGGCTTTTTGGTAGTCCCATAATTTTTAAATTGTCTCTCCTGGATCTATTTTCCAGGTCAGTTGTTTTTCCCATGAGATATTTCACATTCTCTTCCATTTTTTCATTCTTTTGGTTTTGTTCTGTGATTTCTTGGTTTCTCAGAAAGTCATTAGCCTCCATCTGTTCCATCCTAATTTTGAAAGAACTATTTTCTTTGAACCTCTTTTTCCATTTGGCTAATTCTGCTTTTGAAAGCATTCTTCTCCTCATTGGCTTTTTGAACCTCTTTTGCCAATTGAGTTAGCCTTTTTTTCAAGGTGTTATTTTCTTCAGCATTTTTTTGGGTCTCCTTTAGCAAGGTATTGACCCATTTTTCATGCTTTTCTTGCATCTCTCTCACTTCTCTTCCCAGTTTTTCCTCCACCTGTCTAACTTGATTTTCAAAATCCCTTTTGATCTCTTCCTTGGCCTGAGCCCACTGAATATTTATTTTGGATGTTTGGGATTCAAAAGCCTTGACTTCTATGTCTTTCCCTGATCATAAGCATTGTTCTTCCTCATCAGAAAGGACAGGAGGAAATATCTGTTCACCAATAAAGTAACCTTCTATGGTCTTACTTTTTTTTCCCTTTTCTGGGCGTTTTCCCAGCCAGTTACTTGACTTCTGAGATTGCTTTCCACACCCACCTTGCCTCCAGATCCGCCCAACTAGTGCTTGGGGTCTGAGATTCAAATGCTGCTTCCCAGCCTCAGGGCTTTCACAGGGGGCAGGGCTACTATTCAATGTAAGATTAAATTCAGGTTCTCAGGTGGGGGCAGGGCTGCCTCATAGGACTCAGTTCCCTCAGGAGGTTTATGTGGAGATCTTCAACCATGGACTGGAGCTCCTATCTGCTTTGGTAGCTCCTGTTATCTGCTGCCTCCTGAGGGGGCCTGAGTTATGGAGACACCCCCACTCCTCTCTCAGCCAGCCAAACAGGCCCACTCACTGACTTTGGTGCCCGTGGGTGGAGGGAACCATGGGACCGCTGAAGATTCAGTCCCTGAAGCCAGCCTGGATCCGCTCCTCCTGGGCCACACGGCCAGGGCAGGGCTGGTCTCTGCTTCGGATCTGGTGTGCACAGACCCCCGGTGTCAGTTTTTCTGGTCTCTCTAGAACAGAAATCTCCTCCACTCCATTGTTCTACGGCTTCCTCTGCTCCAGAACTTGTCGGGAGTTCCTCCTTACAGGTATTTTGTAGGATATGGGTTCAGGAGCTAGCGTATGTGTGTCTTTCTACTCTGCCATCTTGGCTCCTCCCCCTTCAATTATTTTTTCTACAGTCAGTGTTTTCTGCATAATACCATCACACCTCTCTCCTCCCCAGATTTATATACTCTCCTCATCTCCAGCTCACAGAATCTTTTATTTCCTTCAAGATTTAGAGTACCACTTTTCCTGAGCAACCTTTGCTGGTCCCTTAAGGTGTTAGGCTTTCTCCTTTCTCCAATTACCTTCTATTTATTCATTTCCTTTTGTATTGTATTCAATCTGTAAAATGTATGATCTTTGAGGACAGGGGCTATTTTGTTTCTGTAACTGTATCCCCAGGCCTTTGCCTTGCCCTTTGCACACCATAGGCAATTAATAAACATTTTTTCAGTTCAGTTGTAGAATTGAAAAATCTTGCCAACATTAAGTTTCACAGAAAATAATGAATTGTAAGGAAATGTACTAGTTTTGTGGAATTCTTTCTAGGACCTATTCAGTATATCCCATAAAACTGACAGTTTCCTAGAGTTATTTGTTTGTTGGTTTTATCAAGAATAATACTTTGTTTTCTGAGTTGAATGATCCAAGCTATCTGAGGTTAGTTAAGTGGACTTGTGCTATGTCAAAACTCAAAGTTTGTGTTTTTATAAATTAATGGTTCTGGGGAGCAAGTAGAAAAAACATTGATTTATAGACACATTCATCTTGGAGATGATTTTAGCTAAAAGCATAACATTAGCTCTGGCACTACAATATCTGGTTAAATTATATTATTTGCTGACAGTCTATATAACCTTTTATCCTAAAGGCTCCAAATAAAAGGTCCCTAACAACTGTGTATATCAACAACTATCTCTCAATTCACCATATAGCCTAAACTCTCTCAGGAGTTGGACATGATGCCTAACATTCAGCACATTGAAGTTTAGGCCAGGAATTTATTTTTTTAAATGTCAATAAGAGAATCTTTAAAAAGATATTTTTTAGAAGAAAAAGCCCAACAATAAGAGAAGACCTAAATACAGAGAGGAAAATTTTTAAATATTTGTACTGTGTATATAAATTTATGCTTTCTATCTTTTATATTTTGGGAAGAGATTAAAAATGTTATTCAATTTTCCATTTTAAATTTATTATTTATTGTTATCTATAAACTATTATTAATAACTACCATTTATATGGTCCTTTAAGTGTGCAAAATATTTTGCCAATATCATCTCATTTTATCTTCATAATGACCTTGAGGGGTAGGTCCTTTTTTTATTCCCATTTTACAAATGAGAAAACTAAGGTAGATAGTAGTTAATGACTGACTCAAGGTTGCTCAATGAGTATCTGAAAGCAGATTTTTAGCTTATGTTCCTGATACCAGATTTGCCACCTGATCATTTAACAACTTTGTTAGTTAACTTGATATCTCAGGACGAATGGGCTTCATTTATAAAGAAGGGGAAAGAGGAAGGGAAGAGAAAATAAGAGGAGAAGAAGGAGAAGGAATAATTAAAGAAGAAAAAGAGAGGAGGATAAGAAGATGAAAGGGAAGGAGAATGAAAATGAGGAGTTGGACAAAGAAGAAAAAAATGAAAAAAGGAGGAAAAAGAGTATGTAAAATAGAAGGAGGGGGAAAGTTGAAAAAAGAGGAGAAGTAGGATCAGAAGGAGGAGGAAGAAGAGTAGGAGGAGTAGAAGCTGGAGGAAGAGGAAGAGTAGAGGAGAAGAAAGAGGAAAAGGACTAGAAAAAGAAATAGATTTTCAGAACCGGGTTGAAGAATTACAATTTTAATATTTTTGGAATGATTTATTTTCCACTTTTCTCATTGCAATATTTCTCTAGAGATGGTTTCAGCTTTATACCATCTTCCCTACTTTCCTTCAAAAATATCTTTGGCACCAAGAGTGAGATTAACTCTGTAATGGAATATCTAATCCTAGATTTAAGTTTTACAAGATTCAGAATAGCAACATAGTAAACATTCAATATTAATAATAACATTTGAACATAAGCAGTTTTCCCAGTGCTGTGCAACAAAGATAAGAGCAAGATCTACTAAGTGACACTAACTTCTGCTCCTACCATGTAGTCTACAAGTATTAAAAATTAAAATAAAAAATGCCTAGTGGCAAGGTTATAAATCAAATGGAGCTTTGTATGGCTCAGGTGGAATTTAAATACTAAGAAGCAGCTTAATCCTTTTGATACAAAGTACTTGTTCCACCAGATAGCTACACATGACCCTCCTGTGAGAAATGTTGCCCAGCTTTTCTCGAGTTTATAAACTGATCAGTTCCAAGTGCTCAGAGGTCAACCCAAAACGGAGCTAGAATTACCAATGTCGATTAGACTTCAAGTTCATAGGTGCCCTCCCCCACAACTCCCTCCATGGCTCTATTGCATAGAAGTTATAAGTTAAGTCCGTGGATCCTGGATAGCTGTATGGAGACCCAGGATAGGTGCAGAGGGCAGCTAATCAACGTATCTACAGAGATGGTCCTTTTCTTTAGGCAAAATTGAGCACCTAGAGGGGGGAATAGAAGCTTGTTCTTTTTTTTTTAAAGTATTGAAAAGACATTTTTCTTTGATGTATCAGAAAAATTTCTTTATGAGAAGGCAAATTCTCTTTTGTTTCTTATTTAAATGCAGAAAGGTATTTTTAAAAATTTCTTATGGGAATTTTTTTTTTGCCAGAAGAAATATTGATAGCAATTGCATTTTCTGTTAAATTTACCATTTAGTGCATGAGTGAAGAAAGGTCATGTGGCAGAGATCTAAATAATTTTTAAAAATGGAGACTGTCTTGCACTTTTGAGGAGAACATTCTTTTTTGTTTTGGCCAGTACACAGAAACTGCCTTTTTATTACTGGACTAGATGCCTACAGTCACTATAAATACTAAAGCTTAGACACAATAATACATAGAAATTTTCTCAAGTGTTGTTTTTAAATTAGATGTGGACAAACTGTAGGTAGGGTATTTGGTGTTTGCTTTCTTCCTATCGTGGACACTACATGATTTTTTGGATTCCTGAAACACAAATCTGAGCTTCAGATGGCTATATCCAAACTTCCTAAAGATCTTTTGTGAACCAAGATGGGGAGATAAATACATAAGAACTACTGAAATATTCTTTCCTAAAATAAGCATCCATTGAATATATACGTGTGCATAGCATGGAACATGTCCGTATAAGTGACAAAAATCAAGTTCACTTCAGGATGTCCTTCTTGTCCAAGAAGATTTTACATTTGAAGGAAAAAAAAGACCACTTAGGAATCTATTTAAAATGGGAACCAAGATTTTATAGTAATTTTTTAAAGTATGATTAGAACTTTATCATAAAAATGATAATGAAAACAAGTTCTTTATCATATATTTAACAAAATCTACGTTATATTTGCATCTATGAACTAACCATTAGAATAAAGAATGAATTGTGTCCATTAGCTTTTTACCATGTAAATTTTCCTGCCAAAATTCTTTAATTCCTTTTTTATTTCATTGCATAGAATTCTACCATTATAAACATTTTTGAAGCCTTCATCAATTTTATAAAGGGTCTCATTTAATCCTTTACTATTAAAATTGTTGGTTTTTGAAGTTCCTACATATAATCATTGAATGACTGATCAACAAACATGTTGATGTCATGGGCAGGGATGGGCACAATGCATACTGGTATAAAACAGATAAGGAAGTCTGAATTTAATTTAGACAATTTTAGAAATTTTGAACATTGTGTATAAGTTCACTTATCTTGGCAGTATCCTATTTAGGAAAGTGCACATTGATAATGTAGTAAATGCATGCATTACCAGAGCTAGCTCAGTGTTTGGAAGAATCCAAGGGAAAGTTTGGGAGAGAAGAGGCATTAGACTGCCCATCAAATTGAAGATCTACAAAATTATCGTGCGGACCACATTGCTGTATGCTTGTGAAACCTGGAAAACCTACCAGCGACATGCCAAGAAACTGAATAGCTTCTATTTGAGTTGTCTTAGGAAGATTCTGCAGATCACCTGGCAGGATAAGATATCAGATATTGAGGTTCTTACTTGAA
Source organism: Bettongia penicillata ogilbyi (assembly GCA_023548195.1). Classification (NCBI taxonomy): domain Eukaryota; kingdom Metazoa; phylum Chordata; class Mammalia; order Diprotodontia; family Potoroidae; genus Bettongia; species Bettongia penicillata. Next base: position 9,661,967 of record JAJHZJ010000074.1, read on the forward strand.
CTAAACTGCCAAGCATTCAAACTATGCTTCAGAGGTTGCAGTTCCAATGGGCTGGCCACGTTGTTTGAATGCAAAATGTATGCTTGCTAAAAAGACTATTTTACAGAGAATTCACACAATGCCAGCACTTACATGGTGGTCAGAAAGAGCAATACAGGGACATTTTTAAGATGTCTCTTAAGAACTTTGGAATTGATTGCATGACATGAGAGATATTGATACAGGACTGACCAGCATGGCATGCCCTCATCACATAAGGTGCTGTTCTCTATGAGCAAAAAACAATTGAAGTTGCTGAAAAGAAACACAAGATGCACACATTTGGAGAGTACACTCCAAATGTTCACATGGACTATTTATGCCCCACATGTGGTAGAGCGTTCAGAACTTACATTGATCTGATCAGACACAGTTGAAAACACTGAAAATTGATTCTCGCATAGTGATAGAAGCCATGGCATTCACTGCCGCAAAGTTCCCTTTCAAATACTGCATTCTTGATGATGAATGAGTCTGCATATCTGCTGCTGTTAGACCAGGTTGGGCAGGTCACTTAGGTCTTCCTTTTTCACCGTTTGGTTTCTGGCAAACCTATCCTGGACTCTTACTCCTGGACTCTGACAGCTTGTACACTTAAACTTTCTAAGTTTTCAAAATTATTTTCATCCCCAATATCTTTCAATGAAAAGATTACAGTATAAACATCACAGAGACTCCTATTCACAGGTCTTTACATCAATCTCAGAAAGGGAGGGAGTAAGGCCTTTCCCCATACTAAAGTTAACAGCATGTCTCCCTCACTGGGATATACAAAGTTTAATATGCTTTATCATTTTCTTTTCTATAACTACTTTTTGTTGTTTACATGTTCTGATCTTTGACTAATACATTATTTAGTATATAATTTTTAATTTATATTTAAATATGCATATTTTGTTCATATTCCTATATTGTTTATATTGCACTCTAGTTTATTGCATTATATTCTAGAAATTATGTGTTAAAGATTTTGGACTTTTGTCATTTATTTATAAGTAGTGAGCAACAATATGTTTGTAGTGAAGAAAAGAGCTGGCCTAAAACTCTGGAGTACATGTTTGTCTTTCCTCTGACACATATTGGCTATGTGACCCTAGGTCACACAACCTCTTAGTATTCTAGGCAACTCTCTAAGACTTTGAAGTTGCAGAAAATTTCACAACCTGTATTGGAAAAGGGCATTTTTTCATTTAGGAGTATCTTATGCCAAAGAAATAATAGTTCCAAATCATTTTATCTTGATGAGATAATAATTGATGAATTTTTACAAAAGTACCATGAATGCTTTCCAAATTTGAAAGCTCTCAAAAATTATATTCAGTCATTTCCATGTGACCTTGAAAATAATATTTTCTAACATTCTGTTCAAGTTTCAAGGTTTTTTTTCTTATTAATATTTATATTTGACTTTTAAAATTTCAGTAAAGGGATATAAGCTCACCTAATATTGATGATTGATACTATTTGTTTAGGAATTTTTTTAAATTTCAGTCAACTTTTCTTTTAAATACTTTATGACTCTTTGATTCAGTAATAAATAGTTAATTACTACATTTTTATCATCTGAAACTTTTAATATTATATAATTTCCTTGTTTATCTCTTTTGATGACTTTTGCTTTACCTCAAATCATAATTGAAGCTGCTCATTTTTAAATTCATCTGAAACAAAGTTAATTTCATCCTCTCACATCAATATTTATGCTTTCATGATTCTAGGGGTGGGGAACCTGAAGCCTTGAGGTCACATGTGACCTTCTAGGTCCTTTGGTGCAGTCTTTTGACTGAGGCCAAGTTTTGCAGAATACATTATTTTATTAAGGGATTTGTTCTGTGAAGTCTGGATTCAGTTAAAAAGCCACACTTGAGGACCCACAGGGTCACATATGGCTTTGAGGCTGCAGATTCCCAATCCCTATTTTAGGCCATATCCTATAGGCAGTTCTTTTTGTTAGTGTATTTTATAATGCATTCTTCAACTCTACTTCTTTTTAAAGTCAAATTCAATCCATTAAATTTTATGGGTATGATCAATATAGCTATTACATTTGTTTTTCATATATTACATCATATTATTTAACTAACTTGTTATTAGTTCTATATTTAGTACAGCTTATTCTTTGGCATCAGTGCACTACTAGGACTTACATATACGTACACATTAAAATAGATATATCAATCCCTTCTATTCCTTTTCTCCCTCACCCCTTTTCCCCCTATCCCTCCCCAAAAACCCCTAAGTAGATCCCAGGATTCTACTTCTGTTAATATTGTCTTTAAAATTTTTAACCTTTCCTCTATTTTCAGATAGAGGTATGGCTTACAAACTTCTCAGACCAGTTCAGTCTCCCTCCTCCTCCAAAAATTCATCTTCATCTGTCACACTCAATTCAAAGTATATTTTTTCTGTTTTCTCCTCCTCTTCCTTGCCCTTCTCAAGGTAATTTACTTCTGTCCAGTTCATCCCCTCTTTTATTCAATTTGTAGCCATTATTTCCTTGTGTAACTTTTATAAGGTTGGAGCTGAGAAACAATTTGCCTTTCTAACATTTACAGAACGTAAATACTAAAATTAATCACTTACTTATCCCTTGCCTTAAAGTTTATTTTAACTTGTTAAGGCTCTACTTCCTAGTCTCTTCCCCAGAGATTACTTAATCTGTAGGAGTGACTGAAAAGTTCTAGTCATTTTAAAAACTTGTCTTATCCCATGAGGGAATGTGATCAGAGTACATGTATGCAATTTTCAGAGGTGAAAGTTGACACATTTATTTTTGGTATATTGTATTTCAGTCTTTCTATTTTATTCTCCTCCTAGAAGAAATAGTAGTTGGTTGTAATGGGTGTCTTTTGATAGGTGATTTTATTGTTGGCTTACAAAAGACTCTGTCTCTGAAGTTCTGAAATTTCATGACATTTCTGGATGAGTTACATTTTAAGAAATTCTCTGTCAGCATCCTGTGGAAGCTATCAACTTGCACTTTACCCTCTTTTGTCATTACTTCTGGAACATTTTCTTGTCTTATTTTATGAAATATTAATATCTGATACCTTGTTTTTTATATTTTTCTAGAATACCAATATTTCTCAAGTTATATCAATATCTGTACTATAGCTCTGTTACCTTGATTGAGATTATATAACTTTACACAGTAGCAATGAGGTTTAAAAATAAAATTTGGTTGCCTTCTCAAGTCTGTCTTTCAAATAAGCCTTTCTGTTTCTCAAAACAATAATATCAACAAAAATCTTACCAATTTATGAAGAATTTCTAAAAAATGCCTCAAACTGTTGAGAATTGTGTCTATTGCTGTTCCTTCACTGATTTTAATTATAGCTTTTTAGATTCCATTTATTCTTTATTCTACTCATTGAAATTATTAAAAGCTTTGAAGATTATTATGGTTGATCTATTTATACATCTGAGGACTTGCTATTTCCTTTTGAGCTCTTCTTTTTTTTACTTTACACAATATTTTACGTTACACAATATTTATTTACCATTTTAATTCTTTCTTCTTCAACTTAAAAAATTTTTTTTTCTGCAAAGTAATATTCCCTTGAATTACTTTTCCCTTTCTTATTGATGTTCTCTTACTTTATTTGGTGTATTTGTTGTTGTCTTAAGGCAATGATAGGGAACTAGGTTTGGTTAAAACCACACATTCTACCATTTGGCTAGAAGCATGGAAGAACATTAAATCTGTAGTCAGAGGACCTGGGCTCGAATTGCAACTCTGCTACTTACTATCTGTGTGATTTTGGGCAAGTTTATTTGTAAAATAAGGGGTTGAATTATGTCTCCATAGAGCTCCCTTTCTGCTCTCAATCTATGGCTCAGTAATGACTCACTCTTCATATTTTTTAGACTACATATATCAATCACTATGATTTTTCTCAACATATTGAAGATAGAAGATCAATAAACTGTAGTTTCTGGTTTCCATTGCATAGACTAATGATCTAGATTGCTACAAGAACCTGAGTCAACCAACTTAGGGTTATTGACTTTGCTCTAATATTCAGAACAAGGAATGAAAACAATCCATTGATATGAATATTCACAACTAAATAGAAATCTAACCATTGCTTGCATAATAATGGCCAATTACCTTGAGCTTTAAGGTTTGCAAAACACTCCAAAAATAATGATGATGATGATATTGATGATGATTATAATAATACTTAACGTATAAAGCCCCCACTCTGTGCCAGGTACTGTGCTAAGCACTTTAAAACTATTATCACATTTGATCCTATAACAACTCTGGGACGTAGGTGCTATTATTATCCTTGTTTTACAGTTGAGGAAATTAAAGCAAACAGAGGTTAATTGACTTGCCTAAATCATATAGCAAGTGAGTGTCTGAAGCCATATTTGAACTCAGATTTTTCTGACTCCAAGTCCAACATTGCACCATTTAGCTGCCTCCATTGTCTAATTTTATCCTCACAGCTTCCCTGTAAAAGAAAGAAAAAGGGAGAGGTAAGAATTTTCCCTGTTTTACAGATGAAGGAAATGATACTCAGACGCATCACATGACTTGAACAAAAGCTAGTAAATCTTAAAGTTAGGATCTGAACCAAAGTGAAACCTTTGTCTTACAGATTTTATCCAGTATGTTAATGTCCTATAGTATTCTGCCTTCTCTATATTCTACTCCATTTAATTTTTCAATAATCATTTGGAGGTTGACATGTGCTATCAGTAATCATGATGTCCCACTGAAAAACAATGGAGATCATCTTAGTGAGGCTAGGCAACCACCTGTTCAGAGATGCAAAAGAGATTGATGCATAAATACCTATTAATTAGGTTAAATCAGTTGACTTTTTAGGTTCCTTCAAAATCTGAAATTTTCTGAGTCTATGAGATAGGGACTAAAAACCACCACCACCACCACCACCACCACCACCACCACCACCACCACCACCACCACCACCACCACCACCACCACCACCACCACCACCACCACCACCACCACCACCACCACCATCACCACCACCACCACCACCACCACCACCACCATCACCACCACCACCACCACCACCACCACCACCATCACCACCACCACCATCACCACCACCATCACCACCACCACCACCACCACCACCACCAACAACAACAACAACAAAACACTGTTGAAGTTTTACTATGTAGATGGCAAGAGTACTGACTCTGGGTCTTTACCATTTGATTTGTCCATATACAAATGCATAATGGAAAACCTTATGGTCCACCTTTTTTTCCCCTGCTATTATTAAGTTGTGGTCATAATTGAGTAGATGATAAAATTCCTTTTACAACTCTTTATCTCACCATTCTAAACTTGGAATAGAAAAGTATTGAGTAGGGGCCAAGTCACTGAAGCAACCAAATGTGACAAGTTCCTCTTTTATGGGATAACTATAGGTGTTTAGAAAACACAATAAGACAAATAGGAATTTCAGCAAAATGACAGGATATAACCACAGGGCATGCATAAGCTTCCATCTGAAATTGAACAGGTTAACCTAGAAACACCCTGTCATTTTCTGTTTAAAAAGGCTGGAGAAGCTGCTGGACTTGACCTTATGAAGACCTGGGTTTGAACCCTACCTCTGACAATAAGTAGCTAGGAGACACTGAGTCTCTCTGAACCTCAGTTTCTTCATCAGTAAAATGGGAATGATAATAAACATAATACTTACATCTCAGAGTTGTTGAGAAACTTAAATAAGATAATCTATGTAAAACTTTTTACAAGCTTTAAAGCATTATATATCAGCTATGATGATTAAGATTGCTATTTTCTTAAATGTGAAAAATAACTTTTATCTCATGTAATGAAAAATATTTGTTTTATTATATGTATACACATGTATATTATATATTTCATTGTGTATATATATATATGTATGTGTATATGCACATGTATATATACATATATTAGTTGTTTTTTGACTCACTGATTCCTCCACCCCATCCCTATGTCCTGTCCGATGGTGGTTCTAGTCTCAGAAAACAGCAGAGGAAAGGGCAAAAAGCAGTTTGTCAGGAACAACTAGGCTGGTGGGGGATTGGGGGACCTGTGGCCTTGAGGCCATATGTAGCTTTCTAGTTCCTTGGGTACAGCTTTTTTCCTGAGTCCAAGTTTTACAGAACAAATCTTTTTATTAAAGGAATTTGTTCTGTGAAGTTTGTATTCAATTAAATGACCACACTTGAGGACCTAGAGGGCCACATGTGGCCTCAAGGCTATGGTTCCCCATCCTTGAATTAGGCTTTACTTTCCCCCCAAACAATATATAGATATCTGAATAGAGTGGGTTTAAATAATGTAGTTCTTAACATAAACAGATTTCTGTCTCAGGATTTTGTCTTCCACATTCTACATGTATATTCATTTGATGCCTTTTGCCCACTTACTTAAAATTGAGCTCCAGGGTGATCATTCAAAAATGGCCACGCTTTTTAAGCATTACCTCCTAAAGATATCAGAGGGAACATACAGGTGTATTGTTTAAAGTTTCTAACTTTCTCCAGGCAATCTAGGTGCACATTTTGGAAAATTTAGTTCCTGAAAGTCTATTTTCCAGATGCTCCACATCGTACTCTGGGTCTTATCATCCTTGGCCAGATGCTAATTTTCCAGATCAGTGGTACTGAGGTCAATGCCTGAAATAGAAGCAGGCACTGTTTTCCATCCCTTATTCATAATTTCTGCAGTTTCTTAGAGAATGTCAATATTACATTAAAAGTTTCACTTGATACCACTTACCATTTACTTAAGTTGCTTCTTATCTAAAGAATCCATCTATTCAAAAATGGTGGTGGGACATGGGGGAGAAGGGTGGAATTTTTTAATTGACCAGATGCCTTGCATTAAGTAGGAAGGCTTTAAAGTTGAAGCTGCAGTGTTAACTTTCACTCCGTCAGCAATTTAAAGGAGAGAAAAATACTGCTGACAAATCAAACTATAGAGAAAAAGGGGGGAAATGAGAAGGCGTAGATGAAGAGATGTGTTTTTTTTTTCCTTATTGGAGTGCAAAACCCAAAGAGAAAAGAAAATGGAAAAATGTAACATCTAGGTTATGAATCTATTCCTGAAAATTCAATAAGCTGTTCTGTGCACCTATGAGATTTTAGGTTTTGCGAAATATTATTTTCCCTCAGGTGAATGTGGAGACAGGCAGGTATATATCAGTGTGAGTTTGTATAATCATCAAAAGAAAGGCTATTGACAAAGGGAAGCAAGTTTTTAGCTTGAAATTGGGTGTAATCTTAAAAAACACCTTGTCCAGTCCCTTCATTTTGGAAAATATGAGGTGTATTCTAGAGCAATAGGCCCTCCTTGACATAAGGATAAAGAGGCTTCTGTTCTTATTTTCTCCTCTCAAAACCCCAAAGCTTAGATATTGAATTCGTGAAATTGAATGGATTTTACATTTAGGATGTATGTCAGATGAACGTCACTCATAAATTTTGGTAAATGTTACAGCACAAAATTATGGTCTAAATTTAAAATATTTGACCTAATTCTCTTCATTTGACCTCATAGGGTGAAGCAACACACATATTAAGTTATAAATAGTGATAACCATCTTCCACTGTTCCTAGAGAAGAGGTTTTTTTGCTTTCATAAAAACTCCAGGAGATCTTTTCTCTGAAAGTTTAGGCAAGGTCAGCCTTATCATGAAATAACAGTAACAATAATTGTTTTCAAGCTTTTGAACCATTTTACATGGCATCTCATTTGGTCCTCAAAATAAGCCTGTGAAGTAGGGGGTGTTATTATTATTTCCATTTTTAGAGATGAGGAAGCTGACAGAGAATATTTGGTGACTTGTCTAAGGTCACGTAATTAATGAATGTCTGAGGTAGATCTCACTGACCCCATTGTGTAACACTGACTGTTGCTTTCTCACCTATCACTGTCCTCATAGACACCCAGGTTCTATCCCACATATCCAATTTATTTCCAATGTTTGTCATTTCACCCTTTATATCTTTCCTATATGTCCTCTTCACTCTATTACAGGCCCTCATCACCTCATGCCTGGACTATTGCAAAAGGCTTCCAGTTTGTCTCACTACCCCAAGTTTCTCCTTACTCCAATCTCACAATTGCCAAAGTGATTTTCTAAAAAACACTGGTATAACTATATTCCCTATCTAATTAACTCTAGGGACTCCAGCAGTAGCAAGCTCCCTAGCACACCCAGAATAGCATGCTAGCGCAGGTTCTTTGATCTACTTTCTAAAGGAAAGAAAACTTTTAAAGGAGTCAACAATCCTTCTTTAATTAGACATATATGTCATTCACAGTTCAAGGGAAAGGTCAAAACCTGGAAGGTGAAGAAGATAAAAGCAGAGAAATTAGCACAAAGATCAACAGACAGGGTTCCTACTGTCTGAACAAAATAATACTACCACCTACATACACAACAGACCAGGAGAGCACAGACTTCTGAGCAGGCATGGGGCTCTTAACAAAAGGCCACTCAGAGTCCCATCCAGGGAATCAAAAGGTCCTTCTCATAAGCAAACTCCCAAAGCAAAATACCAACCTCAGAATATATATACACTTTCAGAGCCAGAAGGTATCTCAGACCTCATGACTCAGTGCCTAATTACCTAGTATCAAAAGGTATAAAAGTCTTCCTACAAGCAAGTTTCCCTTCAGCAAGCTCCTCCTTAGGCAATAACCCCAATGGGCTATAGAATGACTCAGGATGTATCACAGCTGAGTCAGAGTTCAATACAATAAAGCATCCATAATTGAACACATAGGCCTATTAATGGATGGGGAAGATCTTCCTATTCTATTACTATTACCCTCTCTATTACTTCTAAGAGAAAATATAGTCTTCTTTTTGGATTTCCAACATGTATTTCCAATCTTATTGAATATTATTCTTTCATGTACACTTTTGCTTTATCCAGACTGGCCTTCTGGCCATTTCTCTTACATGGAACTTAACTTCCCTTCTCTCTGCCTTTGTATTGGCTGTCCTCCATGCCTTTAATGTACCCAGTCCTCATCTCTTTCTCTTAGAATCCCTATTTTCTTTCAACATTTAACTTATCCATTCATCTTTTACGTGAAATATTTTCTAGTCATCACCTTCCCTTCTCATCACATTATACTTATTTTTTAAATAGTTATACATGTACATATTGTCTCCCACACCTGAGGGCAGGGACTGCTTCAATTTTCTTTGCAACCTAGAACCTAGCACAAAATTTGACACATAATAAGTGCTTAATATATATTTGTTGAGTTATTGATGATTGATCACAAACCTCTCTGATTTAGATCTTAGGGGAAATTTTCTTTTATCCTGATTAGATGTAGCTCAGGTATCTTCCTTCTGTAAGTCTTTAACAGTAGAGGCTGAATTTTCTGGAAGGTCCTGGATGATGCCACATTTTAGGGAATCCTGCCAATCTAATCAATACTTACTAAGAAAGGAGAAAGGCCTCAGAGACCCACCATCAGATCTTCTGTGCCTTTTCTACTTGGAGTTGAGACCCAGATCTTTCAGTCAAGGAGCTGAAGAATATTTGCATGTAGGCATTTTGACATTGTTTTCCTCTTCTAAGTTTGTGTTTTGACCATTGCCCTTTCTGTTTTTTACTCATCTTTAAGCCTATTCTGTGACTTGTAAAGTTGAGCTCTGCTCCTATTGCAAAGGGGCCACTGTCCCAAGCTTCTTGCACTGGGGAAACCTGCTCACTGGCTTTCTAAACTGGGGTCTCAGGTACTGGTGGCTTGTCCACTGCACTGAGGTGTCCTGGTCTGTTGTGTCTGTTGTGCCGGGGTTCTGAGGATGGCAGTTTTTTTCCTGAACTGGGACAGGACACCTCACAGCTGGCCTGCTGTGCCATTGGCTTGCTGATCTGCGCTGTGGCTAAGAGCCTCCCATTGACTTGCTCGGACTGTCTTTGGTGAGCCGTGCTCTCCTTTTACCCAAGTGTTCTAAATCTTTCTTTAAGTCCTTCTAAATTATCCTAAGCTGAAAAATTGTTTCACTCTTTCTGTGGGTTTTGTCACTCCAAGGTTTGTTTAGAGGTTTGATTTGACATTATTTCTGAGGGAAACTGGGGAGAGCCCAGGCAGCTTTCTTGCTTCTCTTCTCCATATTGGCTCCTCCTGTGAGCTGAAGGATATCTAGAGGAGAAACTCTTTTGAAGAATTTTAAAGCCCCACAATTTCAAACACAGTGTCAAGGGAGCCAAAGAAGAAATATTATGGCCCCTCATGTGATGTAGTTTCCTCATTTGCCTCTTTAGGAAATTTATATTAATGGAAAAGTTAAGAGTAAAAATACATTTCCCTGCAGTTGGGAAATTTCCTAAAACAAGCACAGATTTGACTCTTTGGCAATTGACATATATTGTCTTCCTATCTGCTATGGTTTAAATTCTGCCCGAGGGGAATGCCATCCTGATCTACTACGTGTTGCTCTGATTATCTAATTCTGATGATCCATGTTTATTTTAAATATAAACAGAATACTCAGACTATCTTCCACCCAACCATCACCCTTATTTTAGCCAGCAATACTTCTCCTGAGGCACACTCCAGTTGGGTTCACTTATTACCTCACTCAGCAGTCCCCTATGCCCTTTACCTCATGCCCAACTCCATTTCAAACAAACTCCCCTATATCCTTGAATTTTACCAATATCCTTTGTTTTTGCTGTTGTTGAGTCATTCAGTTGTGTCTAACTCTTCATGATCCCAAATGAGGTTTTCCTAGTAAAGATACTGGAGCAGTTTGCCATTTCCTTCTGCAGTGAATTGAAGCAAAGGTTAAATGACTTCCCCAGGATCACCCAACTAGTGAGTCTCCAGGGATGGATTTGAACTCAAGTCTTCCTGACTCCAGGCCCAGACCTCTATCCACTAAACCATCTAGATGCCTTATATACCTTCTACTTCCTTACTTAAAATGAAATCTAACTCTCCTCTGAAGATGCTATCCTGTGTGCAATTCCCTTTCTTACAGGCTTCTCCTTCTACTCCCCCCAATATGTATAGTAAGGAGGAAAAATAAGCATACAGCTTCCCAAAAAATCCATTATATCCATCCCTGCCATACCTTTTCTCTTCTGAAGTGTTCAACAACTTCCCCTTTCAGCTCCAGTATGTTATTACACACATTAACTGCTCCATTAGCTTCATAACCCAAATGTTTCAGGCAAACTGAATTTTACCTCAAACACAAAAAATCCTAGGATTAGCTATTGATAAATGAAAATTAAGGCAAAGAGCCAAATCTATGCCTAAATTTTAGGAATTTTCCCAACTGCAGGGAATTATGTTTGTACTCAACTTTTCCCTTGAGAGAAATGATTATTTCTATCTTACATTAATACAGGAGTGAGGGAGAGATGAATTTTTTTCCCTTCCTATTTCTTCATTCAAAGTCCAGTCTCTCAAGATTACTTACCTGGTCCAAAAACTTACACCACCTAGACCATTTTATCAAGGTGTAATTGTTACCCTATTTAACTAGAAAACCTTACAAAAAGAATATAATCTAGGTGAATTCCAGTCCATTGTGTTCTGTTCACACAGGCTACTCAGACAAAGATAGATTTGTCCAGATTGCCAGAGCCTAGGGTGATTTGGGAGTGAGTGACGTAGTCAAAGCCGCTTCTCCCAACCCTTTATTAGAATAGATCTATCTCTCTTTATAAAATTCATTCTTTCATTAATTGTTCCCCAATTAGAGTTAATTGCTGCTTGTAGGAAATACACACTCTTCTAAGGAGATATAAGCACTGAGAGGCCTCTACAATTTTTCTTTAGTTTAGGAGAGAAATCCAGATGACCATCCTTTTACTAATTATTCACTAGGTATAATTAACAAAATGATTAATTACCCAGAAATTATATCTCTTAGACTTTTCATATGTCACACTCAACTTGAATTTTCTAAAGAGTCAAAGGAGAAAACCACATCAAAGTGAGAGTTCGTTAGATTTCTTCTTTGGCTGCCTTGACACTGTGATAACATAACTTTCTCCTACTGGTATATTCATGAATTCTCTGTCTTCTTTGCTGGTATACCTTCCTTCTATTTTCCTTTAAATGAATATTTTCAAGAGGTCCTGCCCTTAGCCCTTTTATTTTCTCTGTATTCTATCCTTTGGTGCTCTCTTCCATTTACACAGCTTCAAATATTATCTCGACGCAGTTGACTCCAACATCTATAATTCTCTACTGCTGTAGTAGCCTTAAATCATACATTTCAATTCACTAAATAAAAAAAAATATTAAGCACTTACTCTATGAAAGACTAGGTGATGAATATTGGGGAAACAAAACAAAAACAAAACAGTGTCTCAAGGAGTATATGTGCTACTGGGGTGGTGGATGCTGGAATACATCATGAGCACAAATACATATAAATAAATGCAAGAGATATGAAGAGGAAAAGAACACAAGCAACTTTGAGGATCAGGAAAGGCTTCCTATAGGAAACTGCATCTGTTGAGCCTTGGAAGAAAGTATAGCTTCTAAGAGACAGAGGTGTATTCTTGGCAAGGAGAATAGTGTGAGTAAAATCATTGAGTCTCCATGGAATGTGTTTAGTTCAAAGAATAAATTAGGACAGTTTGGCTGACATGTAGAGCACATGAAATGAAAGAGTATGAAAAAAGCCTGAAAAATTTTGTGAAAGTCAAATTTTAGAAGGTCCAAAGTCATAGAAGCCATTGAAAACCAAGGTAGATTTTTGAGCAAGGAAGTGACATGATCAAATGTGCATTTTAGGAATGTCAATTTGGCATCTATAAGAGTAGATTAGAGTGGGGGTAGGGTGGGAAGTTGAGAGCACAGACCAATCAGGAGGCTATCGCAGTGGTCGAGGAAAAAGTAAGTAGACTTTGTCTTAGGATGGTGGCTGGATAAGTGGAAGAAAGGGGTAGATATGCCAGATGTTGTGGAAGTAGATTTGACAAGACTTGGCAACTGAATGGCTGGAGAAGGGTAATAAGTTTGAGTGAAAATCATTTGAGTGATTCCAAAATTATGAACTTAAATGACTAGAAGGATAGGAAAATAGTATAAACAAATAGAAAATTTGGAGGGATGGAAGGTTTAGAAGACAGATAATGAATTCTGTTGTGGGCTTGTTGAATCTGAGAGGTCAAAAGAACATCTAGAAGGTGATATCTAGCAAGCAGTAGATAATATGTTCAGAAGTGAAAGTAGGTCAGTAGCAGTCATAGAAATGGTGCTTGATGTAACCTGATAAGATAACCAAGAGCACATGGAGCAATAGTGTTAGAAACCCACAAATTAACATTTTATATGTTATGCTGTATTTTAATTTATTTTGTTAAATATTTCCCAATTACATTCTAATTTGGTTTGACAACACTCAGGATGGAATGTGGGCCACATGTTTGATACCTCAGATACAGAAGAAGAGGAGTATATATAAGACAGAAACTTGAAGTATGTCTATATTTAGTGAGTGAGAGATAACCATGAGAGGTCAATAAAGTGAAATAAGAAGCAAGATAGCAATGCCATTAAAACCAGTGGAAGAGGACATCTAGGAGGGAAGATAGCCCCTGTAGCCTCTGCTTTGGTAGAAAGGTCAAGTAGGGTGAGTGTTAAGAAAAGGCCACAGGATTCAGCAGTTGAAAAATCACTGAGGATCTTGGACAAAGCATTTTCAGTTGAATGGTAATACCAGTGAATCAGACTGAAATAAATGTTGAGAAGTGAGTTGAAGGAAATGGAGTTCTTAAGCAGAGGTGACTTTCTAGGACTTTGAAATGGAGAATAAAAATAGGATAACTTGAAAGGATGCTCGAGTGAAGGTTGTTGTGTTTTTTTTATGGGAGAAATGGCAATATTTGGAGTCAGCAGAGAAGCCAGTGGATGAATATGGAAGATGGATGCATGGAACAAAAAAAATAATATTTTTTAAGGGTTTAGTATATTGCATGAACTATGCTAAGCACTAGAGATACAACAAAAGCATAGATCTCCCCCATCTTCAAGAAGAAGACATTCTAATAAGGGGAGACAATTAAATAGGCACAGAAGGCCTATTATTATTTGGAAACTTATAGTGATGGAGCCATAGGGAAACATAAGGAAACACTTTTCCATAGCACTGGAGGAATTGATTTGATTACATTTTCAGAACTGGAAAGCAGGTTGGTAGGGGAGAATCAGGAGTAAGTATGTGGCATCATGGAGACTAATGAGAAGAGGACGGAATAATAAACTGAAACATGCAAGGAGCAGGAGGCTGGTGTAGTGGGCCGTGTGTGAGAAGCTCACTAATCAGGACTTGAGAGGCCTCAAGAGTTCTGAAATAGGTTAAATCCTCAAAGGCATGGTCTTTGTATGAGTAACAAGGTGGTTGGGAAGAAGGTGATAGGGAATAAAATGAAGTATGTATCAAACGCTGTGCTAAGTACTGGAGATAAAAATAGAAAAGAAAGCTCTTAGGAAGTTCAAATTCTCTAGACATATGGAAAGTGCAGCTGTAAGATTTATGGAAGGGCCCAAGGGTGCTGTGGTTGCAGCTGCAGGGTCAATAACAAAGCTCAAGCATTCATAGGGTTCATTGACAGGTCAGAGAGTAATTCCTAGGGGTCTTAGGGCCTTCGAAGTCAGGCAGAAGTTAAAATCCTGTAGTTTTTCATCTTGCTGGAAGGATAATAATTGGTGACTTCTTGTTCATCCAAGCAATATGAGCTGCCATGTCCATCCAGCAAGAGGGGGAAGAGCTGGAGAAACCTAGGCCACCACAGTTAGAAAAGGTGGAGTGGGCCCAAGGATTGGAGTGGAGAAGGTATTTTGGGTTCTCTGCCAGAAGGGGTGAGATTGTAGATCATTGTCCAGCCCATAGACAGAATGGAAGAAGGGAACACTGGTGGGAAGGTTGAGGGGGGGAAGACTTCCTGTAGTATTTGCTCCAGTTGGGCATCTGGAGAGAAGGGGAGAGAGAGAGACAGAGAGAGACACAGACACAGACAGAGACACAGACAAACAGAGAGAGGGACAGAGAGAGACAGAGAGAAAGAGACAGGGAGACAGAGAGATAGACAGAGTCAGAAAGAGATAGGACTCCCAGAGAAGATAGCAAGGAAAAGATCCTCTTTTCTTTCTCAGAATTGAGAGCAAAAGAGAAAAAATGCGGAATGATACTGAGAATCAGTAGTATGCAATATAGAAAAATAAGGACCTTATTGTGTGTACTACTACCCCTTTTAAAAAAGTAAACTAGAAGGAGGGTTTCAGGAGAGAAGTGAAAGTTTAGAATATTCACTGGGGAGAGTGGTAGAGATTCAGTCAGGAAAATCATCTTTCTGCAATAAGGACTCAGTTGAGAGTGCATAACATAAACTTGTAACAGACTCAACACAATTGCATGACTTTTTTAAGCAGCATGCAAGAGCGGAGAAGGTGATGGCAAGCTAATCTGGTGTAGATGTCTGAGAAATGGAGGGTACTAATGGGTCAAAGTGGCAAGGATTGAAAAATAGAGGATAATGGGTCATGCAGTCTACTCTGGAGGAAAGATGTAGAAGTGAGGTCAGTGATGGATGGAAGAGTAAGAGATCATGATGAGGCTGAAGAATAGGTTTACATGGATCAGTATAGAGTAAAAGATGAAAAGACAGGAGGTTGGGATCAGAAAGAGACATTTTAGAATTTGTGATCATGGAATTAAACAGTTATCTCTCTCGAAAATACCCTCCACATAGTTTCCAAATTACGTTCAAAAGGCACAAGTCTGATCAGACAATTCCTCTACTCAGACAAATTGAGTGGTTCCTTATTGCCACAACTATAAAATTTCAAATCTGGCCTCAGATACTTACTTGGTGTGTGATTCTGGGTAAGTCACTTAACCCTATTTGCCTCAGGTTCCTCATCTGTACAATGAGCTGGAGAAGGAAATGACAAACGACTTCAGTATCTTTGCTAAGAAAACCCCAAATGGGGTCATGAAGTGTTGGACATGACTGAAACGAGTGGACAATGACAATAAAATATTATTTCTTATTCTTGACCTAAAAGTCCATCACAATTCAGCTCTATTTTTATCATACCTAGAGTGATCTCCCATTAATCCCCTTCATATACTCTACATTCTAGAAAAAATGGCCTACTTACTATTCCTTGTACACAACAATCTGTGTCCCACTTCTATGCCTCAGACCGACTGTCCAATTAAGCCTGGAATCGGTTTCTTCTTCATTTCCCCCCTTGAAATTCATAGAAAACTTTAAAGCTCACTTCTGAGAACCACTTCCTATAAGGAAGTTGTCTCCCTCCTCAATACCACTTTGACCTACTTTGTATTTACCCCCCCAAAATCCTATATTTCCTTATTCATGTAAATTAATGCTGTCATGTTCTCTTCTTATAGAATGTGAGATACTTGAAAGGGGACCTCTTTTTGCGTGCATGTGTGTGTGTGTGTGTGTGTGTGTGTGTGTGTGTGTGTGTATGTATCTCTATCCCCAGTGAATGGAAGAGGGCTATATAATAGGTAATGAATAAATACTTATTGACTTGGATTGAATGATGAGGAAGGAAATGCAACCCAGCCTTTGGTTGAGGTGGTTTGAAGACTTAGTTCCCTGGCGTTGAAGAGGGTGATAAACTGGAAGCCCATGTGTTTGAGCAGACATCATCATGCCTACTGAAGTCTGGGAGTCTGAGGGCAAAATTTGGGGTTGAGACTGTGAACCAGGAACTGAATTCCTTGAGAAATGAGGGAGAATGACTTAGAGGGCAATTGATAATTTTGACAAGGATGTGAATCAAGTGATAGAGAGAGATGGAATGAATCACAAAAATGAAAGCGTGATAAAAGGATGGCGTCGAAGTGCTTACAAGGCATGAAGAATATACCTACTCCTCTTTCTGACCCAGGGACTAGATAGAAAGAGAACCTGGTATTAGCAAGAGAGGCCAGGAATATTGTATCTTCTGAATACTTCATTAGTATCAAAAGATGAAAGAGCCACAATGGAAGGGAAGGACCAAGGAGGATATGTATGGGCTATGTCAAAGTAGGGTTAAGGCAGATAGGGGTAAGAGAACATGGAGAAGCAGTAGCAGAGGATGAAATAAGTTGTTTGCTTTTCAGTTTAATTGTTTATTTTGTTTTAACAATGATTCTGAGTCTTAAGCACAAGGGATGAGAAAGCTACAAATTTGCCTGGCTGAAGAAAGGGGAAGAACCCATCGCTTTAGGCCACTACTCCCCAGGATTCTGTGATGATTCGGCATATGGGACATAGAGTCAGCACCCACACTGGTAACTCCAAATAGATGGCATCTGGTGAGCCATGCCAAATACAGGTGAAGGTAGCAGTTCTGCCTTAGTATCTCTTTCAGCAAGTATTTGGTGCTCAGGTCCTCCAGGCAAGCCTGAACTCACACAAACTGCTGATTCTGGAACCTTCTCCCAAAAGGGCACAAGGGGATGATGGATATCTCACCCCTGAATTTTGATCAAGCACTCAGTTTGCCAACCTCGATTCCTGGGAGCGGAAGCCTTCTTCTATTCCCTTTAGTGCCCTCCTAAACAATCTACCTAAGATCACTAGAGGATGCAGACCTCCCTTGGAGCCCTTGTTCCCAAGGCTTAGCCATTTTTACAATTTTGAAAACCCAAGGTTAAAGGCACCTTCTGTTTTTTTCTGGACATGCTAGTGCTAGCTCTGTAGCTTCATCCTGATATGACTGGGATAAGGCAGGTGAATGCCTCAAAATGAAAAATGAGTTCTCAGTTCTCATGCCCTGAGAAGAACAGAAATGTAGGAATCGAGCAATTATTACATGCCTACTATGTGCCAAGTATTTTATAAATATCACATTATTTTTTCATCACAGATAACCCTGGAAGGTGGGCCCTATTGTTTTCCTATTTTATAGATGGGGATATTAAGGCAAACAGAGTTTCCTTTTTTAAATATGACTTACTTACTTGGGGTCACACAGCTAGGTCACACATCCTCATGTCTGAGGATGGGCATGAACTCATCAGGCCTCCTGGACTCCAGGCCTAGCACTTTATCATCCACTGCTTCATCTAGATACCTTTCCAGCTTTGTATCATAGCAGTCCCTCTCATGTATTCCAATCTTCTGCTGGACTGAACCTCTCAATATTCCTTGAACTTGTCCAACCTTTGCCACTCCTAAGTAATTACTCATGCCACCACCTAAAACTGAAATGTTACTTCATTGTACCTCTGCCTATTTTAAGTCTTAATTGTTCTAACTACAGTGCTACCACCTCAAACCTTCCCATGTTTTCAAACGGTGGTAGAGAAGACTAGAAGCCCAAGAGCAAGAGCCCTGGGAACAGCAGTGACAACCTGACCATCGTACTTTCAGTTCAGGCCCTATATCCGTTACGGAGAGGAACATTTCTTGTGGTGCTTTCTTTTCCCCAGATTGGTTTAGGAAGAGTCAAGAACACAGTTACAGCGTTGGAAAAGGTTAGCAAAGTTCAAATTCTAGGAAAAAAGTTATTTTTTCCTGAATTCTTTGGTATTATCAAATGGTTTGACATCAGAAACGTACATGTATCTATACGCACATATGTATGTATATATGTTTGGGTGTGTGTGTGTAAAACTGTCATTAAAGAAATTGTCTTCTTAAGGACCACTAGGCCTTTCCATTTGACTTGCAGCTGAAACCTATAGGAATTGCCTCCCCCTTTAAAACTGTGAGATCCTTGAAAGGAGCCACTGCCTTGCTTTTCTCTTTGTATTTTTAGCATTTATAACAATGCTTTGCACCAAGTAATAAATATTTATTCATTCAACTTTCAGCTCATGTAACACCTTGCCCACACAAGATTTTCCACCAGAGTTGAGATCTCCTTCTTTCGAACTCTCATTTAATTTATTCATATCTCAAACTTCAGATTTCTCCATCACATTCTAATATGCATTGTGGTGATTTGTGTTCCTAAGTTATTCCTGCTTACTATGGTCTACCTGCTTTGAGAACAGAGATATGTCTTACTCATATTTGTATACCCTAAGCATTTTACAATAATAGAGGCTAAATAAATGTTTGATGAATGATTGAACACTTGAAAAATATTTCTCCAACTTAGTAATTATGAGTGCTATTGGGTGACTCTTGGCTAATAAACTAATAGTGTACAATTGAATGAATGTAGCATTTCTTAAATTAAAATTTAAAGTACTGCACTAAGTGTTGGCATTATAAATGAAAAAAAATGAGATGGTCCCTGCTCTCAAGGAATTCATATTTTTTAAATTTTATCTTTAATTTATGGAATAAAATATGCATTACTGTAACAAAGTATAATAAAAAAGATGATTGTATATAAAACTGCAAATCCACTTGCAATGTTGTGCTACATACAACCAAATTATCGTGTAAATTTCATTTTTTCCTTCCCTCCCATGTCCTAGTGATGGCCACTATTAGACCATTATACTATTAGGTATATATGCATAAAGTTATTCTTTACATAATTCTATTTATTTGTTTTTTCCTCTGGATGCAGATAGTGTATTTCTCCATATGTCCTTTATACTTAATTTGGGTATTTATAATAGACAAAGTAATTTCTTCACTCAAAGTCTTTCTTAAAATAATATTGCTGTTACTATATACAATATTCTCTTGCTTCTGCTCATTTCAGTCTTCATTATTTTGTGCAAATCTTTCCACATTTTTCTAAAGTCATTGAGCTCATCATTTCTTATAGCACAGCATTATTCCACCACAATCATATACCGCAATTTGTTGAACCATTCCCCAACTGATGGGCATTCCTGCAACATCCAGTTCTTTCCCACCACAAAGAGAGTTGCTATAAACATTTAGAACATATAGGTTCTTTTCCTTATTCCCTAATCATCTTTGGAAATAGACCGAGTTCTGGTATTGTTGAGTCAAAGGGTATAGGTAGTTTAATAATTCTTTGGGCATAGTTTCAGATTCTTCTTCAAAATGGTTGGATCATTTTACAGTTCCACCAACAAACAAATGAGTGTCCTGATTTTTCCATTTCCTCTCCAATATTGTCACTTTCCCCCTTCTATCAATCTGGGCAATTTGGTAGATATAAAATGATATCTCAAGGTTGTTTTAATCTGCATTTCTCTAACCAGTAATGATTAAGAACATTTTATATGACTATAAATTTCTTCATTGGAAAGCTGCCTATTCGTATTCTTTGACCATTTACCAACTGAGAAATAACTCATATTCTCATAGCTTTGACAATTCTCTTTATATATTTTAGATACTTAGATATTTTATAACTTTATCTGATATGGTAGACTGTCTTTAAATTCTCCCTGGTTTTCTGCTTTCCTTCTAATCTTGGCTATATTTATCTTATTTGTACAAACCCTCCTTAATTTAATGTAAATTATGCATATTATACAGAATTTTGTTCTATATCTCTTGTTTATTCATAAATTATTCATCTATCCATAAATCTGATGAGTAATATGTTCCATGTTCTTCTAATTTGCTTGTAAAATCTCTCTTTAGATGTAGGTCTTGTATTCTGTCTTTTTTTTTTACCTTTTCTTGGTAAATGGTATGAGAGATTGGTCCATGCCCAGTTTTTGCTGTTCTGCTTTCTAGTTTTCCTCACAATTATTTTTACCAACTATTTCAAGTCTTTACACTTGTGAAATACAAGGTTATTATTTTATTTGCTGCTACAAATTGCATATCTATTCTATTCCATTGATCTTCCTTTCTATTTCTTAGCCAGTACCAGATAGTTTTGATAATTACTACCTTATTATTAACTTTAAGGTCAGGTACTCCTTTCTTTATACTTTTTTTCATTTTTCATTTGATATTCTTGACTTTTTGTTTCTCCAAATGAATTTTGCTATTTTTTTTACTGATTCAGTAAAATAAATTTTTGGTAATTTAATTGGATTGGTATTTTACACACACACACACACACACACACACACACACACACACACACACATTAGTTTGGGTAAAACTGGATAAAAAAAAGAGTTCACATTTTAATGGGAGAGATATCAGACATGAAAGGTTCCAGCTGCAAGTCAGATGCAAAGGTCTCATGATGGAAATGACATTAAAGAAAAGGCATTAACGTATACTTTGTCACTGCACAAATGAGCGGAGGACATTTTCATCTGATTTGCAGCTAGAACCTTTCACATGTGTTTTGGTGGCAAGGACTTTAGTGGCAAGAATTTTCTTTACTGGGTCTTCAGTAGTAGTTACTAGGATAAATCTGCACAGGGATGGCTTCCTAGGATAGTGTCTGATAGTGCTGGACTGAAAGCCCATCTATTCCAAAGTTTCTTGGGTCCAGCATTCTTGGTTATTTCTAATAGTAATTAAGGTGTTGATAGTGGTTTGATTTGCTTGGCAACATACTGCCTCCTGTCTCTCTCTTGGGGTCCCTTGATGCTCCATGTGTTGCAATTGGTTGACAGTTGGTACATATGGCTGACTCCTGCACAGAATCTACTTTCCTGGATATTGGCTGCAAGGGCCATCTCATCATGTATTGCTTCTTTAGCTCACTAATTTTACTAGTAATCAAGACCATGATATTCTCTTACTATGTTATAATGGGAGATTCTGGTTGCACTCTAAAAAAATTAACAATCTGAACTGACTTGCTTCATAAGCATTTCTAGCATTGTTTGTGGGGGTAAAGGATATGCATGCGCTCAACAAACATACAAATGAAAGATAAATAAATAGGAAAATAACCAAATGTTTCACTCACACTCACACACATCTCCAGCTGTTGAAGGAAATGGAAAACACAAAAGGGAATTAAAATTGAAAACTCTTCAAATGAACACATACAGGGGCTTTATATATTTTCATGTCTCATTTGAGCTTGGCGACCTTTTCTGATTGAGTCAGATCTGAAGGTCTACATCTGCATCTAAAGTAGATATAGTTTTTGAACATAGCCTATTGCTGCTGTACAAAATGAGATTGCATTTTGCTGTTCATTTGTCTTAGTAACTCAGCACACAAGTTCTTAAAAGTAGAGATATATTTTGCCATAGGAGTCTAGCATAAAAAAATTGAACATGCATGTAACTCTCTTTTTATTTTCTCTGACCTGTTGATCATAGTATGTCTTTCCCTCTCCAAACACAGAAAAGATTGTATTATTTCAAGCATTTCCTGCATATTTCATACAAATAAATCTATTTCTATGGTAAAATTAAATCTATTGAAATAAAAATGTCTGCAAAATTTAAATTTAAATTTAATTAAAAATTAAAATAATGCCAATAATTTCCTCCCTTCCCTTTCACAATCATTTGCAGTCAGGTTTATTTCCCTCAGTGGGACCTCTTCCACCTAATCACAGTGATTTAAGTATCGTCAGGAAAAGTCTCAAAAGATGCTTTTGCAATTTTGTAATGTTGAAATGAAAATGAAATCACAGCAAGAAATGCTTATGGTGACAATGTGGTAACACCAGGTCAAAAGATATGAACTTCTGTCCATGTGCTGAGTCTGTCCTTTTGCCTGAATTATCCAGACATCCTGGGTACATGACCCCAAGTTCACTAGAGGATTGCATATCCCTCTTTCATTACTTGGCTAAGTAGACTTTGCCTTAGAGTTGACTCCATTTACCCTTGAAAGGCTCAAGTCAATTCAATTTGAAAGATTTTTATAAAGTGTAAGGGAATTGCCAACCCCCAGCCTCTTGGATGGCATTCACTAGTCACGACTCAGGTAAACTGAGGGAAGACTGATAAGACATGAACAAGATGGCGCTGGGAGGAAGGGTTCCATCCCTGTTTTGCTCAAGGCTATTTTCCCGGGCTTTTCTGAGAACAAAGAAGCCCAAAAATGTTTTTCTTTGTAGGGGCTACGTGTCCACCCTGGGCAGTCCTGGTTTAAAGTAAATTACTTCCATATAAGGGCAAACTACTAGCTGATAGGTTCACTTAGGGCACTGGTGTCAGAAAAGAGATAAAAGCACCTCTCACTGCTTGAATAAATGGAGTTTTTACTATCTTGTCTCCTGCCTCAGTCATTGCTTACAGCTAAACTCCCCCAGGGCCTACAGGCCTCTGCTGGTCAGATAAGCCTGTGGGCCCCAGAGATCTGGCTCAGACTCCTGGGATCCCTAACAATAAAGCACCCACTATGTGCTAGGCACAGTGCTACCTACTGGGAATACAAATACAAACACAAAACTGTGTCTACCTGAAAAAGCCTACACTTGACTGGAAAGATAAAAAAAGAAAGAAAAAAGTAGATAAAAGTAGATAAAGAGTAGCTAGTAGTAAAGTGACTTCTAGACAGACTTAAGATTTCAGCCACATTCACAAAAATGGTAGACTTTCTATATATAAAGAATTCTTTCTGGCTAATTAAATTTAGGACCAGCAATTATGGAATTCCCTATTTTACCTTCAAAGAAATTTCAAACACAGATAAAATGATTAGAGTATTGAAAAGACATTCTAACATTTTGAACAACATGGAATATTTACTCTTTAAAGGAAAATGCTAAGAGGTGACAATAATAGGATTTATTTTTATTTTTGTGGAGAGATGGTGACTAATAGAGAGAACACTCCACCCCCCACCCCTCCAGTGATAATCAGTAGAACTTAATGACTAAGATCATTTCTCAGCTGTGCCATTGATTCCCAAAAAGTCAGCTGTCTTCAAATTTGATCTGAGTCTATAACTGGGGAGAATCATGTTGGGGGCTCCAGAAAAAATGGCTTTGCTTTAAATTTTACTGAAATTATAGCTTCCTGCTTAGGAAAAATGAAATGGAGAGATATGAGGGCTCAATTTAATTACATACAAAAAACAATTATTAAAGACTGATTGGGTGCCTGACACTATGCTAGGTACTGGGTATACAAAGATACATACTGAAACAGACTCTGCCTACATTGATAAGCTATAGCTGTGGACAAATCTGAAGCAGCATGAGTAATTGCTATACCTACCCCTGGCCATGAGGTCATATAAAAGAAATGTCGGGATCTTTCTCTCATATTGATATTAATGAAATATCAAGTGCTCCACAGGATCAGGGGAATAATGTCAAAAACTTCATTATTGTGAGTCTGTAGAATATAAGGAGGGCAATGTAACTTTGGTATGATCTCTGAGTAGAAGTTGGGAGCAGTAGCAACTGTGAGTAAATGGACATACCTGAGAACATTATGAGTTATTAGGTATGTCTGTAAATTGTTTGTCCTTCATTTTCAAAGAGGACCAAGGACTTCACAAGGGTGATAACTTGACTTGAGTATGAATTGGATTTATGTGAGGCAGAGTTGTACAAAGTCATCAGCATCACTCTTTCTTCCAGAGTTATCAAAGTCCAGTGGCAGGACAAAAGTCAGGATGACTGGTGATGGCTCAGGATAGAAGAGATGACCTTAGTGTCTCTGACGTCTAACCAATCTCGAAGACTGCAGAGAGTCTGCTTTGACTGTCTTCAAGACTGTTGGAACAAATTGCTCTCATCTGCTCATTCCATGGGAGAAAGTCTTCACATGCTTGGGGTAGACGTACACCTAACTCATTGAAGAATTTAATGTCTGTCCATTACTCTTAACCTGGTTTAGCCTTTCATGGCTTTACTAGAGTGTGACTACTGCACATGCCACAGTTTCTTGGACACAAGAGTAAAGAGTTGGGTTGTAGGGGAACATCAAAAGTGTATAAAGTAGCCCTGACAAGGGCTTGACAAGCCCTTGCACCAGAAATGCTAGTCCTCTTTGAAGACCTCGTACACTCCTATGAATGTTACCAGGGAGGACCACTGGATTTATTTAGGGGATCATCAGAGTAGTCATGTACATTAATGTGTGTTTATGAATGGACTCAGGGCATGTAGCTGGTGTAGCCTCAGAGTTGATCATTGGACCTGGTTTCTAGGAGATTCCTGGAGCAAAGATCAGGGCAGTTCCAGAGGCTTATCTGAATCACATAAATATGTGTAGTTGTTGTAGCAATTGAGATGTTTGGATCTGGAGCCGATCCACAGAATTACATCTGAATCTATGAAAATGAAGTTTCAACAGGCATGATTTCTCAGACAAAATATTTCTAAGTCCTCAACAGACAATAAGAGAAACAAGAAAACCATGGAAGAAACTGAGGAACCCAGGATCTGGGAAAGAGAGCGTATATAAGACTGTCAGAAGAGATGTGGTTGTCAGTTTTGATAAATGAGGATTTAAATCTATTTTCTTATTACTTCTGTATGAATCTGTATTTGGGGAGTATGAGAATAATAAATTGATGAGTTCATCTAAATATGACTTCACTTTACTTGAAAGGAATAATCTAGTTTTACAAACAATTCAAGAACCTTGAACCAAATTCAACAAATATGGATATTTCTTTTTAATTATTTTCTTAAATGAATAAATCTGTCTTTTCTCTTCCTGCACCCATTCCAGTTTGGAAAAAAAGTGAAAAAATCTTGTAAAAATATAGTCAAGCAAAGCAAATTGCCTCAGTGGCACTGTTCTACTATCAAATACACACACACATATATATGATAGATTTTGTATACATATATATACTATACATATGTGAATGTATATATGTGTGCATATGTATTTATATATGTGTGCGTATATATATATATATATATATATATATATATATATAGAGAGAGAGAGAGAGAGAGAGAGAGAGAGAGAGAGAAAGAGAGAGAGAGAATGTCTTGGATCTTCTTGGATCTCTGCTGGCTCAAAGAAAAATTTTTCTGTGTTTAATGTTAATAAAACCAATTCTATTTGATGCTTTGTTGACCCAAGTGCTTACAAGTATATATCACTATTAATATATATTTATGTATGCATTTTTGTACATATATTTGCATCTATTTATCTATCTACACACATGCATACATACATATGCATATACCCACTTTAGTGGTATTTTCTTTTACAAGTCTTCAAAAGTTGTGGCCTCTAAGGAGTCAGGGACCACAATATCTACAAAATAAGTTATCAAGTTATGTTTGGACTAAGAGTACTGAGAACAGGCTACAGGCATTGGTCTGGTCAGCGTTTCTATTTTCAGGGTCGTTGGACTTGCTTGCTCCTTAGTGGCAGATGGTCAGTAGTTGGTATAGGTGCTGGTCAGAGTGGTGGCTCCCTTCTCTACTACAGTTACTTTTTTTCATGATGGCTACAAAGGCTAGGCTGGATGAGGTATTTGGGGGCACTACTGTCCCTGGTATGCTTGGGCTTATGATCCTGTTTTGTCTCCACTGGAGGAGCTGATTGTCAATCTGATTTACAGTCTCACTCCAATCCTTCACTGTAGCATGAAGGATATGTTGGGTCCTAGAGGCTTTGCTAGTGGAGCACAAATTCTGGAAGGCTCACCAAGCTAGAAGGGCTCTACCTACAGATACAGTGATACACTGTGCCTGCTGTCTGTGGACCAGCCTAGCTAAATTCGTAATGGCTTACCACCATAGGATTGGCCATGATGAGATGAATTGTTTGGCCATACAATCCATGAAACACACACATACAATATGAAACAACTTTTAGCTCTGGAATATGCTCTTTCTAAAATAATGATAGAAAGAGGTGGGACAGAGTGTGCTAGGAATCATGATCTCTTTATCTTTACACATGAATTTAATTATTATTCCTTTTAATGTATTATCTTTGTCCAAAGGCTAATGAGTTGATGCAGTATTGGAAAATCTGAACCACACTCGTGTTGACTTCTTTTCTATAAATTGAAACAAAACAAATAAAGATGTTGTAGCTAAATAAAAGTATGGCTCACATGTTCTCCTTAAAGACATAAATAAAATAGTAGAGGAGTTAGTTTCATTTGTGATCAAAGGCAGAAAGAAGCAATGTTTCATGGAACATAGTCATTCACATTGCAATTCTCATAATGAGATTAAACAAATGACCCACCATGAAATTAAAAAAAAATATTGCAGAGTCCCTGCATCTATTTCAGAGGTCAAAAAATTAGAAAACATTCATGAAGAACTTGACAAGATCCTCTAAACCAGAGATGTGTGTGCATTGGGCCTTTCCTTACAAGTATTATCCCAGACAGATTAAAGTATAAGTGAGAAATATTTAACAAAACAAAAATAAATAGAACATGGATAATACTAATATAAGGTTTTCTAAGTCAATATGTAGCCTGCGAAGATCCTTTTGAATGGTGTAGTGGATGGACTTTATTCTCATTTGAACTTGACACCATTGTTCTAAATTAGGTGTTCTTAAACTTTTTTTGTGACGTGGACCCCTCTGGCGGTTTAGGGAATCCTATGAACCCTTTATCAGAAAAAAAATTAAATGAGTAATACAAAATACATAGGATTACAAATAATACTACATTAAATACAGTTATCAAAATGTTGTTTGAAATGATTATAAATCAAGAACCAAGCCAAGGACCTCTGGTCTAAACTAAGTCAAGATATATCTTGATATGAAGTGACTTTATTACAAAGATAGAAATAGGGAAGGGCAGAAAAATTTCAATCAATCCACAAGCATTCCTTAAGTACCTACTGTGTTTTAGGTACTAGGAATACAGATACAAAAATAAGACCCTGTCCTCAAAGAGTTTATATTCTACAGTGTGAAAAAGCTATAGCACAGGTCATGAAATGAAGAGGTTTATTGACTACTCTGAAATTTCATGGCTGTGTATCATAAATATATTTTTTTAAAGAAAAGAGGCTGGGAAAGGAAAATACCTTAATAACATCATCAGCAAAAAAAAAAAATAAATTAAACCATGTCTTAACAGAGAAGAAACAACTGACTATGTGTATAACAGTCATTTCACAATGAGCTGCCTGTATACAACTATATCACTGATGATTTAGAGTAAAGGTCAAAATGATTACTAAATAAAGAGAAAGATAAAGAGTACATGACACAATAAGGAAGTTAATGGCACCCAGAAGTTCCCTTAGCTGATAGACACTTGATCTCTTTCCCAAATAGAGAGATGTGGAAGTAGAAGGAAATGCCACTTGCAAGCTCTGACTCACTTCTAAAATATTATGAAGCAGAATAAGGAAATATTATCAAAATTTTATCTGAATATTATTTCTTGACAAAATATTAAAGAAAATTTATATTTGATGTGAAAGCTAAGTAGACTAAATCATACTGCCAATTGGAAAAGAGGGAAAAAAATATCAGTATTTTTTTATGGAGGAGTTATAGAAGGATAGACATTAATACATGGAGCTGTGAAATAGTACAAAGATTTTGGAAAGGCATGTGGAGTCATCAAATAAAGTGATTAAGATGCCAATATCTTTGAATCAGAGATTTCAAAAGAAGCTGTTGATAAGAAGAAAGTTCCTATAGCATCTGAATTATTCATAGCAGCATATTTTTGTCATGTTGTTCCTCCTTCATTCTCAAAAACACCAATGACATCATGAGAGTGATGTCCTAACTTGCACATTAATTGGATTTAAGTGAGGTAGAACTGAACCAAGTCATTAATCTCACTCTCTCCTCCAGAGTCATCAGAATCTAGGGGCAAGGCAAGAGTCAAGATGACTGGTAGTGGCCCAGACTTTGGTGATAGCAAAGATTGGAAACAAAGTCCATGTCTATTCATTGGTGAATGGCTAAACAAATTGTAGTACATGAATGAAGTAGAATATTACTTTGCTCTAAAAAATGATTCATAGGGGGAGAAGCCAAGATGGCAGACTAGAAAGATTCACATATGCTAGCTTCTAACCCACAGCCCGTAAAATATCTGCAAAGAAGAACTCCCAACAAATTCTGGAGCAGCGGAAGCCACAGAACAATGAAGTGGAGGAGATTTCTGTTCCAGAGAGACCTGAAAAACTGACAACAAAGGTCCATCGTGCACCGGACCCAGACAGGACCCAGCCCTGCCTTGGCCACGCAGCACCGAGAGGAGCAGATCTGAGAAGGCTTCAGGGACGGAATCTCCAGCAGCCACGCAGATCCCTCCACCCACAGGCGCAAAGGTCAGTGAGAGAGCCTGTTTGGCTGGCTGAGAGGGGATCGGGGTGTCTCCATAACTCAGATAGGAGCTCCTAAAGCAGACAGGAGCTTGGATTCATTGTTGAAGGTCTCCGCATAAACCCTGTGAGGAAACTGAGCCCTGTGAGGTGGCCATGCCCCCACCTGAGCACCTGAACTTAAAAAATGATGCATAAGATGAATACAGAGAAGCATAGGAAGATTTCCATGAACTGATACCAAGTGAAATAAGCAAAGCCAAGAAAAGAAAACAATATACACAATACACACATATAGATTTATAAACACACACATACCTACAGAAAGAAAGAGAAGAGATAGAGTAGAGAGGGAGATGGAGAGAGAGAGAGAGAGAGAGAGAGAGAGAGAGAGAGAGAGAGAGAGAGAGAGAGAGAGAGAGAGAGAGAGAGAGAGAGAGATTTTCTTGGTTCTTTCTTGGCTCAAATGAAACTTTCTCTATTATATTATATAAATTTTTATTTATTACATTGATTTATTTATCATATAAATAAAATCAATTCTGTTTGATATCTAATTACCCAAATGCTTGCAAGGCTCCTGATAGAGGACCACTAAGTACTGATGTTCCTAGACTTTACCTTTTGTGGGAACTTGAACTGGAGAAAAAAAAAAACATTCTTAGTCCTCCAATATCTTTACGTCAGTTAGGAGTTTCTGACAAAACGGTTACATGTAAGTAAAGCCAGAAAGAGAGTAACAGTTGCCAAATTGAAATGTACTGATGTTTTTATGATGATCTATTCTCATTAGTGCAGGAAGTATAGATATCGTATTGGACTCTACACCTCAATGCCCAATGCACTATGTGAGAAAATAGCAGTGGCTTTCAAGACAATCAAATTAGAAGAGTCTCTGAACCTGTTTGAATAAATTGTAGAATAAATCTGGGCTAGAGGCAACATAATTTTAAAGGTCTTCAGGTTCCGTTTTCAAGATTTCTAAGAAAAAAGAATTCAAAGTAATTGAAACCAATTTAGATATTGCTTTTATTTTTAAAGGCAATCAAGAAGATCTTAGTAAGTACCAGAACATTTGCCTACTTCCTTTGTCTCTGAAGTTTTTGTGAGTGTGGTCTATGCTTACTTATATCATATATATTCTTAATAAAGGAAAAGGTAGACAACATTCCACATTGACTACATAAGGATCATAAAATACAGATGTGGCAAGACTCCTAGGAATCATTAGATCATAATTAGAGCTGGAAAAGACCCTAGAAGTCACCTAGCCCAACCCTTTCAATTTACAAATGAAGGAAGATGAAACCCAGGAAGCTTATGTGAATTAGTATAATGAGTAAAGTGATGGATTTGGTGTCATGGAACCTAAATTTAATTCCTATCACTTTACTAAGCCATGTGACCATATTTAAGTGAGTTTTCCTCTCTGAACCTGTTTCCTCATTTGTAAAAGTGGAGTTTGTACTTGTAATACCTTACTTCTAGGTTGTTGTGAGACTCGAGTGAGATAATATATGTAAAACTCTTTGCCAACCTTAAATCCTATATGATTGTCAACTATTTAATATTGCCATAGAGACTCAAAGCACATACCATTTGATTTAAAATCCTTTGCTTGTTCCATTGTCATTGGTCACAAAATTAACCAAGAGACCTGTGGATGCTTTAAAAAATCTTTATCTTTAGAGGCTTTCTATAAACAAGGTTTATCTCATACATCTGTTGAAATATTTAGAGATGATGTAAAAAAGACAAAATCATGAAGATAATAAAACATCAGTGGCTACTCTGAGCATTCAGATCAAGTCAAGCCTAAAACAGAGAAACATGTTCACTTAAGGGGTTCACCTATACAATGGAAGATACTCTGGGTGCAATGCAAACAGAAGAATAGTATTGTTTTTTATGACATTCTCAGGGTGTTTGTAGTCATAGATTCAAGTGTAGTAACTGAATTGAGCTGCAGATTCCTAAAAAGCCAACTCAGTGAATTAATGATGATGATAATGACCAATATTCATGTAGCATTTTTAAGTTTGCAGAACACTTTACACACACACACACAACACACACACACACACACACACACACACACACATATATATATCACATTTGCCCCGTAATAGTCCTGAATGATAGGTGTTTAAAGGTAGTAATCTCATTTACAAATGAGGAAACTAAGGGTCAAAACATAAAGTATCTTGAGTGAGATTTCACTGGTAATGAGAAGCAGACTTTGAATTCAAGCCAATATATTCTGATTCCAAATTCAATTCTCTATCCATTATTCTCTCTCCTGTCTCCACCACTATCACTACCACAAACACATACCCATCTATATGTTATAGGAACAGAGATGTAGACCTGGAAGGCATCATCACAAGCCATCTAATCCATTGTGCTTTATTTTACAGGTGGAGGAACTGAAGTACAGAGAGGGTGATATATCTCAGGTCATACAGGTAGCAGATTAGAGAATCAGAATTCATGTTCATATCTTCTTACTCTAAATCCAGTGCCCTTTTCACTCTACTATACTACCTCTAATCAAGGAACTGGAAAAGAACAAAATGATCATTTAGTTCAAAGTTCCCATTTTAAAAATGAGGAAACACCAAGAAAATTGAAGCGACTCACCTAATAAATAGAGAAGGCTCAAGATTGGAATTTGAAGTCTGTCATTCAAATCTGGTACTCTTTCCTGTTGTATAGCCTTTCATGCATGTAATGATTCTCCTTTTACATACCAATTTGGTCAGGGTAACTGTCTTTCAACCTGAAAGCATCAGGAGTGGAAAGTTAAATAGTGACCTAGATAGAGTGTTGGACTGGAGGCAGCAGGTTCTGACTTCAAACCCTACCTGAAACATTCACTTGTGGGACTTTGGCCAAATCGCAAATTCTCTCAAACTCAATTTTGTCATCTCTAAAATAAGGATAATAATAGTACCTAACTCAGCATAGCTGTTATGAATATCAAATGAGATAAAGACCAAAGTGTTTTACAAGCCTTAAACAGTTAAGTAAATTAGTATTAGTATTATTATTTGGATTGAGGGAATTTGGCAATCTTGGGGTAAAGCAGAGGATAGACATTAAAAGAGAGAGAGGAATAGATTCCTGCTATACAAGGAAGCAGGAGAGCTAATCAGGTACTGATCTCAAATTGAGAAAGAGGCAGAATTGTAGACCAGATGAGAACTACTTCCTTGGGGAGTTAGGAGCATTAGACTTGTCCAGCAAGGGAAATAAATGAGAACATAGGGTGGAAACAAGCTGGATTTGGATGACTAGGCAGAGACTCAAAAGATCCCTAAGATTTATTTGAGAAGCAGCATGTGGGAGCCCTGGATTTGAAGACAAAAGATGACTCTGAATCCCTGAACTCCTTATCAGCTGTATGACCTTGGGCAAATAGCTTAATCTCTCAGAACTTCATTTTCATCATCTATAAAATGAGAGTAGTGACATTTAGCCAACCCACTCCTTAGGATTATTGTGAAGAAACTACTTTGTAGACTATAAAATATATGTAAATGTGAGATAGTATAATAATTATTCCTCTTGTCTGTAATAAAATCTTTTTTTTCTTGCCATGCTTAGGATTGCTTATCTGAAAACACATTGTTGATCATATCTTTATGAGATATCTGGAGGACAAGGGCAAATCATACATAATCCCAGGAAAAGCCCTAAAACCCCTTTATTCTCCAGACTCCACTACTGAAAGCTCCCATCCAATATATAGCCATAAAGTTTGTTTAAGCATTTCTATTACATATTTCATCTTTGCATGACCAAAAGATAAGACAAAGAGCTGTGAGATTCCACAATCAAGGGAAAAAGGAATAGGAAGATGATGATTATTTCATTTTGGGGGGGTTGGGGTAGGCTGGGATAACAATTTCTAGATTCACTGATGTCTTCAATAGCTTGGTGAATGCCACATACTTGTTTTGGTGCGTAGCCATATTTTCAGATAATCACAATTTTAAAATACAGACACAGAAGACACAGTTCATTTCCACAGTCCTACAATGTGATTACTACCATTACGTCTCTGGAATGCTAAAATGAGCAACATATCAACCCAGCCAATGATCACTAGAAATATGAGTAACATCTCATCAAAAGCAACAATTTTGTGTCATGCAGGTCTATTTTACCCCTCTATTTATGAAGAGGGAAAAATAACAGGAATGAAAATGCATAGACTCTCTGGCACTTCAAGCTCTGGGGTATTCAATTACTTGGTGACAGCTGATCATTAGACTAGATATGTCCCAGCACATCATGGAGGTTGAAATAGGTTGCTTTTTTCCCCTTTTTCCAGAGACAAAGGTTCTTTGGAGCAATTTCACTTCTAATTATGTTTCCTCCAAGATTTTGTTTGTGTCTGATTTAAAATACGATGTAATCTACTAAGGAGAGAAAGGAATCAAAAGATTAATATCATCTTATTATCCAGTAGGGTATGAGTCCAGGCTCAGGGTGATCTCAGGAAACTATTTATAGAAATGGTTTATGCTCTGTTACTCAAAAGCGTGGTAACTTCTTAGTAGATAGTGTGGGCAGATGTATTAATTTAGCACTGTGAGCAAAGTAAAATCACCAGCTAATGTCTATAATAAAAACATTCAGTCTTTCATTACATAGGCTGCTGACACAAAGAACATTTCAGCATTTGCAGATTCCTCGACCATGACCTTCTAGAGTTCTTTAAAAACAACAAATAAAAAAACCCCAACAACTTTCTAAGAAGTGGATAAATGGGGGCCAAGGTCAATTGATTTTATGAATCAATGGGATGTTGCTATATTCCAACTAGATATTAGCAGAAAAAGAAAAAAATGGATATGACCTTGAAAAAGGCTCCTCTGACTAGGAAGAGAAACTGATTCTGACTGCTATACTCTTAAATTCCCTTTCCATGTAATAATAAACTTGAAAAATATTCTGACAGTTTTCATTTCATAAGCTGCAGAACCACTTAGGGATGCTTTTGGAAAAGTCAGATGGAGCTCATGCACACAATGTTTGTATCTGCGTTTTAAATGGAAAGGCCCTAACCTTCACTTCTCACAGACGTTTCAAAGGTAACCTGAAAGCCTGATTTCTGCATTTGGCAGTAGGCCAAGTATAGGCAGATGGGCTGCAAATAATACAGGTGTTTATCTGAATAGATTTAATTCCTAGGATAACAGCAGTATTTGTAAAGAATTCTCAAACATTTTCTCACCAGAATCTACTCTCCTTTTATCTCTTTCCTACTATAAACTTGGAGCCTTTGGTTATCTGCCTCTGACAGGTGAGCATGTTGATTTTTTTTTTTTTGGCTAGGGCAGAGGCTTCCATACAACTTCCTCCAATCTCCTCTTCCTACCCCTTCCTTTTAACAAATCTATGTTTTTTTAGTCCCTTAAAGGTAAGCTTCTTGAGGACAGGGACTGTTTGGGTTACTATATTTTCATCCTCAATACAATGCCTGGCATTGTGCTTAATTTGTTATTTATAGTCTATCTGTCTATCTATCTATCTATCTATCTATCTATCTATCTATCTATCTATCTATCTGTCTGTCTGTCTGTCTGTCTATTCTATTATCCCTTCCACATCAAAGAGGTTAGGGGCATGGATCCCCCATGATCTGGATAATCCATGTAAAATTTTTGGCCCTCTCTTCATTCTAGAGAAGTCTGAATTATTATGGCATTAAAAGATAAAATGTGTTGATATTATATGATGTTATACAGATATTTTATGCATTTCTGAGTTTCTATACCTTTTCTATGCCATCTACTGGCCTTTACATGGCCAAACTTCCCCAAATTCCCCCAGGATATATCAAAACCATGATGGAGAAAGTTGTGATGTGGAAGGGATAACTATATCTGCCTTTTTCGTTTCTTCCTCTGCATCTGTTTTCACATGCACAATAAAGGTCAAGAGCGTCACTATCCTGCTTTGCAGCTTCCCAGTTGTCCAGTCTCTTAGTAATACATTGTTCTTCCTTCTTCCCTACCCCTACCCCATACCTAATAAGTTGCTACATCCTGTTGAGTCTACCTTCTCAACATCTGTACTCTTCTTTCAAGTCACAGGGTCACCATCATGTCTTTGAACTAAGGACTTTCTCCCCTCTGTCCTAGATTGTTTCAGTAACCTCCTAATTCTTTCTTTGTCTCTAGCCTCTTCCCTCTCCAATCCGTCAACAACAGAGCTACTAAAACTGATACTCATGTTATATATCTGATCATGGTACCCATCCCTCCATCCCCTGCTCAAGATGTTCCTATCTTTTCTTATTGTCTCTAGGACGAAATACAAACTCCCTGGTAGTGAAACCCTTTCACAACATGGTTGCTATCTATCTTTCTAAACTTCCTTCATAGTATTCATCCTCACATACTCTGTATTTGAATCGAACGTGTCCTGCCTCTGTGCTTTTTCATGGACTTTCTGTTTCTTGGAATCCTAACTCACTTCAAGGTTCACCTCAGAAATTACCTCTTTTATAAGACCTTTCTCAATCTTCCCATCTTCTAGTGTTCTCTCCAACAAAAAAAGAATTACTTGGTGTTCACCTTTTATATAATTTATATTTATTTGTCTGTGTACATGTTATTTTCTTCAAGTAAAATGTAAGCTTTTTGAGGATGGGGAGTACTGCAATGTGGTCTTTGTATCCCCGGAGCTTGTCACAGTGTCTGGTATGTAGAAAATGTTTGATAAATGCTTTTTGGCTGACTTTATTTGACTTACTTGAATTAACTGAATGCAAATTCTAAGATCATCATAAATAATAAATGAGATGTGATATTTCAATCATTGTGAGATGTAAAAATATCTTTAAAGCCTTTTAAATGATTGGTTAATTCAGCTTTTGACGATATGTTTTTTAAATACACTGTCTTCCATGCCAGAATGTAGTGACATTTATTGGTATAGGGAAATAAGTTTTCTTGAAACTATCTTGATATGAATTTCCTCTCTCTTTTCAGATTTTCTTCACATATATCAGCAATATCAGCAAAGTTATCTCAGAATACAGGATCGATCTGTTTTTTCCTGTGTGTTTTCACTCCTTTGAAATAAGACCATGACAGGTTAATTTCCTTTGCCATGTATGCCTTCAAGTCTGGATTTACTCTATGCATACCTTGACTGTTAATTTCGATAGGTTCTACTCTGGTCCCTTCTCAGCCTTCCTCATTTCAAAATGAAGATTTCTACCCTTTTAATTTTCCCTCTTTTGGAAGCTGCTCTATCCCCTAATCATTTTAGTTGTCTCTCCCATTTTTTCCTAAGTCTGTTAAATTTTCCTTGATGTGTGGTGGCCAATAATTCACATAGTATTCTGAGTCCAAAGAATATATGTCTTAGAATAAAAAAATGGCATTGAGTTCTAACTCTTATCACCTAATAGCTCTGTGAATGTGAAGTACATGCAAAGAACTTTATTTGGGTCTCAGATCTCTTATCTGTTAAATAGAGACATATAGGCCTTGAAGGGCTAGGCTGATAATAATGTGATGGTAGCTATGGAAGCATTCAGTAATCCTTATATGCTTATACAATCAACAATAGCAAGAGACAACTCATCGCATTGAGGGATACTCTTACTAGAAAGTGCTACCTTATTGTGATCAAAATTATTGTTCCCTGCAACTTTCAACTGCTCATGAACACGTGCCATGGTTTTATAGGAAAAGGATCAAAGAATCCTATGCAGAGACTTTTAAAAAATATAATATAAAGCATGCAAATAACACTAGACTCTCCTTCTCCCTAGAAAGTATTGAAAATTATGCTGACTCAGTGACCCATTGTTCCTAGTTCTGCTTGTCAATGAATGTTGGGAGAGGCACAACATAGAATCTGTAGCTTTTTGCATTACCTGATCCTTGTTAGACACAGATCTATCTGTGGAGTATGTACCCCTACCTTCAAATTGCCATGTTCTCTCTACCTTGTGGAGGAACTGAGATACAAAGGCCCAACCTCTTTTACTGAGATGGACCTATCCGAATTGTCTTTAAAGTTACCAATAAAAGCTGGCCCCACCTTGAAGCTACCTTCAGTGATCAGTCTGTCAATGTGCTTCTACCTTGACATACTTATAATAACTCCCTTTAATTCTCTTTGTCCTGAGTTTTGCCTCTTTAATCAGGGTGGAAGCTCAAATAAAGACTTTTCCTTTCAAGAAAAGTCAATACAATTTGGGGACTTCTGAACAGGTACTTTGCTTCCCATTGGACCTGCAGTGCCGGAACAACTTATAGCAATAGAAGGGAGAGGTGGCAGAGGTCCTAATACCTGTCTTTCCATGACTTTTACAGTCCTCTGATTGCAGGGGCTATATTAGCAGACATCATTCTTTTCTAATTAGTAAAACTTTTTTTCTTTGGAGGCCAGAAATTTCCCACTTGAAATTTCTCTTGCCAGAATACTTCCAAGTACATGTTTGTCTCTGCCACATGTTTGTACAAAAACTCTGTGTCTTACATGCTTCTGTATCTTGAGCAGGGGCAAACCCATTTTCTAGAATTCCGGTCCCTGAACTGTGGCACGAAAAAGAAACTGAAAAGAAGAAGGCAAGTAGGACTTCGAGAATGAGGGATTAT
The DNA here is from genome assembly GCA_023548195.1 of Bettongia penicillata ogilbyi. NCBI lineage: Eukaryota > Metazoa > Chordata > Mammalia > Diprotodontia > Potoroidae > Bettongia > Bettongia penicillata. Next base: position 9,699,632 of record JAJHZJ010000074.1, read on the forward strand.
TCTATTTGGCTAACCACTCTCAACCCATTCACCATGGGTTTTTCTTGGAAATTTCCATTAACTTCTCTTGGGGGTAAGGGGAAGAGGGAGAGAAATCTCTTCCTTTGCCACTTGTTGTACTACAGAAGACTATAAAGAAGAACTCAAATCAGGAATACTGAAAACAAAGAATATGTGAGCCAGTTTGCTTACTTTATATGGACCACAAAGAAGGTGGAAGTTTCTCCAACAACAGTCTATTCCCCAGATTCAGTCATCAATCACTAAAGAGGTAGCAGTCATAGAAACAGTTTTTGTGAGGCCCAGAGCTACGAAAAGCTTTTGCATTTTAAAATAGATTTTTATTGCATTTAAAAATGTGAAAAACTATTTTTAGCTATAGGCTGCATAAAAATAGGAGTTGAGAGGGCGGAGTCAAGATGGCGGAGTAGAAGGACGCACGTTTACGAGCTCCGAAACCAAAGCCCATAGAATTAATGTAAAAAGAGTCCCTCATAACTTCTGGGTGAATACAAGGTGTGCAGAAGCAGAGTGGAAGAGATTTCCATTCCAGGGAGCCCTGAAGACCCGTCCCCAGGGTCCGGCGTGCCCCGGAAAGTAAACCCGACCCCCAGCACTACCCTGGCCGGGGCCGCAGAGAAGCTGATCCGAGCAGGCATCAGAGACGGAAGCTCCAGCTGCTGGGAAAGTCCCTCCGCCCACAGAAGCAGGTCAGTGAGAGAGGCCGGGCTGAAGGAGAGGGGAAGCGGGGCGTCTCCGTGACTTGGGCCCCCTCGGGAGGAAGCGGCAGCGGGGACGGGGGCAGGAAGCCGCGGAGGCAGAGGTGTGGGCGGCGGCTGAGGTGGCAGCGGCCCAAGACTCAGGAATCCCCCAACAGCAGGCAGGATCTTCGTTACGGAAGATTCCCGCATAAAACCGGACGGAGCTGAGCCTAGGAGACGGCCCGGCCCCCACCCCGCTCTGTTACTGAAGGCTTCTGCTTAAAGCCCCCAAGAGAGCGGGATTTGGAAGGCGGGCCCCCCACCCCGCCCCTACCCGTTCCATTCCTGAAAGTCTCTGCATAAAACCCCCGAGGGATCAGAGTCTCGGAGGCAGCCCTGGCCCCACCCCAGCACCTGAACTAAAGCTCACTGATTGACAGCCAGCAGGAGGAAAGCACATTTAAATCTCAGAGGCCAAGCATTAGCTGGGCGGATCCAGGCAGGGGTGGAAAGGAATCTCAGAAGTCAAGTAACTGGCTGGGAAAATGCCTAGAAAAGGGAAGAAAAATAAGACTTTAGAGAGTTTTTTCCAACAAATGCAAATGATCCCGACCTTCGGATCTGACGAAGATGAGGACGTATTCCTGCCATCAGGGAAAGACGTGGAGGGCGGGGCCTCAGTACCCCAGACACCCCAGGGGGGTGGTGGGTGGGCTCAGGCCCTGGAAGAGCTCAAAAAGGATTTTGAAAAGCAAGTTAGACAGGTGGAGGAAAAACTGGGAAGAGAAATGTCAGAGATGCAACAAAAGTATGAAAAACAGGTCAATACCTTGGTAAAGGAGACCCAAAAAAATGCTGAGGAAATTAATACCTTGAAAAATAGGCTCACCCAATTGGCAAAGGAGGTTCAAAAAGCCAATGAGGAGAAGAATGCTTTCAAAAGCAGAATGAGCCAAATGGAAAAAGAGGCTCAAAATCTCACTGAATTTAATAGTTCTCTCAAAATTAGAATGGAACAGATGGAGGCTAATGACTTTACGAGAAACCAAAAAATCACCAAACAAAACCAAAAGAACGAAAAAATGGAAGAGAATGTGAAATATCTCATGGGAAAAACAACTGACCTAGAAAATAGATCCAGGAGAGACAATTTAAAAATTATGGGACTACCTGAAAGTCATGACCAAAAAAAGAGCCTAGACATCATCTTCCATGAAATTATCAAGGAAAACTTCCCTGACATTCTAGAACCAGAGGGCAAAATAAGTATTGAAAGAATCCATCGATCACCACCTGAAAGAGATCCAAAAAGAGAAACTTCTAGGAACATTGTGGCCAAATTCCAGAACTCCCAGCTCAAGGAAAAAATCTTACAAGCAGCTAGAAAGAAACAATTCCAGTACTGTGGAAATACAATCAGGATAACCCAAGATCTAGCAGCTTCTACATTAAGGGATCGAAGGGCGTGGAATAGGATATTCCAGAAGGCAAAGGAACTAGGACTCAAACCAAGAATCACCTACCCAGCTAAACTGAGTATAATACTTCAAGGGAAAATATGGTCTTTCAATGAAACAGAGGACTTTCAATCATTCTTGATGAAAAAACCAGAGCTGAAAAGAAAATTTGACTTTCAAACACAAGAATGAGAAGAAGCATGAAAAAGTAAACAGCAAAGAGAAGTCTTAAGGGACTTACCATGAGTGAACTGTTTACATTCCTACATGGAAAGACAATATTTGTAACTCTTAAAACTTTTCAGTATCTGGGTAGTTGGTGGGACCACACATACACATGTACACGCATGCATACACATACACACATGCACACACATACAGAGATAGAGAGCACAGATTGAACTGAATAGGATGGGACCATACCTTAAAAGAAACTAGGGTAAATGGTGAGAGAGAAATGTAGGGGGAGGGAAAGGGAAGGGGGTAACTATATGTCATTTAAGAGGCAGGTAGGAGTTTTTCTTAGTGGAGGGAAAAAGAGGAGAGCTGAGAAAAAAAAACAAAACAAGAAGTTTACCCTCATCACATTTGACTAAACGAAGGAGTGAAATGCACACTCATTTTGGTATGAAAACCTATCTTACAGTATAAGAAAGTGGAGGAGAAAGAGATATTGCAAGGGGGGGTGATGGAAGGGAGGGCAAAGGGAGGAGGGAGCAATTTGAAGTCAACACTTGGGGAGGGACAGGATCAAAAGACAGAAGAGAAACAAGGAGGGGCAGGTTAAGAGGGATGGTAATCCAGTTAGTCTTACCCAACACGACTATCAGGGAGGTCATTGGCAAAACTACACAGATATGGCCTATGTTGAATTGCCTGCTGTCCCAAAGGGAATGGGAGATGGGAGAATTTGGAACTCAAAGTTTTAGGAACAACTGTTTAGTATTGTTGCAACTAGGAAAGAAGACATACAGTTAAGGAGGAATAGAAAGTCATCTGGCCCTACAGGAGAAAAGAGAAGATGGAGACAAGAGAAGGGAGAGATGACAGAAGAGAGGGCAGATTGGAGATAGGGAAAATTAGATTGCTTGGGGTATTGGGGTGGGGGGAGGGGATAAAAGGGGAGAAAATGTGGAACCCAAAAATTTGTGAAAATGAATGTAAAAAAATTAAATAAATAAATAAATTTAAAAAAAAAAATAGGAGTTGAATTTGATTGTTAGGCCATGGTTTTCTGATTCCCTGTCCTATAGCAATGAAATCACAAGTTCAATTTTTGTCTCTAAGTTTATATAATAATTTAAGTTTTCAAAGAAATTCATATAAATGATTTTAATTGATCCTCACAATAACTCTGTAATTTAGAACCACAAATGATAGTTGGAGTTTAATAAGTCCTTATCGATTAATTACTTGAATGATCTTTTGGTGATGGTGGTAGAAAACTGACCCAACTATGGCTAAAAACCACAGGGGAGTTGTCCTGGGTTTCATTCCATCAAAAGTAGTAGTGGCTATTGTCTAAGCTATCACTGAGATTCAGGTCCTTTCTGCATTCAACCAGGAAATCAAAATTTTTTCACAGGATTATTTTTTTCTTTTGCTCTTTGAAACTATGATGAGGTCAATGGATCTAGTACATTCACTTGGCTTTGAAGCATGAGAAGACCGATTTTTTAATCTGTCTCTTTTGTACAAACAACACTTTTGACATCCTGAGCTTTAGTTGGTAAGAGACAAGAAGAGATTCTGGTGGAAGAGTTTCAGAGCTTCAATCTCTTCATTCCCTGCCAGATCCCTTGATTTTAAAAATGTGTTCTTTTATTTTAAGATGCCTGGCATGCTTTACCATAGTTTCTGGATTCTCATACGATCTTATACTGCTCTTCTACCTGTAACTAATATTCTCAGACGGAAAACATGGGCCAATCTCTGAGATCAAGTAACGCTGTTTCACTAAAATTTTCTAACCTGAGTCTATGAAGTACTTTCATTGTAGAACAATATGTCATTGATAGAACAAATATTCAAGCCAGTTGATTGAATAATTGAAAGCCTCCCTTGTATAGAGTTTAAATTAAAAAGTAAACTATAATCATATGAAAAAAATGCTCTAAATCACTATTGATTAGAGAAATGCAAACCAAAACAACTCTGAAGTACCATGTGACACCTATCAGATTGTCTAACATGACAAAACAGGAAGATGATAAATGTTGGAAAAGATGTGGGAGAGTTGGAACACTAATTCATTGTTGGTAGAGCTGTGAACTGATCCAGCCATTCTGGAGAGCAATTTGAAACTATGTCCAAAGGGCTGCAAAAATGTGCATACCCTTTGACCCAGCAGTATTACTTCTGGGACTCTATTCCAAAGAAATCATAGAAAAAGGAAAGGGTCCCACATCTACAAAAATATTTATAGCAGCTCTCTTTGTGGTGGCCAAAAACTGGAAATCAAGGGTATACCCATCAATTGGGGAATGGCTGAACAAGTTGTGGAAGATGAATGTAATGGAATACTATTGGGCTATGAGAAATGATGAACAGGAAGACTTCAGAGAGGCCTGGAAAGACTTGTATGAGCTGATGCTGAGTGAAAGGAGCAGAACCAGGAGAATTTTGTACATAGCAACAACCATAGTGTGTGAGAAATTTTTCTGGTAGACTTAGTACTTCATTGCAATGCAAGGACTTAAAAATTTCCAATGGACTCAAGAAAGATGCCTTCTACATCCAGAGAAAAAACTATGGAATTGGATTTTAGATAGAAGCAGGCCATTTTATTTTTATTATGTTTTGTTTTATGGTTTCTCTCATTCATTTTAATTCTTCTATGCAATATGCATTTAATAGGAATATGCATGTAGAACCTATATAAGTTTGTATGCCATCTCAGGGAGGGAGTAGGCAGGAAGAGAGGAATGAGGGAGAGGGAGGGGAAAAAATTCTAAGCTATATGGAAGTGATTTCTGACCACTGAAAACAAGTAAAATAATTTAATTTTAAAAATAAATTAAAAATTAAAGATAGAAGCCCTGCCCTCAAGGAATTTTATAATCTAATTGAGGAAACAGGACATACAGCCCAGAAAAAAAAGTTCATATATATTCTTAGGATAAAATCATATCTGATAAGCATCTCTTATCTATGTTTGATAGAGCTTGGAGAGGCTGCGAGAGGCTGCTTTACTTCTCCTGGCCTCAGTCTCTTCATTGCTTAAAACAAACAAACAAAAAAAAAGAATGTTGAACTAGTTAGTCTTTAAGGGCTCATCAAGTTCTAAGTGCAATGAGCCAGCATAATACTATTGAAAGAAAACCAGTTTTGGAATCAGAGGACTTGTTTCAAATTCTGCTTGTATAATGTATTACTTTGATGACCTTAGGTAAGTAACTTAACCTACGACTTGCAATGAAGTTGATTTTCAGTTTCCTTATTTATAAAGTGAGGGGATGGGGAGAATTTAACTAAATGGCCTCTAAGGACCCTTGTAACCCTGAATCTATGGCCTTATGATGAGCATTCCAAGGATAGGTATGCATGCCATGCAAGGCAGGTCCAAGGAAGAACTTTTTATTTGACATATAGAACTTTGGAACCATCCCCAAATCCCTTTCACAAACCTCTTTCCTCCCTCCTGGAACCCCACATGTGGTGATGAAACCCCCTTATTGTCACCCACTTCCATATTGCCTTTCCCACCAATATTAGCATTTTGACAGAACATTCTGGAATATTGAATAAGCCTTCAAGAACAAAATAATCACTGAATGAATTCCCAGTGGTATAATTCAAGGTATCAGAGACCCTTTGTGGTCTACTTCTAAAATAATTATTTATGTTGTTGTTAATTATAAATAATACAATTTATGATATATAATAAAATATAGCATGTAAAATATGTAAAAAAAGTTGTATAATATTATATTACAATTATAAACTATTTTCATAGTGCCATCAAGTTTGCAAAGGGTTCTGCATGGCATCTCATTTGACACAATCACCCCAAATAGGTAGCTACCTCCTCCTACTCTCAGGGCTTCCAAAGTGGAGAGCCCAAACAGTCAAATAAAAAAATTATCAATACCTCCAATATCTAATCAGTTGCGGAATCTTGATGATTTTACCAAAACAACATCTCTCACATCCACTCCATTCATTCCATTCACAACATTATCTCTCTGGTTCAAGCCTTATCTATCACCTCTTGCCTGGACCACTGCAAAGACTTTAGTCTCCTTTCATTCTGCCTTTTCAATCCTCCTTTGGTTATTCAGTCAGTCAACTAGAATTTTTTAAACACTTACTATATGCTAATCATTGTACACAGCAGCCAGACTGATATCCTTAAAGCACAGATCTCACCATGCTCAAAAATTTTTCTCTTACTCAAGAAATTTCAATGGCTTCCTGTTGCCTCAAGGATGAAATACAAAGGCAGTTGTTTTGCTTTTTAAGCTTTCCACATTTTGACATCATTGTTCTAGGCCAATTATATATGTCTTCCTCATCTACACTATATATTCTTGCCAAATTGACTTATTTCCTATTTCCCATATATAATGCATCCTATTTCCCATCTCCATACCTTTGCATAGACTCTCCATATGCCTGGAATGTTCTCCTTCACCTTCATCTCTTAGGACTTCCAGGCTGTTCTTTTTAAGGTTCTGCTCAAGGGCTACCTTCTAATTCCTCTAGCTCAGAATTCATTCCTCTTCATTCATTTCATATACGTACATTTTTGCAAATATTTTATACTTACTTATCTGTGTATATGCTACAGCCCCAGGACAATGGCAGATTCTTGTGGATATGGAAAATTTCATTCTTGGTTTTGTGTTTCCAGCCCAGAGAGTACTGCAGGGTGCATAGTAGATATTTAATTGAATCATAGTTAGCTGAAGTGAATTGAAATAAAGTAGACCATCCATCCCTGCTTTCAGGTCTTTAATCAGCCAGCAAAGAATTTCTTGAGATCTTCCAACTGTTTAGCACTAATCTAGGCACTTGATCTTGCCATACAAAATATTCTTGACATGCTCAGCATTTTAAAATACATTATCCACTGTGCTTTTCTCAAGCTTCTAATATAACCAGAAATACATTTTCAAACTGGGAATTATGTCATTCATTATATTATTGTTTCTCAGAACATTATTCACAGCCCAGCAATAGAATTTGAGTGACGATTTTATAAGGACAACTCAAAGTTTGAACTTAACTGTGGTCATGTAATGAAGAAGACTGCTTTTTAAATTTATCAGGCCATGTATATACTTGCTTTGCAATAATTCCTGGGCAGCAGGACTTGACAATCAAATAGCCCTTTTCTACTAGTCAGAATTCATGATTGCATTGGAGATAGGTGAGTCTCGGAAATGTATTTTTCTGTATTGTTATCAGGCTTTAGCTCTGGGAATAAGTTGTTGGAATGCATAACTGGCAGAAGGCTGTTATTGATTTTAGCCGACGGTTCTGATCAGAAGTAGCAGGGTTTTTATGTAATAGATGTTTCCAGCAGTGAAAGATGTATACATAACGATTCCTTAAAACCAGAAAGAATGCACACATCACCAAGAGAAATAAACTATTATTTGAAGCAAAAGAAAAGGAAATTACAAAATTCAGGCTATCCAACATAATTTATCAGAATTCTTCAAAGGGATATTTGAGTCAGAATCTACACTGGGAAATATTATCAGAATGGTGATGCATGTTGGCTAGAAGACGAGGATGCAAATACCCCAAATTCAATCATCTCACTATGTACTAAGTTAATATGGAGAGGAAGAGTTGTTTTGACTACAAAACAGGAATGAAAAAAATTCAGGCCTTTACCCTCCCAACCAACTCTACTTCCCTTCATCACCTCTAGTGAAAAACTAATCTGTCTTTCAAGGATTGCACTGATTAAATGTCATGTTTAGTGGAATACCGAATTGTGCTCCAGTCTCTAAGTCCTGCTGCCTGGATTTATAAATTTGAAAAGGAATAAGAGAAAATGCAATGGCTTCTCATTAGTCTCTTTAATTGACACTCTAAGGAAAGGCAATATTAGAGAAAGAAACATTCTTAGGTATGAAAAAAACCACATAATTTCACTCCTTTTGTTGGAGAATTGGGGAACTGTTGGTGTGGAATGTTGCATATGTAAAGATTTTTGGGTAAGCTGGTTTTGCTTAGATGCTTTTCTTTCTTCATAAAAGAAGTCCCACTGGGTAAGAGTTGGGAGCAGGGGGAGGGTTTGTAGGCACATACATCCAGAAATGCCTGTGATTTAAAAACAAAAGACAGGGATAAACTTTAAAAAGAAAAAAATTAAAAATAAGGCATTTGAAAATCCCCAAAGGGGCCTAATAGCACAATCTATAGAATGTGACATAATATGAAATTAAATGAAGTATAGTAAATACCAAAACTGCAGTTTCTGGATAGAACAATATTGAAGACAAGTATGTAAGTACCATAGAATCATTTTTTAAAAAACTAATATGTATATAGTTCTTTAATGTCTGCAAAGCTCTTTACATATATTATCTCATTGGATTCTCATAACTCTGTGAGGAAGGTGTTGTTATCTGTTTTATAGATGAAGAAACAGATTGAGAAAAATTAAATAACTCACCTAAGGTCACACAGCCAGTTAACTGGCTGTGTGACCTTAGGTGAGTTATTTAATTTTTCTCAATTTCCTGGATTTCCTGACTCCTACTCCAGTGATCCATTTACTATACCATGTGTATTGTTAATGTATTTTTAATGGAACTGATGCATTTTTGCATAATAGGAAGCTCTTTCCCCTCCATTAATAGGCCCATGTCACTTGCTTGAGTCCCATGGAAGCCTAAGTCATATGTGGTGGGAGGAGCAGGTCGAATAGGTGGAATAGGAAGAGGCACAGCTGGAGCAGAGCTGAAAGGAAGTTAGTCAGAGAGCAGTCAGAGGTAGGAAAGATGAAGGCAAGCAAGCAGCTGGCTAGTGTGAGTGAGAGAGCATGTTTGTGATTTTGTTTAAGGGAGCTGGTTTGTGGAAAGCCTAACAGAGGGAAGGTTTTGGGACAGTGTTGCCCTTTGCATTGTTATGATGTATAGATTTCTTTGTTACTATTATGGATTTGCTTTCTGGTATCTGAATAATTGTTTTGGTTCTGTCTTCCTTGTGGAGAGTCTGTTGCATTTCACGATTCAGAATGGCACTGGCATATTCATGGCTGTTGTAGGTGCTGTGACTATCACATTGGCGCTACCATGCTTCAGTAAGAACTTGACCTTGAGTCAGAAATGTAGTGGCATCATTAGAACTGAGCATGATTTTAAACATTAGCAATTGGGAGACAGGATAGCAAAACTGAAAGAATGATAGAATGGGAGTAAAGACGTGAACTAGAATATAGACATTGCCATTAATTTTCTTGGATAAATCACTTACAACTCTGAATTTCAATTTTCTCTTTTACAAAATGAGGAAGATGGCCTACATAATCTATATCTCCCAGCTGAAGCATTCTTTAATTCTATGATTCTTGGATAATACACATTTGATATGAGTATTCAGTGGCTACCTGGAGTTTAGCCTCTAATTAGGAGAAAGCAGTTCACAAAACAGCAAAATGTTATTAGAATATTTTAGGTGTGAATGTTTTTCTGGCTTAATTAGCTTTTTGTAAATATGCTTGCCAGATAGGTATACACACAGGAGTATGTTGGAACCAGCTTGAATCTATTTTCTATAGCCAATTATTAAATTTTCAGCTTGAGCATTTATACCTCAGAAATCAGCAAACACCAAATTAAGGTTTTATTGTTTTGTTGACTCTAGGCTTAAGGAACTTAGGTAGAGATTGTTAATAATGCAGATTAACTTTAAATATATGTCACATATTTTTTCCCCTTCTAGTAGCAGATTGTTAAACAAATACAACTAGATCTATAGATCTAGAGAAATGGGAACAAATTAAAATTACATATTTGTTTTAAGTTTAGAGCATTCATTTTATGGGATCATATAGATAGCCCTCTCTTCTGATTGTGGCCCAGACCACTGTTTCATGAAGTACCTAAGCAGTCCGTAGTCACTTTATTCTTTTTCTACCTCCTTTCCAGCAGCCTTTTTATCTTTTTACCCTGGAGATGTCTTCACTTCTGTGACTCTCTTTTCTGATTTGGTGACTCTCTGGCCTAGGTCACCCTATTGTGAGGTGCTCAGGTCATCCATCACTACAGCACTCTCTATCATTGATGAGGATTTATAGATGTTCCTATTTGCAAATGATATTATGTTGATTGCACCAAGTTCAGAATAATGTAGTACCTCTTAAGGGAGCTTCATGAAGACATTTGTTTTGTCTAATTACTCAAATAGGAAAAAACCAAACAAACAAGTAGATAAAGAATGTCTGCTGTCCAGATAAATATTTTATGAAATTGTATAGACAACCTATAATGCTCAGTTTATTGGGGTACATATTTCTATGTAGATACAGATAAATGCACACATGCAAACATGTATTTTACATATATGTTTTTGTGTATTCATACACATGCATGCATATCATATACACATATATTTGAAATAGCCAATGGATCATGAACTAGACTTAGAATTGAACTAGGAAGAAGGAGATTGGCTAGCTTTTCTTTGGAAAATTTTGTAATTCTTTTAATGATCCAAGCTTCCTTCCTGAAACAAAGACCTATTTTTAAAAAATACTTAGCATTCTTTCAGTGATGTTGTTTAGCTGTGAGCCAAAAAATACTACTGTCTCTTAAAACTTAAAATTGAGAATCATCCAAAGGGCAATGAAGAGGCATATAATGAATTTGAGCAGACTGCAGTAAATAACAAGTGAGGATCAGCACGGAAGTATAAATTAAGTCATAAAGGAATGTATGTATGGAAAAAATTACTCACTTGTCGCATTACAAGTATGAGGAAGAGTCTGAATTGTTCCACTGCCATTCAAATGATGTGGGGAGTATCTGAAGAAAGCTCTCATGTACTGGGAATCAACTGGTGGCAGAGATCAACATATGGTGTGTTGGTACATCTGCTCACACTCTTTGCACAGCTATTTCTGTTGTGAAATTATGGGATGATATCACTGGGAGTTAGAAGGCATAAATGAATAGCAATGTGAATTGTTACAGGGATTCCCTGTATCAATGACATCACAGATCCCCTGGTGTTTTATAGCACTGGGTTATTGGGGTACTTTGATAGATCTGTGACTTCATATCTATATGGGTACACTCTTAAGTAATGCAGATCACAATCCATATCTTCCCATACCTTGGGACTCTTGAACATGTCCTGTCAGAAGTCTATCACTGATGGGCATCCATCTTACATTCCATGGGATTTATTTGAGATCTAATGGTATTGTATGTATGCCTATGGAGAATAAATGTCACCTATAGGTTAGCCATCAGTCTCAATATGTGAAGAGACCATTTTTTTCCTCCTAATTGATAGAGTATAAGCTCTTTCAGTATAGAGATTGTTTCATTTTTTGAATTTGTAACCCCAGTATCTAGCTTAATGCTTGGCACATGGTGATTTAATCTACTGGTTATTGATTTACTGGTCATGCATTTCTCAGATGGCCTGAGAAATGTCTTTATCCTTAGCAGTTAGTATTTATTTACTTACTATCTTCACTCATTCATTCAGTAAGTTTTATCAAGTTCCTCCTATATGCCAGATCTTTGATATCTATTATTTGGTTCTTTTTAGAAAGACATTTATTAGCTTGCATATATGTCTAATCAAAGGAACAAAGAGATACATAACAGACGTGGGGGAAGGTAGATAGGTCACAGTAAGTACCTGGAGGTTACCTTTTGGTAAGTACCTGATTTTGGTAAGTTATATGATTTTGAAATGCCTGAGCTAAAGAGTACCAAAATTTCCCTTTAGCCCCATGGATTCTGCCAATGCAAACACAAACTATTTTCAGTGATGATAAGGGAGTGCTGACTAAAGACCTGGGTAAGTGGCTGGAGAACTAATCGACCAACTTAGATTTTGAAAAGGCACATACAGAAGATAGAAGCAAGGGAGGATAATAGAGAATGAATCAAAAAATGAAACGGTTCTCTAAGGATAATGTCAAGAGAGGAAAAGCTCAGAGTAAAGAGAGGCTTGTAAAAAATGCTAAGGATAACTCAAGGCACTTTTAAAGCTAAGTTTAGAACCTAAGGAAGATCAAAGAGATATAACCACTGTTCAGAGAGATTTTGTATGGTCCTAGAAAGTACATTTAGGAGAAATGGATGGAGATGACAGAAAAGCAGGTTTCAGGTAAACATCAGAGGGAAAAAACCAAACTTTCCAACAATTGGAGCTGTCCAACCAAACATGGAATGTTCTGCCTCATGGTATATTGATTTCTCAGTCACTAGAGGTCTTTAAACAGAAGCTGGATGATCACTCAAGAATGCTAAGAGGGGATTTCTGCTCAGAAACAGGTGAATTAATTGACATATGAAGTCCCTTTCTGCTCTGACTCTCTGAATCACTACTTCGATCTTATAGGTCACAGTAAAGGGGAGAATAGAAAATTAACTCTGTCATTTAGGATGTGCACAGTTTTGGAGCTAGTTCAGATGTCCTAAATTCACTTGAGGGTCCAACTTACCCAGAATTGCTTCTCTGATTTGGTTGAAACTCCAGAATTCTGCCCTGTCATTGTTCAAGCTGGCTTTGTGCAGAGGAAATGTGTATGCTCAACACATGTGGGATAATCTTGTGCTTCTTAGATCTTTCTTTTAGAAAGCTCATTTTGAAGTGCACCCAAATTCCCATTTTATAATGAATGCTTCTAAAATAGATTAGTCAATTTCTGAGCCCTCTTATACTTCCAAATTAGACTTTTTCCTTTTTACTCTCAGTAATCACAACCTTATGGACTTTTATATTCAGATTCATTCAGTCTTAAATGAATTTGGTGACCTCAGGCTTTGGATATGCATCAAATTAAGGAAACTCAGCTCTTGTTGAATGTGGTCTTCCTATCTTTCTGTCCCTACCCCAGCTACACTAATTAATATTTTCCCCTTTACATTTTTTTCTTATGGCATTAGTTCTTCCCTGAAAACCCAGACTCTGATAGCCTACTTTTAATTTCCAGGTGTCTTGAATTAAATGGTACATCAAATCCCTAGAGCTGTAATTGGACACTGGGGATTCATGACATGAAATCCTGATGTCTTGATAAATTTGAGGCATATACTCAGGCTGCCTTTGGATGAGTTTCTAAGTTATTCCACACATGTTTCTTGTGACAAAATATTGCCATTCATACTGAAATATGGTTTGAAGGGAAACAGAATCGTGAATCAAATAAAAAGTCACATTTTTGCCTTATGTAACTGAACTTTATGTCAGATTAATAAGGTACCTTTTTTATTAAAGAATTGCCAACTTTAGCTTCAAGACAAACTCAACTTTTCTGCCTCTCAGTGGCTTTAATTAGATAACTACTCCTCATGTCTATATATTAGAGTCTTTCCTCTACAGAAAGACTTGCAAATTTTACATTGGAGGGTTGCATGGTTGCCAGAGCCTACCTTTATACCTTATTGCGTATTACTCTTCTACACACACTCCACAATCTAGTCAAATTAACTTTCTTACTGGATCTCATAACACTCTCTCTTCCATCACTATGCCTTTGCACTGACTGTGCCCTACACCTAGAATGCTCTCCCTCTTCTCCATCTCTTATCTTCCTTCAGGATTCAGCTCAAGGTCCCTCATTTAGCATGAGGCTCTTCTGGTACCCCCTGACTCCTCAGTTATTATCACCTTGCCCATTTCCCCCAAGGTTGTCTTGAAATACAAGATATTGTATTGTATAGTATTGTATCGAATGTGATTTTCATTCACCTATATATTTGCATGTTGTCTCCATGGTTAGAATGTAAATTCTTTGAAGGCATGGAATTGTTTCACTTTTGTTTTTGTGTCCCCCAGTACTTAGAACAGTATCTAGTAGAATTTAGTAGAACTTAATACTTGTTGATTGATTGAAGGTGGTAACAGCATCCAATCTACATTCTTGTGTGCCAACTTTGTGGCACAGTGCAAAAAGTAGTGGATCCTGGACTCAGGAAGAGCTGAGGTCAAACTTGACCTCAGATACTTACTAGGTGTGTGACCTCAGGCAAGACACTTAATCTTTGTCAGTTTCAGTTTCCTCACCTGTGAAATGGGTATCATAATAGGAACTACCGCCCAGAACTGTGAGAATCAAATGAGACAATTATTGAAAAGGCCTTAGTATTATGTTGGGTATACAAGTGGTGCTTAATAAATTATTGTTCCCTTTCCCCTGGTAGACTTCACCTTACAGGTCCTTCACCTTAATTCTGTGAAGGTGTGGGATTTTGTTTCTGATGCCAATTGCCATGTCTCACACTTACTAGGCACTTAATAAATGCTTGTTGATTTTAACTGAGTCAGGGAAAATCAAGATATCATTTGATACTGAGGATTCTATTACATCATATAGTTAGGATGGCAATGAAACTGGTTTAGTAACTAACACCAAATAATTCCATTCCCCTGCCCCTCACTCCAGGGTTATGAAGATTATCCCTAGAAATTTATCAAGAGAAGGAAGTTTGGAGGAGGTATGACTGAAGCATAGACTTAATCCCTAGAACTCTAGAAGGGGTGGCTATTTAGCCTAGGAGTGGAAAGGAGGCATTAATTGCATGCACCTCTGCTTGATGGGTAGCATTTTTGTGTTGTTTTTGTTTTCTAGGGTGATATTTGTATTCTAGAGTGATTCTAGGATGCTAAAAATGATTAGGTCTAATAAGAATCCAAGCCAGGAAAAGGACAATATTCCTCTTATTTTACATAGGAGAAGAACAAAGAAGAAGAGAATGAGTGTTTATGTGGTATACAGAGAGTATATGATGTGTGTGTGCCTTGTATATGAATTATCTGTTCTTCCCCTCAGACATATATCCCCTCTAGATGAGATTGAAACTTTAACTGGCAGATTGTTTCCTATAACTCCATTGTATTTCTCAATATCCAAATTATTTCAGGACATTCATGTTAGGCTAAGACTACCCTTGGGGTAATTAGGTGGTACAGTGAATGGAGCACTGAGCCTGAAGTAAGGATTATCTGAGTTAAAATCTGTCTTAGACACTTAATAGCTGTGTGACCCTGGAGAAGTCACTTAACTCCTGTTGGCCTCAGTTCCTTATCTGTAAAATGAAGACACACTGGAGAAGGAAGCGACAAACCACTGCAGTATCTGCGCAAAGAAAAGCCATGGACTTTGTCCGAGGGTTCATGGAGAGTCAGACAAGACTGAAAGCCTGAATAATAAGGACAAGGACTGCATCCTAAAGGCTATTCAAGCATCGGAATAGAGGAATGTAGGGGTAGATACATAAAGGATCTAGGAGCCAGTCAAAACCAACCATTAATGTCCACCTCTTAAACAACACCCACATTGCCCCTCAAGTAATATCATGGAGAATATTACCAATCTTCAGAAATTCCTTCTTCCGATGGAGCTTTGTTCCTGGTGCCAAAACTCAGGGGCAGGGGTGGGGAACCTGAGGCCTTGAGGCCACATGTGGCTCTCTAGGTCCTCGAGCACAGCCCTTTGACTGAATTCAAGCTTCACAGAAACAAAGCCCCTTAATAAAAGGATTTGTTTTGTAGCACTTGGACTCCGTCAAAAGGCCATACCCAAAGATCTAGAAGGCCACATGTTCCCTACCTCTGCTCTGGGAAACTCTAGGACAATAGCAGTTGCACCCTACAACACCCAAATAATTCATATTAACTAATAGCCAACCTCTTCCCATCAAAGGCAATGAAATCTTTATCAAAGCAGCTGGAGAAATATGGACAGTGTTTAAGTACTTATCCTTGTGCTTAATCTCTTTACAGCTGTTTTGATTAGGCCTCTAGACAGAATTTTGTGAACAGAAATTGTGAAAGAGTAAATCATGTATTTACTTAAGATGATGTAGTAGAAAGGTCTGTAATTGGAAGATCTGGGTTCAAATCTCACCTCTAATTATTCCTACCTGTGTGTCATGGAGTCTTGTATTCTTAGAACATTTTAGTCTGTTGTATAACTATTAAAATGTTATATTCGACAGAAAATCATTCATGAAAGCTTGACTATTCCCTTCTCAAAAAGTCCTTAATAAAAATGTAGATCATTTCCCCATAAATTTTATACAGATGTGAAAGTAGACATGTGGGGCAGGAGTTGTTAATATACTCTTGATCTGCTTGTTCAGTAGTAGTACCATCCATTATTTTTCCTAGTCTCCCCTTTTTCAGGTATCCTGATAAGAATACCTCAATGAGCTCAAAATCATCCCCATCATAGAAGTTCTCTGTGAATACTTTGTATGGGTTAAATTATTCATCCTTTTTCAGTTGTTTCCAGAGGACAATGTGAATTTAAACTAATAAGGAGAAAAAAATCCTGCAAATTCTTATCTTCTCAAAAAAATTACTTTTTAAATTGTTTTGTACTTTTTTCCAATTACATGTAAAGATAGTTTTCAACATTAACTTTTGCAAAATTTTGAGTTCCAGATTTTTCTTCCTGTCTCATCCTATCCTTTATCCCCAAACAGCAAGCAGTCTGATAAAGGTTATATATGTATAATCATATTTAAACATATTTCCACATTAGACCTCATCTTGATTGTTTGACAGCTCACATAGCTTAGTTGTGATGGGAGGCATCAACTCTTCTCTTACTAGTGAGATGGTGGATATTCACTATCTTGCCCAACTATTGCCTCCAGGGCAGCTAGGTGGTGCAGTGAATAGAGCAGTAGTGCAGGAGTCAGGAGGACCTGAGTTCAAATCTTACCTCAGACACTTGACACTCACTAGCTGTGTGACCTTGGGCAAGTCACCTAACCCCAATTGCCTCATCCTGGGTCATCTCCAGTCATCCTGATGAATATCTGGTCACTGGATTCAGATGACTCTGGAGGAGAAATGAGGCTGGTGACCTGCACAACCCTCCCTCAATAAAACAAAGTCAAGTGCAAATCATGTCATTATTTCTCTGATGGCATGGTCTTCTTCAGCAACGAAGGATGAACATACACATTCCTTCTCTCTAATATTACCTTCCATGTAATCTCTATGTTGTATGTACATGGTTGTTTGTACTGTACCTTCCCCACTAGAATATGAGCTCCTTGAGAGTGAAAATTATTTTTTTTAAACTTTCTTTGTTTCCCTAGGGCTTAGCACAATTCCTGGCACAAAATAAATGCTAAATGAATGTTTGAGATTTTGGTTATCTGTTTTTTTCCCTTTGTACTCAACACTTTAGAGGAGCAGAAGGAAGGAAAGAGGAAAGAAAAATTTTTTAATTGACAATTATATTCCAAGCACTTTACAAATGTTATTTCATTTAATCCACACAACAACCCTGGGTAGGAGGTGCTATTATTTTCCCCATTTTCAGTCAAAACAACTGAGGCAGTCAGATAATTGACTTGCTAGGGTCACACAGCTAGTATCTGAAGACAGATTTGAACTCAAGTCTTCTCGACTCTAGTCTCATTGTTCTCTGTGTCCAATATACCACCTAACTGCTTAACAAATGCAATGACCAGGGGTGATTGGGAGAGGAGGGACCATTTAGAAGAAAGGGATGGGTAGCCAAAGTAGGCATACGGCTAGTTTTTAAGTATTTAGAGGAAGGAAGGAACCTAGTTCATCAATAGAAGGGAGAAGATGGGGGATAATTTAAATCATTACAGTTCAAATAACACTTTTTAGGCCCCTGCACTAGATACTGAGGTTACAAAGACAAAAAGCAGGAATAGCTCTTGCCTTCTAGGATCTTATGTTACTAAACAGATAAATCATTCCTATAGTACTGAGAATGGGGTTTTATAGCTAGCCAACCAGCTGAGAGAGGGAAAGGAAGGAAGAAAGGAAGGAAGGAAGAAGGAAGGAAGGAAGGAAAAAGAAAGGAAGGAAGGAAGGAAGGAAGGAAGGAAGGAAGGAAGGAAGAAAGGAACGAAGAAAGGAAGAAAGAAAGAGAAAGGAAGGACGAAAGAGAGAAGAAAGACAAGAAGGAAGGAAAAAACAGATAGATAAATAGATAGATAGAAGCTCTTCCTATGTACTTGACTCTGTTCTAACCACTATGGATACACAAGAAGATAATTCCTACTGTAAATTAGATTAAATTCTATTGGAAAAGGCAACACATAAAGGAGAGATGGACAGAGTGGGAAGGGGGAAGGGTGATACGTGAGTCAAGGCAGCTGGTGTGTAGGTACGGCAGACGAGTCAGAAGAGAAGTCAATAGCATGGTTGGGACCTCTGATGATATGGATGATCCCTCTCATCCGTGTGATTTACTGTGGGGATAGCTGCTCTCAAGTACAAAATTTGATTGTGGTGAATTACACCCTCAGTGCATCTCCAGAGGTCGGCCTTTCCCCTAGGTATTTCTGTTGAAGGAAGACCAATTTAAAGACGTGATGACATAACTTCAACATTTCAGGCTGCCTGGCAAACCAAGTCATGTGACCAGCTCACACGCTGTCTGGTTCAGCTCTTGACCTTAATATATGAATCAACACTGAACATAAATTGGATCTAATTTCATCTGGTTCCTAGGAGTGTTCCCTTCTTTCCTACCTCCACATGTGGCTCCTATGATTGAGTAAGTCCCCTCCAAGTCTGATAGCTGGAACCTGACTATTCCCCTCCCCGCTCTTCATTTTTACCTTTGGTCTTTCCCTTTTTCATATCTAGGCAGTGCTGAAAGGAAACACTTCCCTATAAGCCTTACCACAACTGCAGAAGAGAATTCAAGCTGTCAGCTGAAAAGTAAATTTGTTTGGATCTACCTCGTTTGTAAAGTAAAATCCGAGTTTTCACCTACATAGCTGGAGTTGAACTGCTTTATTGTGTTTTCCCACCTTGCCCCCACCCCCATCTCTGAAAGCAATAATAAATAGCAAAGAAGGAAAGAGAACAAGAGACTGACAACTGAGAAAAGCTTCTTCCAGGAAAGCCTAGATTCTAGCCATCACTGTAAGGACCCAGAATGATTATTTTTTGAAAGTGGAAGGAAATGAAATATTTAGGGGAAAACTTTCAAACAGTTAGTTTGTGGTGCCTGGAGTTAGAAGAGTTAGATGAATGGAGAGCTTGAGTACACCTCATATTTTTCACTCATCTGATTCAGAGCACTTTTTATTTCTCTTTCCTTTCTCTCTATCTTTAAACTAGAAGAGCAAGTTTTATAACTTAGTTTGGAAAGAAACATGAATCTAATTTATAATTGAATAGGCCAAGGACTTTTTGGCAGGTGGAACGAAATGAGTCAAAATGTTTTAACGATTGGGGAAGCTGGCTTTTTCTTTTTTAATGTTGTAAAAATAGTAGCAGGTTTTTAAAAATATTCTGTTATAATTAATGCCAGTATTACTTTGACAAGAATAAAATAAAAGGGCTGGGCTAGTTAACCTTTGAGGTCCCTTCACTAAATCTTTGATCCTATGAGTAATGATAACACTTCAAGGTTTCGCAATACATTTCTCATATATTAGTTCATCTGATCCTCCTAACAGCACAATTAAATATTTCATTATATCTGTTTTACAAATGGGCAGCTAGGTGGTACAGTGAAAGAACTTAGGGCCTGGAGTAGGGAAGAGCCAAATTCAAATTCAGCCTTAGACGCTTCCTAGCTGTGTGACCCTGAGCAAGTCACTTAGTCCTGTTTGCCTCAGTTTTCTCATCTGTAAAATGAGCTGGAGAAGGAAATGGCGAACTTCCCCAGTATGTTTGCCAAGAAAATTCTGAATGGGATCACAAAGCATTGGACATGAGCGAAAGTGACTGAACTACAGCAATTTTACAAATGTGGCATCTGGGGCTCACAGATTAAGTGACTTTCTAAGAGTCTCATGAAAATAAATGTCTGAAAAGGGACTGGAATCCAGGTCTTCTTGATACCAGGACCAGAACTCTATCTATTGTACTTGACATTAATGTTAATCCATATCTGACTACCCATCTCCAATCGATGTTTAATTGTCTCTATTTTTTGGATGCCTATTAAGCATAAAATGCCATTCAAGATACTGGGGAATCCAAAAATGAATAAGACATAGTTACTCTTCTCAAGGACCTGAGAATCAACAGGGCAGAAAGACATCTATACAAATAACTATAATATAAATTCACTATGTGATAAGATCAAGGATCTTAACCACTAATTTAAGCTAGAATAGTAGCTGAAAACTAAACCAAACCGGAGAGACACATCAGCTCCTATATTGGCATAGACTAGAAACCTTGAGAGTGGAATAGTAATGATCAAGGAAAGAATATAACCAAAGCTGTTATGAAGGGATCACCAGGCATGACTGTCATCATGCCAATGCTAGAAGAGTAGGCCTGTGACACTCTTGACACTGTGACACTTACAACAAGTTCTTGCTAGGACTCCTGGGACCATTTTCACTCCATGAATCCTCAGGGTATCTCATGGATCAACATACCTCTCATGTTTTATTGGGAGAGGTAGAGTTCTCTTGAGAAAGGTCTGCTTGACTTCCCATCTCTGACATTACTTATAAAACTGGAA
The DNA here is from genome assembly GCA_023548195.1 of Bettongia penicillata ogilbyi. Taxonomy (NCBI): domain Eukaryota; kingdom Metazoa; phylum Chordata; class Mammalia; order Diprotodontia; family Potoroidae; genus Bettongia; species Bettongia penicillata. The sequence continues at coordinate 9,720,421 of JAJHZJ010000074.1, forward strand.
TTTTGGGACTTGGAAGTTTCTAGCATAGGAGAATCTAGAAATGGGTCATTCTAGAGAAGGGGCAGGGAGTGGGGAGGGGACCACAGAGCAGGGAGGAGATCCCAGACCAAAAAGTAGGATATGACTAGAGATAGAAAATTTCTTGAGTACCAGAAGACAAGGGTAGAATAGGAAGAATTTTCTTTTCCTTTTTTCTTTTCTTTTCTTTTCTCCTTCCCTTCCTTTCCCTTGTCTTTGCCTTGCCTTTTTTCTTTTCTATTTTTACTGCACAATAAAACACTTTGCCATTGTTGACTTCTCCTATTCTCAAATCCAATCATTTACCAAGTCTAACAGTTCCATCTCTACAATGCTTTCTATGTATATGTTCCTTACTCTTCATCCCTATTGACAATGTTGTGGCATAGACTCTCTTTTTTACTTTTCTGGTCAACGGAGTTAGGGGGCTCAGTGAACGGTGTGATGGTTCTGAATTCAAATTCAAATCAGACAGAGGGCTTCCTAGCTGTGGGACCCTTGGCAAGTCACTTAACTTCTGTTTGTCTTAATCCATTGGAGAAGAAATGGCAAACTACTACAGTAGTTTTGCCAAGAAAACTCCATGAACAGTACTGTAGCTATGGTCCATGGAGTCATGAAGAGTTGGACATACCTGTACAACAACATTACTTTCCTTGTTATTTCAATGGCTTCCTCACAGGTCTTCTTGCCTCATCTACTTGCATTCCACCCCACCTCACCCTACCATTAATTCATTCTGCAAAAATAATCTTTCATCCCTAATTACAAATGAGTTACCTATTCTTTTTAAAGTAGGCCTGGTGGAACTTTTGTTGAAACATCATTTATGATATGTTCAAAATGTTTTATATAATACAACCACAAAACTATTTCTGTTTTAAAAAAAAGATATGCTGTTCAGACTAGCCCTTTCCCTAATTACCTTACGTCTCCTTGTTCATTTGTGGTATTGCTCATTTGCAAAAGGGGACCCACACTAGGGACCCCAAATGAATTTTTCCTTATGGGATGCCATATTAAATAATGAGCTAATTAATAAAGAATTATAAGTGATAAATCAACTGACTTATTTCGGATTTATAGAAATGGAATATATAACATACATATATTCATATATGTATATTTGTATGTATATGCATGTGCATATATATGTACATATGTGTGTATACATACACACATATACACACACAGCACACAAGTGCATTTGGTACTGTTTTTCAAAGGAATCTGGCATTATAAGGGAATTGTCTATCTATTGTGCCAAGCCTTCATTATCTGGAAGCATCTGTTTTGACCATTTATGGATTTATCTGTACTCAGATTATTAATTAAGTTTATGTTTATTTCCCTTAGGGGATATGCTATTTTGCACATTTTGGAAATTAAAAATCTATAATTTCTATTACTTTATCAGACACATTAGAAAAATATGAGATGATTCTAATTTTTTAGATGATTTCTTCAAAGCGGGTTTAAGAAAAAATTCAGTGCAACCTAGGAAATTAGAATTTAAATATCAGTATGATGTACCTTGATGTATCTAGTTGGCACAGAGGGTAGAGCACTGGTCCTGCAGTTAGGGGAACCTGAGTTCAAATCTGACCTCAGAAACTTGCTAGCTGTGTGATTCTGGGTAAGTCAGTATCCCTGTTTGCCTCAGTTCCCTCATCTACAAAAATGAACTGGAGAAGGAAATGATAGACCATTCTAGTGTCTTTGCCAAGAAAACCCCAAATGGAGTCATGATGAGCTGGACCCAATGGGAAATAACTGAATAACAACACATAATGTAACTTGATAGTCTTGATGCAAGTTCAAATTATAGAAAGAGTATAGGAAGAAGAGACACAGGTTCTGCAGACCCATTGGGTGCTTTTCCTCATTCCATTAAGAAGGGATTTGGCCTTATGTCAATCTTTCCTGCTTGGAAACATGATTTTAATACTAAAGAGATTTATTTTGATGTGTCTTAGTGGTCATCGTCACACTGTAATTACAGAAAGAGAGCTTTTAGAAAAAAATGAGGAAGCAAACCTGAAGTGGTGAGCTAAGATTTCAGTTATGTTGGAAACAAGAAGTCTTCATCTTTGACTTCCTTATCCTTTTTCTCCTTCTTTGAAAGAGAAAGTTTCATCTAGGAGACCAGAGGACCATTGTTTTTGATCAATAAATCTCTTTCAGGAAGACGTGAGAGCCCCTGGGAATTGTAGCTTCTATCAGATCCCATAGAGAGAATAAATCCTGCCACTATCTCTTTAGGGCCTGGGAAGCTGTCAGTACTCCCATGCCAGAGCTCTCCTATAGGCCTACCATAGTAGAGGCACAGGGTGTGAAATCACCAAGTCTTAAACATGATCAGACTCTAAGGCCAGCCTTTTATGTGTCTGTCTTTAAAGAAATCTCAGCCTCCAAAGGAACCTACAAGGACTCTGCTTTGACTCTCACACAGATCCTAGCCATAGTAAGAGGATTGGGGTGCCAAAAGTTATAGCACCCTACTCTAGAGAGCCTTTAGAGAGATCCTGGGAAGTGAATACTCATTCAGGTTCATCTCTTAAACATATAGTAGGCAAGAACTGGTGATAGCCAAAATAACAAGGATGGCTAACATTTCTATAGCACTTTTAGGTCTGCAAAGTGTTTTATGCATACCGTTTCATTTGGTCCTCACAACTATGCCATGAGGTAGCTGCTATTATTATACCCATTTTACAGATTAATAAATTGAGTCTGGGAGAGGATAAGTGGCTTGACCAAGGTCACATAATATCTAAGGCAGGATTTAAACTCTGGTCGTCTTGAATTCAGATTCATCACTATAGCCATTAAACTACCTAACTTCTGAAAGCTAATTCACTTAGGTATTTTTCTCCAGTTTTTGAATAAAACAATGAATGAGTTTCCCATGAACTATAGTGATACATTCATGGATTGCATTATTTAACAAGTAACCATTTCAAGTGGATTATTCTTTTTTTTTTTTATACTCCATCTTGGGGGATGTCAAAGGTTTACAAGAAGACTGTGAAGCCCTTGATTTAGGGAATCACGATTGGTCCCCTTACCATCTTCAAGAGACCCAAAATGAAATTGCAAAATAAAGTTGAATCAACAACGAATAATAAGGGGAGAAAAGCAGAAGAAAGAGAAGAATTGTGGAATCCTAAAGTTTTTACCACATAAATGGAACAAGTTTAGGCTGACCCTTGTGACTATGACTGGGTTATCATTTTCTATCCCACTCCTATACAGGTTCTTAAGGCTTGACTCATTGTGAGGTCTGCAGTTTCTCTCTTTCCTCACATTATGACTGTCCCTTCACTACTTGAGAGTAGGAAATCTAGAAAGAGCTGACTTTGTAAGATTTGAGTGATGAGAAAAAAAAGAAAACTTTCAAAGAAAACCAGCCCATTAGTCAACAAAAACAACTCTATGCTGTGCATTGATCGAAGCGCTTAGTGTTCAAAGAAAGGGAAGAAAAAGTCCCTGCTCTTAAGGACCTCTCATGAGGGAGACAACATGAAAATAATTAAATGCATAGATACACACAAGGACACATAAAGGATAAATTGGAGATATTTTTATCTCCAATAAAATATTGGGAAAGATGGTAAGACTAAAGGAGGTAAGGAAATACTAAGATTTTTAGGTGAAGGAGACTTGGAGAAACCCAAAGAGACCCAGAGATAGAGGTGAGGAGGGAGAGAATTCCAGGCATGCGGAACAGCAAGTCATACTCAGGAACAGAAAGGAGGTCAGTGTCACTGGATTGTAGAACAGAAGGCACGTGTGGAGAAACTTTTGCCAAAGGATCAAAGAATGATAGATTCAGAGCTGGTTGGAAAGGAGAACAACTGACACCATCTCTTACAGAAGATGAGAACAAAGGCCAGAATGGAGAAAGGACCTGCCCAAAATTGCACAAGTAAAAGGAAACAATACATCAGTTGAATACCTTAATACTCCATTTACCATCCTTGCAACTTCTCAAATCAAAATGAACTTTGCCAGTTTCCACATATAATGTCTCTGCTATTAGAGTGTAAACTTTTGTACCTGTATTCCCAGAACTTGATATGGAGTCTAGCACATATTAAGTATCTAATAATTATATTTCATCCATCACATCATTCACCCAGTGTGTTTGGAGGGAAAACTGAGAGGAGCCTCCAGTCGGATGCAGTATTTTAGGGGAAAGGGAAAAGGAAGTAAACATTGATTACTGTGCTAAACACTATTGCAAATATTATCTCATTTGACAGGAGCAAGAAGCCAGGTTTCTATGAGTGCAAGAATATGGAAGGAGTATAAGGTGAAGAGATCTAGGTGGTCATCAGAAAGTTTATTCACAACAGAACAGGTGTTGCAGAAGGTATAAAGGAAGAAGAGGAAAGAAAAGGAAAGTGACTTGAGAGGAGTAGGGATAAAGTGGATGGGGATGAAAGAATAGGAAATTCCAGCAGGTTAAAAAGGTATTTTCCTTGGCAGTTGGTGGCTCTGATTCACAGAGGTGGAATCATCAAGGAGGAAGTGAGCATTTTCTAGCCACAAGATAGGAAAGAACCATATCACTGAAAACCCTACTCTCAAGTGTCTTGATGGGCAATGCCATCACTTTGATTTCCCTTTAACACCAGAGAAGGGAGATTGAACTGGGCACATGAGTCAACACATGAATGGTGGTCTGTATTTATTTATTTGGTATTCTGTTTTTCCCCAGTTACATGTAAAAACACTTTTAACATTCACTTAAAATTTTGATTTCCAAATTCTTTACCTTCCACCCCCTCACCCTCCATTGAGAAAGTAAACAATTCAATATTGATTACACATGTATAGTCATGCAAAACACTTCCATAATAGTTATGTTGTGAAGGAAAACACAGACAAAAAAAATCTCAAGAAAAACAAAGAAAATAAAAAAACCCTCTTCATTCTGTATTCAGATGCAATCAGTTCTTTGTCTGGGGATGGATAGCATTTTTCATAAGTCCTTCAGAGTTGTCTTGCATCATTGTGTTGCTTAGAATAGCTAAGTCACACACAGATGATCATCGCATAATACTGCTTTTATTTTGTACACTGTACATTGCACTTTGCATCAGCTCAGTTAAGTCTTTACAGGTTTCTCTGAGAGAATGCTGTTCATCATTTCTCATAGTACAGTAGAATTCTATCATAATCACATAATCACATACCATAATTTGTTTTCCCCAATTGATGGGCTTCCTCTAAATTTCTAATTCTTTGCCCCTAGAAAAGGGCTGCTATAAATATTTTTGTATATATAAGTCCTTTTTCTTTTTTAAAAAAATCTCTTTTGAGCTACTGACTAGTGTTGAGCTAGTGTTATTGTTAGATCACAGGGTACATATGGTTTTATAGCCCTTTGGGCATAGTTCCAAATTGCTCTGCAGAATGGTTGAATCAGTTCATAACTCTATCGACAATGCATTAATGTCTCATGTTTCCCACATACCTCCCAACATTTGTCATTTACCTTTGCTGATCTATTAGCCAGTGTACTAGGTATAAGGTAGTACCTCAGAATTGTTTTAATTTGCATTTCTGTGATCAGTACTGAGAGTACTTTTTCATATGGCTATAGATAGCTTTGAATACTTCATAAAAAACGGATCCTATCTTTTGATCATTTATCAGTTGGGAAATAGTTCTCATTTTAATAAAATTGACTCAGTTCTCTATATGTCTGAGAATTTAGACCTTTATCAGAGAAACTTGCTTCTAAATTTTTTTCACAGTTATTGCTAACTGTATTTCTCTCCATCCTATTCTCCCCCACATTTATTCTATTCTCTCTCTCCTTTCACCCTGTCCTTCCTCAAAAGGGTTTCACTTCTAACTCATCCCCTAATTTGCCCTTCTCTTCTCCCATTTTCCCCTACTTTCCTGTAGGGTAAGATAGAGCTCCATATCCCATTGAGTGTGTATATTATTCCCTCTTTGAGCCAATTCTGATGAGAGTGAGGTTCACTCAGCATCTTTCACCTCCCCCTTTTGCCCCTCCACTGTAAAAGCTTTTTCTTGACTTTTTTATCCAAGATAATTTGCCCATTCTGCATCTCATTTTCCATTTTTTTTCTCCCAGTACAGTCCTTTCTCTAACACCTAAATTTTATTTTTAGATATCATCCCCTCATATTCAACTCACATCAGTGTCCTCTGTCTATATATACTCCTAACTACTCCAATAATGAGAAAGGTCTTATGAGTTAAAATATCATCTTCCCATGTATGGATATAAACAGTTTAACTTTAATAAGTCTCGAATGATTTCTGTTTCCTATTTATCTTTTTATCCTTCTCTTGAGTCTAGTATTTGAAAGTCAGATTTTCTATTCAGCTCCAGTCTTTTCTCAAGAGTACTTGAAATGTCTCTATCTCGTTGAACATCCATTTTTTTTATCCTCATGGATGATGCTCAGTTTTACTGGTTAAGTGATCCTTGGTTATAATCCTAGCTTCTTTGTTCTCCAGAATATCATATTTCAAGTCCTATGATCCTTTATTGTAGAAGCTGCTAAATCTTGTGTTATCCTGATTATGACTCCATAATACTTGAATTATTTCTTTCTGACTGCTTAAAACATTTTTTCCTTGGTCTGGAAACTGTGGGATTTGAATATAATATTCTTGGTAGTTTTCATTTTGGTATCTCTTTCAGGACGAGATGGGTAGATTCTTTCAATTTCTATTTTATCCTCTGGTTCTAGAATATCAGGACAGTTTTCCTTGATAATTTCCTAAAAGATGATGTCTAGGCTCTTTTTTTTATCATGGCTTTCATGTAGTCTATTAATTTTTAAAGTATCTGTTCTGGATCTATTTTCCAGGTCAGTTGTTTTGTTAGTGAGATATTTCATCTTGTCCTCTATTTTTTCATTCTTTTGGTTTTATTTTATTTTTTTCTTGATTTCCCATAGAGTCATTAAATTCTATTTTCTCTATTCTAATTTTTAAAGAACAATTTTCTTCATTGAACTTTTGTACCTTCTTTTCTATTTAGCTAATTATGTTTTTTTAAAGCATTCTTCTCTTCATTGCCTTTTTGGATCTCTTTTACTGTTTAACCTAGTCTGTTTTTTTAAGGTATTATTTTCTTCAGTCCTTTTTTTTATGGGGTGTCCCCTTTACCAAGCTGTTGACTCATTTTTTCATGATTTTCTTGTATCACTCTCATTTTTCTTCCTATTTTTTCCTCTACCTTTCTTATTTGATTTTTACAATTCTTTTTGAACTCTTCCATGGCATGCGACCAGTACATATTATTCTTGGAGGCTTTGGATGTAGGAGCTTTGACATTTTTGCCTTCTTCTGAGTGTGTTTTTTGGTCTTCCTTGTCACCATAGTATCTTTCTGTTGTCAGAGGTTGTTTTTCTGTCATTTGCTAATTTTCCCAGCCTAGTACTTGACTTTTTACTCTTTGTTAAGGTAAGGTTATGCTTCCAGGGTGGAGGGCTCACTATCCCAAACTTCAGGGTTTTTGTGCAGCTGTTTTCAGAGATACCTCTAGGGACCTAGAGGTTTTCAGTTCTTCCAGGGTGGTATGATTTAAGCAGAGGTGTTTACTCATCTCGTGGCCTGTGTTTTCATCTGTGAGTGACAACAAGCATTCTTTTCTGCTTATGAATTGTGAATAGGGTCCCCCCTTCACAATGGCCAGAAGCTGTGCTATACTAGTGTTCCTCCTTGTTCTGGGACTACTACTGACGACTGTGACCTGGATTCAAGTATGGGTAAAGCAACAGTCTTGCTCCAGTGCTGCAAAAAGAACTCTATAATCTCTTTTCGACCCCCTTACCATCTGTGAGCTGACAGCTCCAGAAGCAGTCACTACCACTGCTGATTCAGTCATTCCCAAAAGCTGCTCATGGTTTGCTGGGGTCAGGGTTGTGCTGAGGTGTCCTGTGCTCTACTCTTACCCAAGTGTGACAGACCTTTCCTGCTAACCTTCTATGGTGTCTTTGGTTTCTGTTGGCTGAGAGGTCTAAAAACTGCCACTACAGCCAGTGATTCAGTTGCCCTGAGGACTGTTTTGGGTTTTCTGGGGCTCAGTCTGCACTAGCACAGCCTGTGCTGGATTGCACTCCTCTCTCACCCTAATGCAACAGAACTTTCCTGCTGACCCTCTAAATTGTCTTGGGCTGTAAATTTGTTTCACTTTATGTTTTTGTGGTTTCTGCTTCTCTAGAATTTGTTTAGAGTCACCTTTTTTGAAGGTACATGGAGAGTTTGGGGGAGAACTCAGATTTTTACTGTGCCTTCTTGGCTTTGCCCAATTAATCCTTTCTTTAGAAGTCTAAGTGAAGGTGCTCCACGTATGGAACATATACTTCACTGGATTTCTGGTGTTTTAAGTTCTTAGGAGCACACACTCTAACAAAACTCTGACTCTTGAAGACTTGAGGTTTCTGCTGATGATATTCTATCTCCTGGAGAAGAAGTCCTTATGGAAGGTGGAGCCAAGATGGTGGAGGAACAGCACAGACTTCTTAGAGCTCTCCCCACAAACCCAGTCAAATACCTGTAACACAATGACTCTAAACAAATTTTGGAGCTGCAGAACCCACAGAATGAGGAAATGAAGGAAATATCCAGCCCAAGACAGCCTGGAATGTTGTTGGGAAGCATCTATCATGCTGTGCTGGGAGCAGTGCTCAGTCCAGTGTGAGATATGCCAGCACAGATGGGACCAGAGCAGGTCCCAGGGGGACTGAATTTCAGGCACCTGTGGCAGTTTCCTGACTTCAGCACCCCAAAACACTGAGGACAAATTGGAAAGTCTGGGGGAAAAAAACCTGTGGGACCTGTGGGAGAGAGTAGAGTGGTTGAACCCCAGCTCCAAGGTGGCAGAGGGAGTGGAGGAGTCCATGCAACAGAAGCAGGGTCAGGGGCAATTGTTTATGGAGCTCTAGGCCCATAGATTGTGGAGGAATCTAGTGACTGACAGTACACTCCCCATCCCCATGGAAAGCAGAGAACTACCTTACCAAAGAGCTCAAAAGTCAAGTAAATATGGAAAATGAATAAAAAATAGAAAAAGAATCAGACTATAGAATCTTACTTTGGTGACAGGGAAGACCAAAGTTTACAAACAGAAGGCAACAAAGTCAAAGCTCCTCCAACCAAAGTTTCCAAGAAATGTATGAATTGATCTCAATCTATGGAAGAGCTCAAAAAGGATTTTGAAAATCAAGTAAGAGAAGTAGAGCAAAAATTGGGAAGAGAAATGACAGTGATGCAAGAAAATCATGAAAAACTAGTCAACTACTTGCTTAAGGAGACCCCAAAAATGCTGAAGAAAATATCACTTTAAAAAATAGACTAAGCCAAATGGCAAAAGAGATCCAAAATACCTTTGAGGAGAAGAATGCCCTAAACAGCAAAATTGTCTAGATGGAAAAGGAGCTCCAAAAACTCACTGAAGAAAATAATTCCTTAAAAAGTAAAAGCATTCTTGTTGAAAGGACCAGAACTGATTAGAAAATTTGACTTTCAAACACAAGAATCAAGAGAAGCATGTAAAGTTAAACAGGAAAAAGAAATCACAGGACTTACTAAAGTTGAACTGATTGCATTCCTACATGGAGAGGTTGTATTTGCAACTCTTGAAACTTTTCTCAGTGGTAGTTGGAGGGATTATATAAGATATACAGGCAATGGGGCATAGAAATGTATCTTGCCCTACAAGAAAATGGAGGGGATGGGGATAAGAGAAGGGAGGGTGTGATAGAAGGGAGGGCAGATTGGGGAAAGAGGCAATCAGAATACACACTCTTGGGGTGGAAGGAGGGGAGATATAGGGAGAAAATTTGTAGCTCAAAATCTTGTGAAAGTGTTTGTTGAAAACTAAAAATAAATACATAAATTAAAAAAAGGAAGAAACCTTCATGTTTCTGATTCTCAGAGACTCAAGACTGAAGATGGTTGTTGTGAGACCTCTTCTGAAGTAAAAAAAGATGCAATTTCCTATTCAGTATTTTGAAGAAAAGAATTTCACTAGCTTTGAACTTTTCTCACTGAAGTACTATTTACAAAGTATGAACCAAACATGGTTCTTGGGGAATATTGAACTAAAACTGACTTCTAGGTTTCAGGGCTTACTATATGCCTTGGGGAATATTGAACTAAAACTGACTTCTAGGTTTCAGGGCTTACTATATGCCAATCATTGACTACTACAGTAAGCAAAATAGAAGATGATGTTTACTTTCATGGACATGGGGGCTCTTTGGTGAGTAAAAATATGCCTGAAGAAACTTTTAAATAACTATACTATACTTTGACAAGTAGCAATCAAACAGTACAGTACAGCCCCCTCCCCCCATCCAGTTGTCCAACTTAACAACTTTAACATTTTATAACATAGTTGTTTATAAGGACAGCAATGAGGCTGAGAGTAAGGGAGGAAATTATCTGAAAAAGATAGGTATCATAAGCTCCATTCAATTGATTCATGGATCACAGGAAAACATCATTGGTTTCTGAGCTGGAGTAAAACTTAGAAATCATTTAGTCCTACTCCAAATTTGACAAAAGCCAAATAGGTAGTAAATGTTAGGGCCCCATTTTGAGCTAAATTCTTTTGATTTGAAATCCAGTGGAGTATTTCCACTGTAATAAGCTGCCCTCCACAGGGAGGGTATAATGCCACCATTACTATGGAAGCAGATTTAGAATTCTGGGTAAACTTTTCACTGATTTAACTAGCTTGGTTGTTTGACTAGTCTTTGAATTACAGAGGGACAGCAAATCATTACCATAGGGCACTTCAAAACTAGGAGGGCTATTTCTGGTCAAATATACACAATAAAAGCAGAAATGTTGAATTTTGGTAATAAGCAATGGGGCAACACCAATGGGGTGTGTACTTTTACTTGTTTACCATCCCTTTATTTGCATGAGTGACCAAAGGCTTTTAGAAGTTTCCAGCCCTTAACCAGATTGTCTGGGACCAAAGATGGGGATTCAATGCCACACATAAGTAGTTCAAAAGACAGATTAAAGGCTTGTGGGCTGTTTGTTCTATGTTCTAAAAGACTTGTGGTCTTAGAAGACAAAGAATTCTCTTATAGAGGGAAAATACCTCAACTAAGGGTTCAATGTGTGTGAAAGATTCTATCTCCCTAAAAGAGATGAAGAGGTTTAATCCTCTGAGCTCTAAGCTAAAAGCCAGAAGGTAGAACCCATTCTTATGCAAATAAGGTAGTACCTCAGCTGAAGACTCCAGCTGAAGCCAGAAACCAGAAGCAAAGCCCATCTCTACAGCCATGTGTCTAGCAAAACACAGGCCTATGAGAATCACGAGACCAGAAGAGTCCTGTCTCAAACACATCAATGGGCAATGCCTTGCATCAGTTATATTCCATGTTCACACATGTTTCAGTATTTCCATAAAAGAGGAAAGAAAATGACATCATCAAACTCAGAATGCTATTAGAAAGAGAAACTTACAAAGTACATGCAATAATTCCAATGTGTCACATGACAGTTATCCAAAGAAATTGTCTTGAGGCATGCTTATCAGGTATTGACCATCTCCAAGTGTAGTGGTTCCTTTTAAAAGAGAAAAAGGAAAAAGGTCTCATCCTTCTGAGACCTGTGATTTCCAGCTACAGAGTGGACAATGCTCAATCAGTAGCCACACAAATGGAATTATCCTTTACTTTATAATTAAATTTTGCATTGACCTACAGTATATCTAAGCAGTGAGTGAAAAGTCCAGGCCCAAGTCCAGGACTGTTTATGATACAGTCATGGTATGCTTTAATTTAGACCATCACAGCGAATGCATCTTGGAAACTTAGTAAATGTCAGCTTTAAATGACTTGATTATCTACAGGCAGATTAGCTACTCCTTTAGTTATTTAGAAAATGTTAATATCAGGCCAATTTTTTCCTGATATCCAGAGCCTTATCTGCTGAATATGTGCTTGAAGAATGCAAACTCATTTTAATCTTCATCTAAGCAAAGCATATTTAGAAAGTTCACCCTACTGTTGCTGCTGAAAAAAAAAATCAAATTATTGATCCTGAGACCAGAGAAAAATAATTCTGCTTTAGAAGTACCCCAAGGTATTCTGGAAGGTGTATCAATTTTTGCTGCTTAGATCACAGATTTTTTCTTTTTCAAAGCAAACACCCACTTGGAAACTGCCGAACTCTGATCTCTTTGCTCATTCGCTTCTCACAAATTAGTTTTCCAAAAGTATTAGAAAAGATACCAACCCACAATTCCAAATAAAGAAGCTTTCCATTTTCATGGTTAAAGAGACATACCCATTTTGTCTAATAGGAAAAGTGATTTCATTTTCTAGAACAAGCCCTTATAATCTGATCTTCAGCATCCCAAATCAAGTTTCTAAATTCCAAGAGTTCTTGAGGACTGAAGGTGGTTCCAGAGCTTTCTTTGGTGTTGAAACTTAGGCTTGGCTAAAGTTGAATGATGTGCTGGAAGGAGCACAAGATTTGCAGTCAGGAGACCTGGGTTTGAATCCCAGCCATGATAGTAGCTCCAGGGTTGCCAGACATACAACTTATGGAAGAAAGAGTAAATAGTCCAATTTGTCTGGAATCCAAAGGAGGTCATGAAGCAAAATGTGTGAAGTATGGCTAGAAACAGGAAATCATTGGTTAACTTAGTTGTCTTACATGTCTTTCCATACTTCAAAAGATATATATCCATAGTAGGATTGGTCCTTCCTTAATCAACACAGATTCCAAGCCCTTATCAACAAATACTTGTAAACTTCAAGGCAATACTTGCACCATTGCCTTTTATTATTTTTAAATTATCTTTTGAGTTGAATATAGCCTAGAGTTCAGTATCTGTTGGTTCATCTTCCACAGAGAGGCTTCTTTAAACTTAAAGAGGCTGGTTCTTGGTCAACCTACTCACATCTCATATAGGCCTTTAATCAACATAATATTTAATTAAAGTGAAGCACTGAACTATTTGAGAACTGATTTACGAGAAGCAGTCAGGATCTAACCAGTCAGGGATCCAACAATGTGAGCCTAATATCTGATGTCTTATCCCTTCTTTCTATTATTAAACAAAATGACATAAAGGAACGACAATCTCACTACAAAATTCACAAATGAATTGTGGATATAGTTTCCAGACAGGGTGACTTTCCCATTTGTCCTTCAGATCAAGCCACAGAGATAATTTCTTCCTCTAGGTATTTCTAATACAAGTCCTGCTTGGTTGTTCCATATTTTTCTTCCATTCATAAGATAAAATGTCTTTAGTTTGGCTGAATAGATCTCATCCTTCTAATGAATAGTTTGGTTATAGACATGTCCCATTTATTCTGTAGGTAAAAAACAGAGTTAGAAGTAAGACACTCAAATGATGTGTACCACATTGCAAAAGACATCTAAAGAGGGTTATTCTAAGGGCAGCTATAGTAAGCAAGAAAGAAATAGATTTAAAATGTATTTCCTCTGGCATTGTAAATTGACAGCACAACCTCTGCGAAAACCAAGGGTAAGGTTTTCTGCAAGTCTCTTTGGTGCAACAAACCCTTTTGTCTGGGGAAAGTTTTCAGGTTTTAAGTAGCATCCTCTCAGACCCTGAATTTGCTCTACTATAATACCAGGAGCAATATTCCTTTGTACATTAGTTGGCATGAAGGATAAGAAATTTGTTACAGACCTATATTTAGAACTGTGCTTCTCAGGCCTTAGACTTCAAGGTCAGGAGTGCCAGTACAACTTGAACTCTTGTAGGAAACAGTAATCAATATTGGAATGAGTTTATGTGGGCACTGAGATCCCCCTGGGGGATGTTCCATCATGTGTTTTATTAGGTATTAAGAAGGAACATACAAACTGATATCACTCCTCCCTGACATGAAACCATCAAACAGGCTCCTACGGTTTAGTTTACTACAGTGCTTAATAGTTCTGACATGACAATTCAGGGCAACAGAAGCCATACCTGAGTCTGGGTGAGAAAAGATCTCAAGCCATTCCCACTGTGTCTTCCTCTCAAGGAACATTACCTTGGGAGGAGAATGGTGATGGCTATTTACCTCAAAGCAAATATTGAGGAAAGGAGATGTTTGGTAGGTAGGTAGGAGGTAGGAGAAAAAATCTGGAGAGAGAGGAGAGAGAGAGAGAGAGAGAGAGAGAGAGAGAGAGAGAGAGAGAGAGAGAGAGAGAGAGAGATGGATTGACTACACAAGATATTGAAGTAGAAGGAAAAAAGACCCAGGCTGGAGGCTTGTTGGACCACTAGCTGATTGTGTAACTTCCAATACATTCCAATACATTACTTTTCTCTCAGGGTTTCAGTTTACTTAAAATAAGTCTCTATGTCATAGTACCAGAGTTCTTAATGTGTTTTTTGTGTGTATGTGTGTGTGTGTGTGTGTGTGTGTGTGTGTGTGTATGGCATAGACCTATTTGACAGTCTATTAAAATCTGTGGATCCTTTCTCAGAACTTGTGTTATGGTACATATGTATATGTTCATGTATGCATATGTATGTAGATATATTTAAATTTTGGGAAAGAAATTATTAAATTTCAGTTAAAGGTTAAGGAAAATAAATTTTTTTTTTCACATCCAAGTTCATGAACTCCCTGAAATCTATCCAGATAAAACTGTGAGCCTACAGTTAGGAAGACCTAACTTAAAATTTTACCTAAGATAATTGCTAACTCTGTAACCCTGAGTAAGTCACTTAACCTCTGTCTACCTCAGTTTCCTGATCTGTAAAATGGAAATACTAATAGCACCTACTTCTCAGAGTTCCTGTGAGGTTCAGATGGGATAATATATGTAATGCACTTTTCCATGAGATTGGAAATAACCTCCTGATGTTTTCAACAGAGCTATTGAAATTTTCTTTCTTTAGTCTTTGTTCTTATACCAGAGTTGCCTGTACACTCAATCCCTATGTCTTTTTCACTCTCATCCCTTCATCTTTTATCCCCCAAGATCCTCAGTACTAAATTGACCAACACATTCCTGGTTCCACTTGGCCTCTGTAAAATGAGTTAGATTACATCAGTGTTTCTCCAAGGTTAGGCCACAACACTGGATTACCACAAGTTTTGTTGTGTTCCATGAATTGCATTGTACTTACATTTACATTTATATTGTACTTACTTACATGTATGTATATGTACAAGTTTCTCAGCTTTCCCATAGTGTTGCCAACTTGAATGGTCAGTTTTCCATGACTCTTCATGGCAAAGAATAATACTCTGCTGTGTGTGCATAGGGAGGGAAATGGAAAACCATTGAACTATATGTTTTATAATGGGCCTCCGATCTCCAATACTAGGGTTTTAGAGTTCTTTGTCCTACTCCTTTACAATAAATGCTTTAACTTCCAAGTCTTTTCCATTGATTACAAGCCTCTGCAATCAAAATAATGGTCTCACAAACTGTACCGGGGTCTAGATTCAACACTGAACCTGCATCACAGGCACCACCAACACAGTTATAGTTTTAGCAAGAACTATTTTTTATCTCCAAAGAGAAAAAAATAACAAAAAACAATAATCATCCCACATTGCTAACATATACTGTATTTTTAAAGTAGAATTTATGAAAGTCTATTTTATATCACATTCAAATATCACTGTGGCAGAAGGCACAAATATTGACAAAGCCTTCCTAGTGCCATTGCTTTGCAACCTGCTAAGCCCCCTTTCTAGAACTTTCTCACTCCTCCCTCATCCTTTTACTGTTGTTTGCAAAAAGAGTAAATATTTCTTTCACATTATATCTACACAAATCTGAGACTATTATAGTGGAAGACTTCCATTTTAATGAGGTTGAAGATTAACTTGACCCTTTTCTGTGCCATTGAACTTATAAAAATGTTTCTAATTCTATTTAACTAGAAATGATGCCATGTTATAACAACAAAATCCAATTTTGTGAAGAAGATAGTATTCGATTAAATTCAACAAATATTTATTAAGCACCTACTATGGGCAAGGTACTATGCTAGGTGCTAGGCATGCTTCATTCCTTCAACTGGGGATAAGACTTAGTCCTTGAGGGAGCTTATAGTCAAGTAGATGGGATAAGACACCTACACAAATAACTGCAAAGTAAGTTATAATGTTGAAGTGTATTGAAGAGATCCATACAGAATAATAGAAAAGATTTAAGGATAGAGAGAGCATTTCAGGAAAGACATGAGTACATGAGAAAAATGAACAAATTTCCCAGCACATTTGTATAATCAGTGAAATACTTACTGAAGTTGGTGGTGTTAATCAGCTGATCCAAGACTATAGTCTGTTGCGGGAGAAATCCTTATATGCAGGAGTAAGACATTTAATCAAATTTGAATTCAGACTGTTAGCCTAGGAATTGAGCAAGGGAAGTGGAAACTGGGGAAAATATAAATCTTACTTAATTTTATCAACTGAAAAAAATTTTAAACCTTGGAATAGAAGAGCCCATTGAAAACTATTGGTAAGAGACTAATTGACCCAGGTGCTACCCTGACAGATGGTAATAGGTGACTTAATTTAAAAATTTCTGCAGTTTTCTACTAATATGGATCAAATGGATGATAAATGAAATACATTTTGCCAACTTTTATTTAAATGGATTTCTCCTTTGGAAGCAACATAGTATTTCCTTCCTTCCATTCTTTAGAACGTAGATGGATGCCCAAATGGCAAGATTATGATGTATTTGTCTCTGTGAATCCAGATTCCAATCCTGGCCTAGAAACTTACTGGATTAGTTGTCAAGGAAAAAATGAGCATCAGTTTCTTTTTTATTGAATGGATCTAATAATCTCCGACTCTTAGCTATTTCATAGGGATGTTTGGAGCAATAGAAAGAAATAATAATGATGATGATAATAAGTACCATTTATCTCTTCATTGAACTACTGTATTCACATAATACCTCTTGCCAGCACTGCAATCACTGTTTCCAATGTGAACTGGGAAGAAAGAATATTTACTACATCTAACTGAAACTGCCAGAGGGAATTGAAAGTAGCAAGAATGCAGTTACCTGAATTGGATGTTAGCCAGGGCACCAGAATTAATGCCTGCTCTCTGAGAAACAATGGAGACTCTTCAACGGTCCAAATATTTCAGTACAGTGGTGCTGCCAATATCAGACACTTCAAAGATTTCGTACAGTCCTTTAAAAAACTGCAATTCCCTAGACCAACTCAAGCCACTAATGAGGCAATAGAGAGAAAGGTGGTTGTAAGAAGTTTCTTTTTGCAAATGGCTATTAGTTGGCATAAAGTTAATTCTGGATTACTTACAATCTATCTCAAATCCTAGTTTCATGACTTGGTATTTTTTGTGGTCTTTTAGGGATGATTTGGCTTAAATACCATAAGCCATTAATTTAATTTTCACTTGAAAAGTTTGTTGTGGCCTCTGATTTGGGAACATTAAAAACTGTAATCTACCCCTTCCCTCAGAGAAAGGGACAGAAGCTGATCAGATGTTCATCAGAGCCATATAATACTGTGACATTGAAAAATATCTCTATGATTTCCTCACATATTTTGCTGCTACACACTCCAGACCCCTAGATATTGCCATATGACCTTTCAGTGCACCCTATGGACTCTTCTTCCTTACAATCTACCCTGTTGCAGGACCCTAAGGACAAGCAGCCCTTTCTATCCATTTTTCAATTGATTCCTACTTTATGTGTTATCTCCCTCATTTAGAATTTGAGATCCTTAAGAACAGGGACTGTCTTTTCTATTTGTATCCCAACTATTATCATGGTGCCTGCAGACAGTGAGTAATAATTAACGCTTTTCATCCACTGATGCATTCATTCACTTCCACTTGGCTTATATTCCCTTTGTGCTATGTGGATTTGCATCTGATAGAATGCATAGTATAGTATTTCAGGGCTTGAACATGTGTCATTGCTCTTATATTCCTCTACAAAAACTTTAATCCCCTATTCTCTTGTCCTTTGGATTCGTTACCATTTGAAGAGTTAAGGCTCTACTTAATGTGTAACTTGAATAATAAACTGCAATCTGCTTCCATCTCCCACATTTCAATCCTTTATTCTCACCACCAATTCTTTTAGTTGTAACAAAGAGTTAATCTCAGGCTAATTAGAAAGGATAAAACTCCAAAGGTCCAGATCTCCAGGATCTTATCATATCAAATTTGAATGACCATAACATTTTAGAGTGGGAAGGAATCTTAGAAATCAATTAGTTAATCCTCTTGTCCAATGTGAGTCCCTTTAGCAGAATCTTTGATAGCTAGTCATCTAGCATTTGACTTGATGTCTCACCCCAGGTAAGGTGAGCCCACCACCCCTGCCTCTGCCCTGTGTCTGTCTCATCTCATTATTAGAAATTTCTAGGTTTTTTTTTTTAAAGAAAGATATTTAAAACTCATTGGTCCTAGTTTGTTTCTTTAACATGACAGCTCTTCAAATGTTTATCATCAAATCATCAAATGATTGCCATCATCAAATGATAGCCATCATCTCCTCTTTGCCTTCACTATCTCCTCCTATCCCTTCTATATGATGACTTATACTCCATGCACTTTCTTGGACAGATATCTGCTTTTTTGGTTAGTTCTCCTAATCCCATGGAGCAGTGAAATAAGGAAACCCCACCCCTCTTGGGATACACAGTACATATTAAAAAGTATAGGACTCAGAGGCGAAGAACATGTGGGTCTGAGGCCACATGTGGCCCTCTAGGTCCTCAAGTGCAGCCCTTTGATTGAATCCAAGTTTCACAGAACACATCTCCTCAATAAAAGGATTTATTTTATGAATCTTGGACTCAGTCAAAAGGTTGCCCCCAAAGACCAAGAAGGGCACATGTGGCCTTGAGGTCACAAGTTCCCCACTCTGGATAGGTTTAAGGCTAAGAGAACTCAGGGGCTTATTGGATCGTAGTGTTTCCTCAGGGTCCTTGCACCTGTGACTGGCATAACAGGGTCTCATTGAATATGTCCTCCCTAGTAAGAGAAGATATATATGACTAACCATTGAGTAATTGTGCCTTGGCATTCAAATTATCCCTTGCAAACTTCCCCTTAGCTCAAAAAAGATATCAAGACTTGTTTCAGCTCAGAAATCTACCCTCATGACCAAGCCAAATGTTGTGTGTCTTCAAAAGTGACAAAAATTTTTAAAAAATAAGAGAAGCAGAGATTAGGAAATGCTAATCTATATGATTTAGGATAATAAATTTAGAGCAGGAAGTTTCCTTAAAATAATCTATTCCAACCTCCTTATTTTAAATATATTTTTATTTATTTCATTAAATATTTCACAGTTACATGTAAAAATTTAACATTCACTTTTTAAAAAATTGAGTTTCAAATTCTCTCCCTTATTCCTGCCTATTCTCCACCCCTTGAGAAAGCAAGCAATATGAAATCAATTGTACATGTGAAGTCATGCAAAACATAGTTCCTCATTCACCATGTTGCAAAAGAAAACACTTACAAAACTTCAAGAAATATAAAGAAAGTAAAAAGGAAAGTACTCTTCAGTCTACAGTCAGAAATCATCAACTGTCTCCCTGGAGGTGGATAGCATTTTTCATCACAGGTTCTTTCCATTTGTTTTAGATCATTGTTTGTTTAGAGTAGTGAAATGAAGCACAGTTTATCATCCTTGCAGTATTTGTCTTACTACATACAATGTTTTCCTGGATCTGACCACTTCATTTTGCATGAGTTCATATAAATCTTCCCAGGTTTTTCTGAAATGAGCTCCCTTCATTTCTTGTAGTACAATAGTATTCCATCACAATCACATAGTACAATTTGTTCAGCCATCACCAACTGATGGACATCCCTTCAATTTCCAGTTGTTTGCTACCACAAAAAGAGCTGCTCTAAGTATTTTTGTTCAAATAGATCCTTTCCCTTTCTTTGATCTCTTTGGAATACAAACTTAGTAGTGATATTGCTGGGTCCAAGAGTATGCAGTGCCTTTGGGCATAATTCCAAACTGCTCTCCAAAATGGTTGGATTAATTCCCCTCATTCTTCAGAGGAGGTAACTAGAACACAGAAAGATTAATTTACCCAAGGTCATACAAATCATAAATGGTGCAAGTAAGATTCAAATTCAGGTGCTCTGAATTCAAACTCAATACTCTTTCCACTGTATCATGCTGCCTTACTTTTTTGTATCCATAAGTGGACAGTTCTCCCCCATTCTGAACTTGTGTGGTTGCTTATGTAATCTAAATACAAGACTTAATTCCAGTCTCTATAAAATTCCATAGCCTTAGTCAAGCTAGTATTCCAGCTTTTAAGGGTAATTTTAAACCACTATTCTGTCATTCATCATAGTAACTCTTCCCCCTAACTTTGTGCCATATGCAGATCTGATAAAGCATGCCTTTTTATTTCTTCATCCAAGTCACTGATGAAAATGTTAAAGAGGATAAGGTGAAGGATGCAACCATATGACACTCCCATCAGCCGTACAGAGAGACACTAATTAACTCTGTTTGGATGGTGATTCAAACAGCTGTGAAACTACTTAACAGGACCATTCTTCAAATCACATTTCAAATTCTTACCTATAAATGTACTTAGAGACTTTGCCAAGTGCTTTGCTAAAGCCCAGATACAATGAATGAATGGTATTCCTTTGATCTACTAACCTAATTATCTCTCCCAAACCCTGCCATGTGGATAGCTTGTCATCTTTTGTTAGGGAACGAATGTGAACCCAAGTGAATTACAAAATGGTAGAGCTGAAAGGCTCCTTAGGGATCATTTTGTCCAACTCTCTCATTTTATTTGCAAAGCTCAATGAATAGACTTGCAATTTTCCAAATGTCAAAAAAACTCATTAGAGAAAGAGCCAGGACTAGAACCCAACTCTGATTGCCCAAGTCCCATGCTCTTTCTGTTATACAATACAGCTTTCACTGCATTCTTTTCTAAAGTGCTAACAAATTCTCAATCTGATAATCCAGTATAGAATGTTTTCCAAGGACCAACATCAAGTCCACCAGTGTTTTGATTTATAGTCCATTCTCTCCCTTTTGAAGACCAAGCCAACATTTGCCTGTCATTATTCAATATTCTATACCTCACCCATTTTCTATTCTTAGATCCTGTAGACAGAGTCTCTCATATCACATCTGGAAGCTATTTCATTACTTGAGGATGTAATTCATCTGGGCTGGAGCACTTGGGACTTATTTAAAACAGCCAGCTACTCTATAAACACTTACCTATCTGGGGCTGTGATTCCCTTTTGGTGCTTTATTTTATCCTTTCTGGTTTAAAGATCCTTCTCTTAGCTGTACAAAATGAAACTAAATTAGAAGTTCCCAGAATCACAGTATTTCCTGATTTGAACAAAAATGCTACCACATACTTGACAAGTAGTCATTCCCCATCTTGGCTTGAAAGCCTCCAGTGAGGTCCTCCATAGCTTCCAATGTCCTATTTGTTTCAGTCCAATTTTCAAACTTCTCAAGATGTTGAATCTTGACTCTTCTATCCTTTATGTTTTAATTATCCCTCCCAGCTTTGTGTTATTTCCAAATTAGATAAGCAAATCATGGATTCTTTTAGCCAATTTTTTTTATAAAAATATTAAACAATGCAAAGGCAAATCTAGATCCCCAGGACACTCCACTTAAAGACTTTTTCCCTAGTTGACATCAAATCGTTAGTGACTACATTTTAAGTATGGTCATTTACAGCTCTTAATTTCCCTAATTATCTAATTCTCTCTGCAATTTTCACAAAAAAGACCTTGAAAAGCTTTCTCAAATACTTTTTTTTAACATCTAAGTAAGCTAAATCTTCATTCTTTTAACCTACCAGTTAAGTAACCTTGTCAGAAAAACACATAATAAACATAGGGGCCATCTTTTCCTGATAAAGCTGTTCTATCTTTAGTCTTTCTTTGTTAACATTAAGTTAACGTTTTGTTAACATTAAGTCAGCTGCCTCAAATAGTTGTACCACTCCATATTTATTCCTTTTTCTTATTTTTAAAGCATCTAAAAGTTTCTCTTTAAAAGATTTCCCACAAACCACAGCTCCTCTTGGGTAGCCTTCCTGACATTATCATTACAAGCTTGTGCACTCTTTTGTATCATCCTTGGTCCACCTTGATTACCTCTTCCTCCAACTTTTTTTTACACATCTTTAACTCATCCAGAGAGCTTCCTGTGTAGTCACACAGGTTTCTTTAAATTCTTTCTTCCATTCTTTCTCATTTATATTGTTCAGGTTTGTATTGTCCTACTAGGCAATTGCACCAACTTTTTTCCTATCCAGCCTTTGTAACAAGGTTTCAGAATGCCTACGTGAGATTTGAATTCCAAAATCCTTGCCATTGGTATATAGGATTTTCAGTGTGAACAAATTAAACTTCTTTATAGCCAAATCCTAAGCCGTGTGTGCTATATTCCTTTTGAGCTACAAGAGCTATTTTATACCACCCAAAAACTAAAATGAGGTTTAGTTCACTAGACCAGAAAAGCATAACCTGTTTCAAAAAGAATTCAGTGCCAAAGTTCTAAAGACAGTCAATTTTGAAGAGCATTGTATTCAGGGATTAGAAAGCTTCAGAAGATTTGTAAGTTTTAAATGTTTTCTGAGGTCTTTGGGTACTCTTCTAAGATTAATAGTGCTTACTGTCTAGATGAAGAAAATAGCATGGGAGTATTTCAGTTTCTCATAGAAATGAAAAGTTGTGTGATCCATCATATTTATATAGCCGTATCCAGTTTGGGACTCCAAAATGCTCTGCACATATTATCCTGGATAAATATGATACAAGTCAGTATGCTAGGAAAGCAGGAAAACATTAGAATGCTCATTTCCCAAGAGGAAATCCTTATGTATCAGCTTTGTGTGGACATGTAAATCGATCATACAGTTTTTACTGACTTTGACTGGCAGAGTTAACATAATACAAATTAGCTTTTGCATACAAATTTAGATTCACAGTCTATAAAAATAAGTAAGGCACATATTTATATAGACCTTTCAGGTTTACAAAGTGTCATCCTTACAATGACCTCTGAGGTACTTGGGACAGGTATCATGTGCTTCTTCCACTATGCCACACACTTACCTATTGCTTCTATACAATACCAGTTTACTAAAATAATAATATTAACCATAATAGTTGATAGTGCTTTTTAACATTTGATAGTGCTTTTTAAATATGTTCTCTCACTTCATACTCACAAAAAAAACCACAGTGAGGTAAATGGTATTATTCTCATTTTATACATGGGGAAATTGAGTCTGAGAGAGGTTAAGTGACTGATGTCTGAGGAAGGATTCAGGCTCATGTCTTTTTGACTCCAAGTTCAATATTCAATCTATGGGGCTAGCTAGCTGTGTTCATCCCCGGAGAGCGACATTATTTATGAACAAACTCTTCAGGTTCTTCCTTTCCACTGACTTATTCTTCTCTGACTTCTGATGTCTCCCATCTTTATTGCCTTCATACTGACTGTCTTTTGTCCCAGGAATACTCTCCCTCCTTACCTTTTGAATCCCTGCTTTCCATCAAGGCTCAGACTGAGGTCCACTTTATTCAAGAGGTCTTTCTTGGTCCCCCTTGGTTACTAACTCCTTCAGTCTCTGTTTTGGGCTCTAATTCTGAATTGTCCCCAGATTTGCTCTTATCCGTAGCTTCCTATCTTTACTTTGGTTTGATTGTTCCTGTTTCTCCAACCCACAACTGCCTACAGACTAGTTCAACACATTGGCAAGCTTCTTCAATAAACCTCCTTCCCATCATCACCCCTTCATTCCTTAATATCCTGAAATCTGACTTCTATCTGTGTCACTCATCTCTCCTTCATGCCTAAACTAACAGTCTCTTCTGTAATTTCATTCTCACTGTCCTCTCTCCTGTGTTTGACACTATTAAGCGCTCAAAGATCTTTGAAAACTTTCATTCTTTGGCTTTGTTTAGCCTTTAGGACTCTATTTCTCCATCTTTCTTTATGATTTTGTTTTTATTGCAAGATTTTCCTCTGCTACATAACTTGGTGGATTTTCCAATTTTTAGCCTTCTTTGCTGTCATTGTCTGCCTCTGTCTCCTTCCCTGCCTCTGTTTCCCCCCCCCTCCCACCCCTATCTCCTTCCCTCCTTTCCCCCTCCCTTCTTTCTTCCTTTTTCCCACCCCATTTTCAAGGGCTTCATATTTTACCTCTATGTTTCAGCCTCCATCCTTTAATACCCAGATCAAATGCTATCTCCTCCATGAATTCTACCCCCCAATGACCCTAGGCCAACTAACATAGAGGTAGCTAGGTGGTACAGTGGATACTTGAAGGCATATAAAGATTCAACTTCCTGAGTTCAAATCTGCTCTTGGATACTTACTAACTGTGTGACCCTGGGCAAGTCATTTAATCTTATTTCCCTCAGTTCCTCATCAGTAAAATGAGCTGGAGAAAGAAATAGCAAACCACTTCAATATCTTTGCCAAGAAAACCCTAAATAAAATCACAAATAGTCAGGCATGACTGAGTAATAATCAAAAATTACTGTAGAACTGATTTCTTTGCCACTGAAGTTTCTCTTATGGGGCTTTTACATTTTACCTTATGGAATTGTTTCCGTATGTGACCCCTATTGGACTGTGATCTCCCTAAAGAGAGAGATTACATCTTACATACTGGGCAATGTGGTTCAGTGGAAAGAGCACTGCCTTTGGAGTCAACATATATCAGTTAAAAATCCTTTTTTCTGTAGCTTTGTGATTTTGGTGAAGTGACTTGACCTTCCTAGACCTCAGTTTCCTCATCTGTAAAATGAGGGGATTTAGACTAAATGAACTCCAAGATCTCTTCCAGCTATCAATTTACCATCCTATGTATCTTCGCTGGCACTTAATTTAATGCATTACACATTTAGGTGCTAAATAAGTATCAGTTTAATGATTGATGTTGTATGATGGTGACTTCCACAAGTACACTTTTTTTTAATCTGTGCTCTAGGTTCAACTGTCCAACTGCCCATGGGTCCTGATCACCTGCTTCATTGTTCAATGGAAAGAATATTGGTTCTACAGGGAGAGGGTCTGAGTTTGAATCTGCTATCATTAGCTGGTTGGTCTTGGGCAAGTCACTTAAATTCTCTAGACCTAGACTTCCTTATATGTCAAATTAGGGGCTTGGATTAGGTCCTTCAAAATTCAAAATTCTGGTTACTTGGGTTCAAAACTTAGCTTTGCTACTTATTACCTATGTGATGTCAGGCAAGTCACAAACTCTCTAAGTCTTAGTCTCTTTATCAATATATTTTTGACTTCTTTTTTAGAGGCAAAAAAGTTCAAAGGATTCATAAAATATCTGAGAGCTACCCTTGAGATACAGTTATGATCAGCCACATCACTTTTATGCCTTTGTAGAGAGAGCCTCTACAATTAAACTCCCTTTTTTTTCAATAGGAAGAAACGTACTTCATTCCTAGAGGAGGAAGCCTATGGAGGATATTTAGTTTATTTAACTAATGAATGAATGGCTTGTATTTGCTTCCATTTTATATTTGCCAATCATAATCACCAGAAGTGACAGCTTGGCATGCATTGGTAGTAAGAGCTAATATTACACAATCCTACTATAAATTCAATAGTAACCATAGCTCTTTAAGGTCACAAAACATAAGCATATCTTAATTTCTTAAGAAGAAGATATATTCCTTTTCAATCTCTAACTATTTTCAATTATAGCTTGGAGGCCAAAAAATTTACAAAGTGGCACAAAGATAAAGATGGTGGAACTTTTGATGATTTAATTATACAGTTCACAGACCTGTAACATCATTCTCTCATTTGAAGATGGGATTTTTCCATCCCAGATTCTTAATCTCAACTCATTCTATGACCTTCTAAGAAATGCTATTAGCTACAGGAACAATAGGAAGTAAATCACTAATTAACACAGTCATGGCTCTAAACAAGATGCAGTTCAGAGTAACCATAGTTAATATCCCCATCTTTCTTCTCGAACACCTTGGTTAAGCAAAATGCTAAGAAATGGGAACCATTGCTGAATTTGATAAATCACTGCTATCCTAAAAGTATTTCATGTGGTTAGCCTTTACACATTAGGATTTTTCTTTGGTGCACACACAAGTAACTGAAGTATTCAGAGCAATATAACAGAATATTAAGGTTTTCCAACTATTAATATCAAGGAATTATCTTCTCCAATTATATTATGACCAGCACCAAGTTTTTAGAAATATTAAACCAATTCATCATAAAATGTCCAGCTCCTTTCATTTTGGTGGGAATGTTATTTCTTTTTCCAATGTCTTCAATTCAGAATAATATGTACACCTAGTCCCAATCATTTCACTGTTACTTGCAAAGTATGACAGCACAACTAAATTGGCTATCCCTTTCCTACCCCTAACCCTGCCCTACTCCTATGGGTCCAGACCCAAATCAACTGAAGCTTGTGCACAAGGAAGGGAGTGTTAGTATCAGTTACCAGGAATCTCTGTGTAGCACAGTGTGTGATGGCATTTTTCCCTAACATGAAAATGCTTTGAAGATATCCACAGTGAAGCATGGAGTGTTTTTAATTTGAAAGTGTCAGTGAGATGCTCTGACCTTTGGAAATGGATGAAAAAAGACATTACAATACATGTTCCTGCAAGGCTAGTTGCTTTGCCAATTTAAACTCAATGTTCCCCTCCAAATAAAGTATCTACCTTGAGTGGACCTGAGAATCACCGATTAGACCTGAAATTTTAGGACTTAGTGCAACACCTTTATTAAAATAAAGAGGCAATTGAGACCCAGAGGTATTGAATGACTTGTCCAAGGTCACACAGTAGATATCTTTTTAATATTTATAAAGTATATTCATCTTTGACATCTAACCATGTGCCCTAATCTTCTCACTTGGAATAGCAGCTTCTGGACCAGGGGAATGAATGAATGAATGAATGAATAAAGGGAGAAAAAAAGGAAGAAAGGAAAGAGGAAGGAGGAAAGAAGGATTTACGAAATTCCTATTATGTTCCAGGCACTCTGCTAAGTATTTTGTAATTATTATTTCATTTAATCCTTATAACAACCTTAGGAAGTAAGTACTACTGTTATCCCTCTTTTACAGGTGAGGAAACTGAGGCATATAGAGGTTAAATGTCTTGCCCGGGATCACATAGCTAAGAAACATCTATGTTCAGATTTAAACTCAGGACTTGTTACTCCAGGATCAGCAATCTATCCACTTTGGCACCTAACTACCTTATATAAAGATGATTTTGACAGTTTCGTAAAAGATAGATTAGAGGATGGAGATAGATTGGAAAGGTAATAAGGGTGAGGACTAATATAACCTCTGACACTCCCTAGCTGTTTGACTCTGGGCAAGTCACTTAACTTCTCTCTGTTTCAATTGCCTTGTCTTTTATAGATTTTGTTTTTATGGGAATAACAACAGCACCTACCTTATAAGGTTTTTGTGACAATTCAATGAGATGATATTTACAAGGCACTGGAAAAATACTGGGCTCATTAATAGGGACTTGATAAATGCATGTTCCCTTCCCCTTTTTTCCCCATGTAAGCAGAGATAAGGGAGGGTGTGGAGAAAAAATAGACTTGAAAAACAATTAAAGATGGATAAAGGGCTGGTAGGGAAAAGGAAGAGTCAAGGATGTCTAAACTGGGAACCTGGGTGACTAGAAAAATGTGAATAGAATTTCTCTATTTTTTATTTTATTTCTCTACTTTTCTCTATATTTTTGAGGGAGAAGAGGGTTCCTATCTGTAATTTCATTGGTACAGAAAACTTCCATTGATGAACATACTCCCCTGCCGCCCCATATCAGCATAGAAGCACCTGTTCTTCCACTTATAGTGTTAGACAGTTGCCTGGGGCACTAAGACATGAAATGACCTATTGTTTGATCATTTTCAGTCATGTCCAACTCTTCATGACATTATGTAGGGTTTTCTTGGCAAAGAGACTGATGTGGTGTGCCATTTCCTTCTGCAGCTCATTTTCAGAAGAAGAAACTGAGGAAAATAGGTTTAAGTCACTTACCGAGGGTCACACTGCTAGTAAGTGCCTGGGGTCATATTTGAATTCAGAAGTCTTCCTGACCCACTGTGCCACTTTCCCAGGTTCCAAAAACCCATGTCAGTGGCAAGATTTGAGTCCAGGTCTTTATTATTCTCTCTACTTGATGTAGTATACTATTAAACCTCTCTTGTCTTATCTAATAATATTTACTCTGTATTTAGAGGCATTCTATTGTGAAATATGGAGTTTATTTATTTATTTTTCTTTTAATATAAATTTATTTATTCAACTTCTTACATTCATTTTCACAAAATTTTGGGTTCCAAATTTTCTCCCCATTTGTCCCGTCCCCCCACCCCAATACACCAAGCATTCTAATTTCCCCTATCACCAATCTGCCCTCTGTTCTATCCTCCCTCCCTTCTCTTGTCCCCATCTTCTCTTTTGTCCTGTAGGGCCAGATGACTTTCTATTCCCCATTAACTGTATTTCTTATTTCCTAGTAGCAAGAACAATACTAAGCAGTTGTTCATAAAACTTTGAGTTCCAAATTCTCCCCATCCCTCCCTCCCCACCCGTTCCCTTTGGGAAGGCAGGCAATTCAATATAGGTCATATCTGTGTAGCTTTGCAAATGAGTTCGATAACAGTCATGTTGTGTAAGACTAACTCTATTTCCCTCCATCCTATCCTGCCCCCCATTGTTTCTATTCTCACTTTTGATCCTGTCCCTCCCCGAGTGTTGACTTCAAATAGCTCCCTTCTCCCATTGACCTCCCTTCCATCATCCCCCCCACCCTGCTTATCTGCTTCTCCCCACTCTCCTGTATTGTAAGATAGGTTTTCATACCAAAATGAGTGTGCATTTTATTCCTTCCTTTAGTCGAATGTGATGAGAGTAAACTTCATGTTTTTTTCTCAGCACTCCTGTTTTTCCCTCCACTAAAAAGTCTCCTGCTTGCCTCTTGGATGAGACATAATTTATCTTCTCCCCCTCTCTCCTCCCACTACATTTCTCTCTCACCATTTACCTTCATTTCGTTTAAGATATGGTCCCATCCTATTCAATTCACTCTGTGCTCTCTGTCTGTGTGTGCGTGCATGTGTGTATGTGTGTGTGTATGTGTGTGTGTGTGTGTGTGTGTGTGTGTGTGTGTAGTCCCACCAACTACCCAGATACTAAAAAGCTTTAAGAGTTACAAATATTGTCTTTCCATGTAGGAATGTAAACAGTTCACTTTTGGTAAGTCCCTTATGACTTCTCTTTGCTGTTTGCTTTTTCACACTTCTTCTCATTCTTGTGTTTGAAAGTCAAATTTTCTTTTCAGCTCTGGTCTTTTCATCAAGAATGCTTGAAAGTCCTCTATTTCATTGAAACACCATATTTTCCCTTGAAGTATCATACTCAGTTTTGCTGGGTAGGTGATTCTTGGTTTGAGTCCTAGTTCCTTTGACTTCTGGAATATCCTATTCCAAGCCCTTCGATCCCTTAATGTAGAAGCTGCTAGATCTTGTGTATCCTGATTGTATTTCCACAATACTGGAATTGTTTCTTTCTGGCTGCTTGCAATATTTTCTCCTTGACCTGGGAATTCTGGAATTTGGCCACAATGTTCCTAGGAGTTTCTCTTTTTGGATCTCTTTCAGGCGGTGATCGATGCATTCCTTGAATACTGATTTTGCCCTCTGGTTCTAGAATCTCTTTTTTCGATAATGGCTTTCCAGTAGTCCCATAATTTTTAAATTGTCTCTCCTGGATCTATTTTCCAGGTCAGTTGTTTTTCCCATGAGATATTTCACATTCTCTTCCATTTTTTCATTCTTTTGGTTTTGTTTTGTGATTTCTTGGTTTCTCAGAAAGTCATTAGCCTCCATTTGTTCCATCCTAATTTTGAGAGAACTCTTTTCTTCAGTGAGCTTTTGAACCTCTTTTTCCATTTGGCTAATTCTGCTTTTGAAAGAATTCTTCTCCTCATTGGCTTTTTGAACCTCTTTTGCCAATTGAGTGAACCTATTTTTCAAGGTGTTATTTTCTTCAGAATTTTGTTGGATCTCCTTTACCAAGGTATTGACGCGTTTTTCATGCTTTTCTTGCATCTCTCTCATTTCTCTTCCCAGTTTTTCCTCCACCTGTCTAACTTGATTTTCAAAATCCTTTTTGAGCTCTTCCATGGCCTGAGCCCATTGGATATCTATTTCAGATGTTTGGGATACAGAGGCCTTGACTTCTATGTCTTTCCCTGATGGTAAGCATTGTTCTTCCTCATCAGAAAGGAAAGGAGGAAACATCTGTTGACCAAGAAAGTAACCTTCTATGGTCTTATTTTTTTCCCCTTTTCTGGGCATTTTCCCAGCCAGTTACTTGACTTCTGAGATTCCTCTCCAACCCTGCCTCACCTCTAGATCTGTCCAGCTAGTGCTTGGGGTCTGAGATTCAAATGCTGCTCCCCATCCTCAGGGCTTTCAGCAGGGGGGCGAGGCTGCTATTCAGTGTGAGAGATTAAGTTCAGGTTCTCAGGTAGGGGCAGGGTCACCTCCCAGGCTCTGTTCCCGCAGGGGGTTTATGCGGAGACCTTCAGTAATGGATGTGAGGTCCTTCCTGCTTTGGGAGCTCCTGGCTGCCACTGCCTCTGCCGCTGCCTCCTGAGGTGGCCTGAGTTATGGAGACACCCCTCTCCCCTCTTGGCCAGTCCACAAGGCTCTCTCACTGACCTGTAGCGCCTGTGGGTGGAGGGACCTTTGTGGCCGCCGGAGGTTCCATCCCTGAAGCCTGCTTGGATCTGCTCCTCTAGGGGCCACGTGGCCAGGGCAGGGGTGGGCTCCACTGTCCGGTGCACGACGGACCTTTAGTGCCGGTTTTTCAGGGCTCTCTGGAACAGAAATCTCCTCCACTCTGTTGCTGCATGGCTTGCACTGCTCCAGATTTTGTGGGGAGTTCTTTTTTCAGGAAATTTATGGGCTGTGGATTTGGAGCTAGCATATGTGAATCTTTCTACTCCGCCATCTTGGCTCCTCCCCTGGAACATGGAGTTTAAAACACCACTGATCATAGAAGTGAGAGAGTATGTAAGGATATGTAGCACCAATGCAATATTCACATCACTTATGGTGGCCATGAATGTCCTGGAGCAATTCTGAATTGCAAAATACAACAGACTCTTCACATGGAAGGCAGAACCAAAGCATTTATTCAGACACCAGAAAATCAAATCCATCATAATCTATACACAAGAACCATGCAAAGGGCAATACTATCCCCAAGTCTGTGACTCCCTTTAAATAAGCTCTCTCACTCTAGCCAGCAACCTGCATCCTTCCTAGCTCTGACTTCTTCCATGACTCACCTCCTGTCGCCTCTGCTCTAGCTCTGTCTCTTCCTATTCTACCCTTCTTGTTCTACCCATTCAGCAAGCTCCTCCTTCCACAGGATCCATATGACTAAGACTTCTACGTGACCCAAGAAGGTCACATGGGCCTATTGATGAATGGGAAAGATCTTCCTATTTAAGTTACCATTAAAGAATGTCATAAAAAGTGAACAAGGAGATGAGGGGAATACGAATCTAAACCAAGAAAAAAGGTTCATACTTCTCTGGCCCAAAGACTTACTCTTATTCTTATAAATTAATATGGGGGAGCCCTAGAAACTGGCATTTGGAATGAGGTCATATGGTTGCTTCGATAGCAAGAAGCAGCTCGACTTAGACAGAAAACTGGGATGGGAAGAAGCTTTGGGGTTTTAGGCATCAGGCAAGGGATCAAGATGACTGAGATCTGGTAGCCCTATTTAGAAATGAAGAAGGCCAGAAAGCAATGCAAATCTATACACTACAAAAGCTTATTTTAACATAAAGGCAAAGATTGCAATATTTCAGTGAATTGACTCAAACCAATTAACTAGAAAAAAAAATAATGGATTGGAAGTAAAAGAATGAGAGAAGACTTCTAAGGTCCAGAACTATGCCTTTCTCCATGACTGTGAAACATAGGACTTCCCAGAATTAGTACAAATCAAGAGAAATATTTAGAGGATAAATAAAGGAAGGATTTTTTTTCTTATCCAGGCTGCTTAAGGCAAGATTAGAACTGATATCCTTAAGACAATGTTCAATAATTCTACAGCAAGTAAGGTAACTAAATTATTTTCAAGCCTGAAGCCCAAAAGGAGGGTATATGATGATGCAAGGGGCTCTAAATGGAGAAGGCAATTGTTGCTGGGAGTATATGAGCCTTGAGATAAGATTAAGGAAGCAGGTTAAAGAGGATAGATATACCTAAAAGTCTTGCAAAACCAAATTTGTGTAAATAAAACCTAGAACTTGACAAAAATTCCCTGGAAATTCATTGTGGACTATTGGAAAGAACATTGTGTGTGTGTGTGTGTGTGTGTGTGTGTGTGTGTTCATCCTTCCATGCCATCAAAGAAACAATGACATGACTTACACTTGACTTTGTTTTGAGTGAGGGAGGGCTGTGCAGGTCACCAGCCTCACTTCTCCAGAGCCATCTGAATCCAGTGACCAGATATTCATCAGGATGGCTGGAGATGACTGAGGATGAGGCAGTAATACAGCTAGTGAGTGTCAAGTGTCTGAGGTGAGATTTGAACTCAGGTCATAGGCTCAAGTCAGAAGACATGACTTCAAAGTTGGCTTAGACATTTACTATCTATGTGACTAGTGAAATTGCATGACCTCCCTAGGCATGAGTTTCTTCCCTGTAAAATTAGGGCAATTGTGCTTTGAAGTTCTTTCCAAATCTAGATCTAGGGTTCTGAATCTGAACAGATTATTGAGAATAGATTCATTCAATTAAGAGATGCAGAAAATAAGAAAGATGAAAACAGTTTCCAAAACGCTTCAGATGTGTCCCTCACCATTTAGAAATGATCATTTCTCTCAAAGAAAAATGCTAGCGAAGGTAGAGAATGCCCTACTTGAAGCCCATTTAAGGAAAATGGAAATGTGGGAGATGGGTCATTAAGAAACTCCAAATCTCACATCCACATCTGCTAAACAAATTCAACATATTCTAGTCTCTAGAAGAATTTAATAGATCCAAAGAAAGTTGCAATTTCTGAGAGAAAAAAATGCATAACCCAAATCATGACCTGAAAGAGTGAGTAGATGCTATACTAAAGCCACATGGCCAACAAAGACATGGAACCTAGAAGGAATATTGTGAGGATACCACTAGACTAAAAAGGACATTTCTGTAAAACACTATAATTTTAGAGGCTTAAGTTACCTTGGTCCCACGCATTACCTAAATGTGTTTTTTCTCATATAGTCTATATGTGTATCCATTCTTTCCTCTGATGTTTTGTGTAGGTGTAGTAGAACATCCCCTAGATTTACATGGTTTGTTGTGTACCTTTGATCATGTTGTGCCATTCCAGTAAATGCCTTTGCCTTGAGCTAATTTTGTCCTTTGGTTGATTAGTAAAAGTAAGCCACCAGTGGGAGCTCATGAGCTATAGTTTTAGAAGTGCAGATCTAGAGTCCACTAAAGCTGGGGTAGTCATTCCTGAGGGACTTAATTTATGAATATGAATGGGTATAAAGGGTATCTCTGCTACATCTCTCAGACTAAATTGTAGGCAAATTGTCAGTCTACCAGTGAATGGAGTTTCCATAGTGGAAATTCCTAAGTCATCAAATCATAAACAAGGAGACTCTCCCTTTCCTTCTCCATACACACACACACACACACACACACACACACACACACATACATATACGTAAACACTTACACACACATCTGTAGGTGTGTATGTATGTGTGTGTGTATATATGTACATGTGTATTCACTTTGAAAGTTTCCTGGAACAATGCCACTTCTATAGAGGTCTGATCCAATTGTTGATGGAGTGCCATAGTCTGGGAGGTCAGTTTGTACCCCTAGTTTGAGGTCTTTTGTATGTTTTATAAGCCTTCTCTTATCTGGAGGTGAGAGAGATTTTTAGCTTTGATGTGTACTTAAAAAAAAATCTCTTTGGATGGGATTAAACCTGAAATACTACTCCTGGAGGGAAGTAACACACCCTGGTGTAGGGGGGCAGGAACCCAACAAGAATGTCAAGTTTATTGCTACAAAGAGATTACTAAGAACTATAGACATCTTCAAGAGGTTGTTAGAGCATCAGGCCAGTGTGGCTGGGAATGACTGGTAGCATGCAATGAAATCAGTCAATAATGTTATGCTGGAAACAACACAAGGGACACATTAGTCTTTTCCCACTTCCCTACTTAAGGCTGCTTTCTTTTTTGATAGCAGCATGCTTACCATGCCCTCTCCTAACTCACCACTCCTCATATATATCAGCATTGCTGTGGGGCCAGACACCAGACGTGAAATTGACAGAAGCTATTTACTAAACGTGGACTTTATTTCATCACTCAGTCAATAAGCCTGTATTAATTGCCTACTGTGTTCGAGGCACCATGCCAAGTGCTAAGGATATAAAGAGAGGTAAAAGACAGTCCCTCATCTCAAGGAGCTCACAAACTGATGGGACAGACAACATACAAACAATTATGTACAGGCAAGATATATACAGAGCATACTGAAGATAATCAACAGAGAGAAGGCACTAGAATTAAGAGGGGTGGAAAAAGGCTTCTTTCAGATGGTAGGACTTTAACTAAGACTTGAAGGAAGCCAGGAGGCAGAAATCAAGAAAGAGAGCCTTCCAGGTATGAGGGATAACCAGAAAAATTGTATGGAGTGGAAAGATATCAAGAAGGCAAGTGCCACTGGATCAAAGAATACATGAGGGAAGGGGTAAGTGGAGGAGATATATAAGATGTAAGAAGACTAGAAAGGTAGTAGAGGCTTATGTTATGAAAAACTTTTAACACTAAACAGAGAATTTTATGTTTGATCCCAAAAGATCCCAAAAGTAATAGAAAGCCACTGGAGTTTATGAATGGTGGGGTGACATGGTCACACCTTTGATTTAGGAAAATCTCTTTGGAGGATCAACTCTAGTAGAGAGAGATTTGAAGCAGGCCAGTCCGTTAGCAGGCTATTATAATAGTCCAGGTTGGAGACAATAAGTGCTTGAGCTAGAGTAGTGGCAGTCTCAGAAGAGAGAAGAGGGAGTATTCCAGAGATATTGTCAAAATGAAATTGACAAGACTTGGCAACAAATTGGATATGGAGGGTTATAGAGAGAGTGAGGCACTGGGGATGACTCCTAGGTTACAAGTATCTGCCCAACCAATATCATATTTCATTGACTGCTCTTTAAACTGTTTCACACCAAAGATAATGAATGATACATTGCACTTACTACACTTTTTTCAGAACCCTGGCTCTGCATTATTGGCCTGTTCCTTTGTGCTCTCCTTTAAATGAGTTTGTTAATGGGGGAGATAGGTGGTACGGTGGATAGAATGCTGGACTCAGAGTCAGAAAAAAATTAAGTTCAAATCTTGCCTGGGCAATTCCTTCTCTCTCTGTCTGTCTGTCTGTCTGTCTGTCTGTCTCTCTCTCTCTCTCTCTCTTTTTTTATTTGTAATGTGTGAAAAAATAGCAACCAACTCACTGGGTTATTGGGAAGATCATGCAGATGATAGAGAATAGTGTTTGCAAATCGTAATTTTCTTTAGCAATGGTAACTGTCGTTGTCTTCCACTCAGCCTTGTCAGCTTCCTGGCTCAAGAAGTCTCAAATTGTTCCAGTGAAGGTACAAATGCAGTTGGGTTTCCTATCCTAGGGGCATGTTTGGAAAAAGCATTACAGCATAGAGGGTCAGGATTAATTGGCCTTATAAATTAAGGAAAGTCAAATCAACAAGCATTTATTTATTAAGGACTTACTCTGCACCAGACACTGTGCTAAGCCCAGGGGATACAAAGAAAGGCAAAAAGTAATCATCACTGTAATCATAATAGTACATAGTACAAGTAGTCAGAGAATTTTGAAATACTCTGAATAAATAAGATATACAATAATACATAAAATGCTATGCAAATATATTTGAGATATATAAGTTAACAAAGTAGCAACAATATCGTTCTGTTTATGTCTTTTTCTACATTTTTTAATTTTCTTCTGCAAATTTGAAAATGTTTTATTGGTGTTCTTTTGGTCTAGTTCTTTTTGCATATCTATCACTACCATTAACTCGCAGCTTGTCCAAAAACAAACCTTCCTTTGTGACAATTTTTTATAGGGAAACAAAACAAATCAACACTTTGCCTATATCTGAAAATGCACGTCCCATTTTGCCTGTCTAATCCATCATCTCTTTGATTCTTCTCTGTGAATCATTTAGCATGGCATAAAAGATAGAACTGGACATAGAACA
Organism: Bettongia penicillata ogilbyi; assembly: GCA_023548195.1. NCBI lineage: Eukaryota > Metazoa > Chordata > Mammalia > Diprotodontia > Potoroidae > Bettongia > Bettongia penicillata. The sequence continues at coordinate 9,756,767 of JAJHZJ010000074.1, forward strand.
GGAAAAATATGGGTTCAAATTCCACTTCTCCTGCTTAATATTTTGTGATCATAGGCTGGACTCAATTTTTTGAGCCTCATTTTTCAGCTCTTTAAAATGGGGATAATACTACCTGTGGAACCCTCCTCACAGGATGGTTGCTGAAAATCTCAAATGTGACCTGTCTATATAAAACACTTTCTAAACTTCAAAGCCAAATTCCAGTTGTTTTGTCCTTACTTAAACTTTTTTGTCTAAAAAGTTCCACCTCTTTTGGACTCATCTATTGGTTCATTTGATAACACACTGACTCACACTGATGCCAGTAGTTTAATATGTCCCATGAGTTATCTACAGTTGGAAAAGAGGTATCAGTACCTTAATGCAGGAGAGATGCATCTTTAATGGTGAGATTTTAGGAATGGTAGCAGGTGTGAGAGGTAGGATATTTTATTTCAATTTTTGCTAAAAGTGAATTTTGCCAAGTAGGCTAAGCTTGTTACTTCATTGTATATAGAAGGCAGCTTTTGAGATATTAAAGGGCATCAGTTTGCAAAGGGTGGTTCAGGGCCAATTGCCCACCTGTCCCAAGACACTTTTGGAGGGTACATGAGAATAATACGAAGATATTTTAATATCCTATACAATATATTGATAGATACAATCCATATAAACAAAAGCTCTTTGAGGATCCTTAATATTTTTACAAGTATAGGAAGGTCCTGAGAGAACTGCTTCTATTGGAAAAAAATAAGATGGGAGTGGAGTTAGTGATGCCAAAGTGTACTGTGCTCTCGTCAGACTACATATGGAGTACTGTAGTCAATTCTAGGAGCCACATATCAGGAAGAACACTGCAAAATGTGACAGCCCTGAAGAGGAGACATAGGAGACCATGTCCTATGATGATGAGATGAAAAATGGGAAAGATTTACAAGGAGGAAAAAGGATGAAATAGCTGTCTTTCAATATTTGAAAGGCTGTGGTGTAAAAGAAAGTCTAGACTGGCTCTCTCTGCCCCTCAAAGACTTAAATAGAAGCAATTCACAGAAGTTGTAGAGGGGCAGACTTCAGCTCACTGAGTAAAATGCATTCTTACAATGGTGAGATGAGCTGCTCCTCCTTGGTCTTGAAATGGAAGCTGGATGCCCACTTAATGGTGATGATAGTTGGCCAACTGACTGATATCGTAAGCAAGAATTCCTGTTAAGGGACAGTTGACTCTAATGATCTTGAAAGTACCTGCCTCTTCTGAGATTCTCTAAGGCTGAGGCCTGAATTTTAGTCCCAGATTCACAATTTACAAGTTGATGACCTTGGGAAGGGTTTTCAACTTCTCTGAATTTCACTTTCCTCATCTGTCAAATGGGGATAATAATAACTATTTTGCCTGTCATAAAGAATTGATGGGAAAATCAGATGAAATTATGGAAGCAGTGTTTCATAACCATCAGGTGCTGTATAGCTATCAACTACTATTATGAGGAACATTTTCCTTTTGGAGAAAATTGTTCAGTGTTGTTCTTAGCTCTTATTTATCGGGCTGGGTATGTGGCAAAATACTAGACAGTAATCTTAGATTTGCAGTTCAAAGTCTGACTAAGTTGTAGACCTTTTCACAAAAACAACTGAACCCGCACATACTTATATCATTTCCACATATGCATTGTCTATTTTTTTCCAGTTTTGGCATATCACATTACACACTTTTGTATATTCCTTTCAATTTCATAGCACTTTTCCCCCTCTATCTTTTGTGAGCTAGCATAGGGGTTATGGAAAGCAAAGTGCTTTCAGATTTCTCATTCATCAGATCAGTCGAACAGTACCACAATTTCTCATTGAAATGATGAAGGATCCGATTTAAAATATAGACTTTTTTCAGCCTCCTACATAAACCATCCAGTGATGGCTTGCACAAATGTGGTACTCATTAACTTCCACTAGCTCTGAGGAGGATGTTGAAAAAGAAGGCTCTCTATTCCATCTTTAAATTACTACATTGAAAGAACAGGTGAGGGGAAAAAATCATAAAAAACTGTAGTCCCTTAGGCCTAGAAATTTCAGTATATTGGCATACATTGACAAATGCAATTTTAATCTAGCCTTTTGGCTTCAGCCTTCCACTTGACAGCAAGATCAAATAAGGGACAAATGGATGGTATGAAGAAAAGCTGACAGGCAGCTCAATTCTCCCTCTCCTTATTTTTAAATCAAAGAAGTGATCATTGAGACATCAGCAAACACAGGTATATGAAAATAAAAGGGTCACAAGATAGAGATTCTTTTTTCAGACATGTGGAAAGAATATACTGTCATAAAAATATGGAAAGACACATTCATCTTTATATGTCCTTACAGCTTGGAAAATTCTCTTCTAAATTACCTACAGATAGTGCTCTTCTACTTTGGAATTTGTAGCCCTGGGCAGGAGCAGGTAGGAGGGGGGAAGAAAGTTGCTGCGGCATGGCTGTGAAACTTCTCCCTGGAAGCTTTATTTAGAGGAGCCATAATGATTCCTGACATTTACATAGCACTTAAAATTGGGAAAGCACTTTACTTATATCACATGTGAAGCTTATTGCTTTCCTGTGAGAGCTCAAGTACAACGCAATATCTAACCTTTTTTTTTATTTTTGAATATGGCATCAGCTGCTAAATTAGAGGAATACCTAAGTACAATAATCAAGCTTCTCTAGTTTTAATTCAATTCAGTTCTTCCTTTGGGACATTTATGAAATACATCTTATATGTGAAGCACTGTTCTAGGTTTCAAGGATACAAAATAGGTACAGCACAAGCCCTTCTCTTATGGAAATCACAATCTATTAGAATGTTGCAACAAACACAAAAATACATAGAAGGGAAAATGATGTAAAGTACAAATGAAAAGCCCGGGAATATATGGGGAAAATGTAAGAAGAGGGAGATCACTTCAAGTTGAAGAGGTAAAGGAGGAAATAGTATCTGAATTAAGCCTTGAAAGATGAAAGGTAGATTGATCAGGCAAGGCAAGAATGATGACTCAGAGAGGCTGGCATGCAGAATATATAAAGGGGGTAGCATAACTGTTGGCAGGTGGATAGGAACTAGATTCTTCATTGCTTTTAATGCCAAGGTAAGAAGCTTATATTTAGGCAATGGAAAGCCACTGGAAGGTTTTAAGTAAAGCAGTAAGGAAGATTGCCCAAGTGGTACTATAGAGAAACAACTGGAGATTATAGAAACTGGGGGCAGAAATACCAATTAAGAGATTTTTGTTTTTTTTAATTTAATTCATTTATTTTTAGTTTTCAACATTCATTTCCAAAAGATTTTGAGTTTCAAATTTTCTCCCCATCTCTCCCTTCCCTCCACCCCAAGACACCATGCACTCTGATTACCCCTTTCTCCAATTTGTCCTCCTTTTTATCACACCCCTTCCTTCCTTTATCCCCTTCTCTATTTTCTTATAGGGCAAGACAGATTTTGATACCCCATTACCTGTATTTCTTATTTCCCAGTTGTATGTAAAAACAGTTTTTAACACTTGATTTTAAAACTTTGAGTTTCAACTTCTCTTATAGGCTATACATGTGCAGTTATGCAAAAGACTTCCATAAAAGTCATGTTGTGGAAGACTAACTGTATTTCCCTGCATCCTATCCTGACCTCTGTTTATTCTATCCTCTCTTTTGACCTTATCTCTGCTCAAAAGTGATACTTCTAATTACTCCTTCCTCCTATTTGCCCTTCCCTCTATCATTCTCCCCCAATACCTCACTTATCCTTTCTCCCCTACTTTCCTGTATGTAAAATAGATGTTCATGCCAAATTGAGTGCACATGTTATTACCTCTTTAAACCAAATCTGATGAGAATGTGCTTCACTTTTTCTCTCTCACATCCCCCCTTTTGCCCTCCACTGAAAAAGCTTTTTCTTGCCTTTTTTATGAGAGATAATTTGCCCCATTCCATTTCTTTCTTTCTCCTTCCAATATATTCCTCTCTCACCCCTTAATTTTATTTTTTAGATATCATTCCTTCCTTTTCAATTCATCCTGTGCCATCTGTTTAATGCCCTGTGCCATTAAAAGCCCTTTGGCTGTGCATATAATCCCTCCAACTACCCAAATATTGAGAAAAGTCTCAAGAGTTACAAATATTATCTGTCCATGTAGGAATACAAACAGTTCAAATTTAGTAAGTCCCTTATGATTTCTATTTCCTATTTACTTTTTCATGCTTCACTTAATTCTTGGTTTGAAAGTCAAATTTTCTATTCCGTTCTGGTCTTTCCATCAAGAATGCTTGTAAGTCCTCTATTTCATTGAATGACCATTTTTTTCCCCTGAAGTATTAATACTCAGTTTGGCTGGGTAGGTGATTCTTGGTTTTAATCCTAGCTCCTTTGACTTCTGGAATATCATATTCCAAGTCCTTCAGTCCCTTAGTGTAGAAGCTACTAGATCTTTTGTTAACTTGATTGTATTTCCACAATATTCAAGTTACTTCTTTCTGGTTGCTTGCAATATTTTCTCTTTGACCTGGAAACTCTGAAAATTGGCTACAATATTTCTAGAAGTTTTTCTTTTTCGATCTCTTTCAGAAGGTGGTCAGTGGATTCTTTCAATATTTATTTCACCCTCTGGTTCTAAAATATGAGGGCAGTTTTCCTTTATAATTTCATGAAACATGATGTCTAGGATCTTTTTTGATCATGGCTTTCAGGTAGTCCCATAATTTTTAAATTGTCTCCTGGATCTATTTTAAAGGTCAGTTGTTTTTCCAATGAGATATTTCACATTGTCTCTTATTTTTTCATTCCTTTGGTTTTTTTTTATAATTACTTAAGTTTTCATAAAGTTGTTAGCTTCCATCTGCTCCATTCTAATCTTTAAAGAATTATTTTCTTCAGTGAGCTCTTGGATTTACTTTTCCATCTGGCCAATTCCATTTTTTTGAGGGTATTCTTCTCCTTATTGGCTTTTTGGATCTCTTGTCATTTGGGTTAGTCTATTTTTAAGGAGTTATTTTCTTCAGCATTCTTTGGGTCTCCTTTAGCAAGCATGAAAAAGTAAAGAAGAAAGAGAAATCATAAGGGACTTACTAAATTTGAACTGTTTACATTCCTTTGTGGAAAGATAATATTTGTAATTCTTGAGACTTTTCTCAATATTTGGGTAGTTGGAGGGATTATATACATATAGACAGAGGGCACAGGGTGAATTGACTCATTTTTCATGATTTTCTTGCATCACTCTCATTTCTCTTCCCAATTTTTGTTCTACTTCTCTTCCTCGATTTTTAAAATCCTTTTTGAATTCTTCCATGACCTGAGACCAATTCCTATTTTTCTTGGAGGCTTTGGATGGAGGAGCTTTGATTTTATTTTCTTCTGTTTGCATGATTTGGTCTTCCTTGTCATCAAAGTAAGATTCTATAGTCTGATTCTTTTTTCAGTTTTTGCTTATTTCCCCAGTCATTTACTTGACTTCTAAGCTCTTTGTCAAAGTAGTTCTCTGCTTGCATTGGGGGTGGAGAGTGTACAGTTAGCCACTTGATTACCCCACAATCTGTGGGGCTAGAGCTCCAGAAATAGTGGCTGCAGCTACTCCTACTGCTGCTGTGGCTGCTGCAGGTTCCTCTGTCCCCTTCCCTCTCAGCCACTCTGGGGCTGGGGCTCGACAACTCCACTCTCCTGCATTGGTCCCACAGGCTTTTCTACTGACCTTCCAATTTGTCCTCAGTGTTTTGGGGTTATGAAGTCTGGAAACCACCATAGGTGTGAGAGATTCAGTCTCCCCAAGGCCTGCTCAGGTGCTGCCTATGTGGTACAGTCCACCCTGGACTGTCCAGTGTAGTGTGAGATACTTCCTGGTGACCATCTAGGTCACCAGGAAGATTTGCTTTACTCTCTCATTCTGTGGGTTCTACAGCTCCAGAATTTGTTTAGAGTCATTTTTTTTTTGCAGATATTTGACTGGGCTTGCTCTAGAAAGTCCATGCTGTTACTCTTCAATTAATATACTGTTATGATAGTTAAAATGAGTAAGGATGTGTGCCTTAAGTTAAAAAAAATGCAATAAGATTGCAGAAAAGGGACTTGGTATATGAAATATAGTACTAGTAGAATTTGGCAAAGGACTACATGCATGAAGAAAGGGAGAAGAAAAAGTCAAAATACAATTTAATGATTGTAACAAGGAGGGGGAGACTGGGAGTGTTATTAGTAAGAATAGAGAACAGGAAATTCAACGCACCTTTATTAATTAAACACTACCGTGGTCTAACATTTCCCCCTGAGGTGTGGAGAACACTTGAAAAGGACCAAAAATAGTCATGGCTTCCTTTTCATGCTGAAGGTTGCATACTTACCAGACTTGCTTTGGGAAAGAAGGAGCTGAGAATGTTGATTTTAACATACTGAGAAACCTTTCCAATTCAAGGTTATCTGCAATATCAAAATAAGTGAAACATATTCAAGAGCTTCCCTGGCACTAGGAATTAATGATTCAAAATAATATACCTACCACCTTCAAAGACCATCATATGGTCTTTGTTTTCCTTTTGTTTAGTGACATTTTCATTTTTTACTTCTTATTAGGGAAATCAAAGCAGAACATGAAATGTTTAAAGGTCCATGTATTTAGATAGTGTGATAAAAGAATTTCTGAAATGTTTAAAACACTATAATCCCAAGAGAATGTGTGATTATTTTTCATTTAATTTTTATCTCTGATTTAATAACTATCTTTCTTATCCCAGTTAAAGGCAACTATTTCTACTAGGCTTTAGTGACTGAAAGAAGCAAAAAAGGAAGCATTATTCAAGTCACCTAACTCAGATGAATTCTATCCCAAGATACTGAAGGATCTGACAAATATTATGAATTAGCCTTGTCAGTACTTTTGGAAGATTGGATCAATATGAGATGGTATTACAAAATTGGAGAAGGGCAAAGGTTGTGATGATTTACAAAAATGGGAAGAGAATGGGGTTTACCAACAATAGGAGAATAGAATATATTACTGAAGGCATGGTGAATGAACACCTAGGAAAGGAAGTAGTGACTACCAAGAACTAGCATGATTTCACCAAGAATAGGTTTTTTTACCAGATTAATTTTATTTTTTTCTTTGATAAATTTACCAGACAATGAGAGTTCTCCATTACCCTAAATGGTAATGGAGGGATGTATGGTATGCACCAGCAGGAAGCAACACACTACAAATGAGAAAATATGCAAGAGAAATGGGATAAAATATATTATAAGAGATATATAAATGTAATAAAAGATAAACTTATCCCATAGTAAAAATGTGTGCTTCACTGATATGTGCAAAATGTTAAGCAATGTGATAAAGGTACCCAGGATGTTGGATGACACATGTCTCTCAAATTTGTGGAAGGATATAGGTAAGCGTCATTGTATCAGTAAGCCCTCCAACATATACAGAAGAGTTTTAGACCTGCATTCATAAAAGGAAAGGCAACTTTTGAGGGGTTAGCAATCACTTTAATCAAACACATGGATCATTTTTTTAACCAAGCACATATATTATTCACCTAGTTCAGGGGAGTCAGCACCCTGAACTTCAAAGAAAATACAGAGAAATCAAAAATCAACAGACGTGGCTTCCTCTGCCTGACCATAATTCAACAGATTTGGTCAACCTGTCTGACCATAGATACCATAGAGGGAAGCACCAACATCTGGGTTCTCAAAGCTGGGGGGGCTTAAAGTGGCTTCCCAGAATCCTGTCTGATCAAACAAACACTTATAGTCAGTAAACCCCAAAGTAAAACCTCACCCTTAGAGTATTTATACACTTTTTAGAATCAGAGGGCATAACCCTCTGACCCACTGCCTCAATAGAAAAAACAAAAGGTACTTGGGATCCTCCTACAAAACAAGTACCCTGATTAAGCTTCCCACAATGAGCAGGCTCATCGATAGATGGGAAAGATCTTTTTTGATCACATTCTTCTATTAGTGGCACTTTGAGTAAAACAAAACCAGCAAAAGATCCTAATTTGATTGCCATCACAGTCAGACAAGCTAGATTGGCATGGATTAGTTTAGACAGGCACTGTAAGCTCCTCAAGGGCCTGAATAGTCAGTATTTTGCCTTTGGCTGTATCTTTGGCATTTAGCACAGTATGTGGTGTTTTGCTAATAAATGCTTATTGGCTGACTGACTTGAGGACATATGCACATTGAAGAGAACATAGAGCTACTGAAATGGTGGACCATTGGAGATAAGACTGTTAAATCAGGTACCAGTTTACCTAAGTTTTAGTGAAGTGTTTGACAATATCTCCTGTGTTAGTGTACTGAGGCTGATAAATGGGAATCAGCAACACTGCTCCTTCCACTATTACACTAGTCTTATTTAAAATGTGGAGAGATGTGGAATGAATGATAATATTTAACTATATTTATTATAGATTCAACAGCTGAATCCCAAAAGTAATCATTAAACATTCAACATCATCATGGAAGGAGGTCTTCCATGGAGTGTTTCAGGAGTAGCAAGGGGCTTAAATAAAAGCAATTATCATATATTTATCATATTTAGAAAGGGCATAATCTAAGAAGACTAATTAATATACTGGCTGACCAAGTAAGAATCCAAACAAAATGTTCACAGGGTATAATTTTGGGCTGAAAATAAGGTAAAATTTAATAATAAATGTAAACTCTTACACTTGACTTTTTTTTTTTTAATGAGTTTTTCAAGACTTTTCAAGCTATGACAAGACAGCAGTTGGTCTCAAAAATATTCAGGAACTTTCATGGACTTCAAGTTCAATATAAACCAACAATATCATTGCAGTGAAAAAAAGAAGAAAAAAAAAGAGCTAATGCAATCTTACGGTATAACAAGAGGTATATAATATCCAGGACTAGGGAGGGACAGTACTGTTATACCCTGATCAATCGCACACTTCATCTAGTTTTTCTTCAGTTCTGGTCACCAAATTTTAGGATGGACATTGGCAAACTGGAGACCATCTAAAGAAAGGTATCCAGGATGTTGAAGTGCATGGTTTCATGTCACATGTTGAATGAATGAAATAATCAATTACACGCATTTTTTATGTACTTGCAATGTACCAGTCACTGGGAACACAGAGACCAAGCTCAAACAGACCCTACTCTCAAGGAGTTTACATTCTATAAGAACTGAAACTGTTTTCTAACTAATGGCAGAAGCAAAACTAAGCAGCTAGAGACAGGAGAGTCAGGAACCAAACAGAAGTTTAATTAATTTCAGAGTGAGGAAAATGGTTTGCAAGCAAAGACACATGTGTTGGAGCTCTTCCCCTAGTTGGGGGGAGGCAAGAAGTAGTGTGGGGAGATCTCAATACTATACCAATGGATGCACAATGTGACAGATTTGATTCATAGCAGGACTTCATGACTAGAAGATGAGTACTACAGGAGCTTGTCAAAGTTCAGAGACCAGTTGATGCTGGTGTGAAACAATTCTGGAATTTTGACAGGGCTGAGATCATCCAGAGGTTAAGCACAAAGGATTCTTGTTGTGCCAAGCTCAGGGCACAGCTTGCTTGTTGAGTCTTAGCTCTGGAAAACAGGATGTCTCTTAATATCTTGACAGTATACACAAAATAAACCCAAAGGTAAATACAGGGTAGATTAGAGAAGGAACATAGTAGCAAGCAGAAGTTTTAGGAAAGGCAGTCATGTAAAATCATACTTGATTCAAATCCAAAAGGAAATAAGGAAACCGATGGGGCAGCAATAGACGAGAATGTGAGTTAGACATGTGAGACAACTAGTGGAAAGAAACAGAAACAGGAGATGGAGAGTTGTATGATAGGAGTAGTAAGAATGATCCAGGGATGTTCAACCTAGAAAAGAGATTTATAAGAAGAGTAGATATGCGAGTGGTTTTCAAAAACAAAAAGGACTGTCACGTGGAAAGGGGATTGAATTTGCTCTCCTTGCCTCCTGAAGACAGAACTACATGCAATGTGTACAAGATATAAAGAGGTCAATTTAAGTTAAAAAAAGAAGACATGTATTTCCTAATAATGTCTGCTACAAAAAGTAGAATGGACAGGTGAGAGGGCAAGGAATTTTCCCATGTTGAAAATTTTTTAAGCCAAGCTAGGAGAGCACTTATTGGGTAGGTGGTAGTGGGTATTCTTTATTCATGTTGCATTTGAATTAGGCAGTCACTAAGATTCCTTCAGACAGTTGAAATTCAATGATTCTGGGAATTTCTTCATTAAATCAGTTACCTCTTTTGTGCACAATCTGTCATTAAATATGACTTCACGGGTGACAGACCTTATTATGCTTAAATCTCTCTTATTAATAACCATGAAGGAAAAGAAAAGATGTTCAAATATTGAAGAAAGTTCATATGGAATCATGTAACATCCCTTTCAAACTAAAAAAAAAAATTGCTTTTGCACCTGCCTGACACATAGTAAGCTTTTAGAAATGTTTGTTGATCCACTGACTGACTGGGCTTGGAAAGCAAGTGGACAGAGTAGGTAAAAGGGGATCAGACTTGTGAGTTAAACATGAAGGGAATAAAAGCCATTCTAAGCCTGGCTGACAAGGGAGATCAATCAAGACACAAGGGAGTAAACAAGTACCAAAGGTCAAGGAAAGCATGGTGTCCAGAAAAATCAGCTAACATTGTGATAAGGGAGTGGGGAAGATAAGCATCTCTAAAGGAAAATCGTAAGATTAAGGAGGAATGAGAAAGACTTTAAAAAGGTAGCATGTTAACTGGGTCTTGAAGGAAACCAGAAAAGAGTGATAAAGAGGGAGAAAGTTCCAGGCAGAAGGGACTCCAAATAAAAATTCATACTCAGGAGTTAGATTGTCACGTTTGAAGAACAATGAGGAGGCCAGTATCACTAATTCCCAGAGCACCTAGAGAGATGTAAAGGGGAGTAAGATGTGTGAAGACTGGAAAGGCAGAAAGGGACCAGATTTTGAATGGTTTAAAAAAAAACAGAGGAATTTATATTTTATTCTGGAAATAATAGAGAGATGCTGGAATTTTTGTTGTTTTCGCAATGCCTGAGTTGTGGGGTGGGGTATGTGGGATATGTTCAATTCTAAAATTGAAGAATGTCACTTACCCAAGCAATTCCATCTCAGAAGCTTGAGTGGATAGTTACTCTCTAGTCTGCCAGATACTCAAATGCCAAAGTCAGAATGGAGTTACTATTTTATTAAAAATAAAAACAACTGAGGAGCCAAGATAGCAGAGTAGAAAGACTCACATATGTGAGCTCTGAACCCGCAGCCCATAAATTACCTATGAAAGGACTCCCAATGGGTTCTGGAGCAGTGGAAGCTGCACAGCAGAGTGGAGGAGATTTCTGTTCCAGAGAACCCTGAAAAAGTGACCCCAAAGGTCCATCGGGCACCAGACGCGAAGTGGAGCCCCTGCCTTGGCTGCACGGCCCCAGAGGAGCAGATCCAAGCAGGTTTCAGGGACGGAACCTCTGGCAGCTGTGAGGGTCCCTCCACCCACAGGCATTACAGGTCAGTGAGACAACCTTCTGGACTGGCCAAGAGGGGAACAGGGTGTCTCTGTGGCTCGGGCCCCCTCGGGAGGAAGTGGCAGGGGAGGTGGTGGAGAGGGGCTCCCAGGGCAGGTGGGGGCTGAAGGCTATTACTGAAGGTCTCTGCATAAACCCCCTGAGGGAACTGAGCCTGGGAGGCAGCCCTGCCCCCACCTGAGCAGCAGTACTTAATCTCTCACTGAATAAAAGCCCCTCCCCCCTCTAAAAGCCCTGAGGCTGGGGAGCAGCATTTGAATCTCAGACTCCAAGCACTAGCTGGGCTGTTCTAGGTGGGGGTGGAGAGGAATCTCAGAAGTCAAGTAACTGGCTGGGAAAATGCCCAGAAAAGGGAAAAAAAATAAGACCATAGAAGGTCACTTTCTTGGTCAACAGATGTTTCCTCCTTTCCTTTCTGATGAGGAAGAACAATGCTTACCATCAGGGAAAGACATAGAAGTCAAGGCCTCTGTATCCCGAACATCTGAAATAGATATCCAATGGGCTCAGGCCATGGAAGAGCTCAAAAAGGATTTTGAAAATCAAGTTAGACAGGTGGAGGAAAAACTGGGAAGAGAAATGAGAGAGATGCAAGAAAAGTATGAAAAATGGGTCAATACCTTGGTAAAGGAGACCCAAAAAAATGCTGAAGAAAATAACACTTTGAAAAATAGGCTAACTCAATTGGCAAAAGAGATTCAAAAAGCCAATGAGGAGAAGAATGCTCTCAAAAGCAGAATTAGCCAAATGGAAAAAGAGGTTCAAAAGCTCACTGAAGAAAAGAGTTCTCTCAAAATTAGAATGGAACAGAAGGAGGCTAATGACTTTCTCAGAAACCAAGAAATCACAAAACAAAACCAAAAGAATGAAAAAATGGAAGAGAATGTGAAATATCTCATGGGAAAAACTACTGACCTGGAAAATAGTTCCAGGAGAGACAATTTAAAAATTATGGGACTACCTGAAAGCATGATCAAAAAAAGAGCCTAGACATCATCTTTCATGAAATTATCAAGGAAAACTACCCTGAGATTCTAGAACCAGAGGGCAAAATAAGTATTGAAGGAATCCATCAATCACCTCCTGAAAGAGATCCAAAAAGAGAAACTCCTAGGAACATTGTGGCCAAATTCCAGAATTCCCAGGTCAAGGAGAAAATATTGCAAGCAGCTAGAAAGAAACAGTTCCAGTGCTGTGGAAATCCAATCAGGATAACACAAGATCTAGCAGCTTCTACCTTAAGGGATCGAAGGGCGAGGAATAGGATATTCCAGAAGTCAAAGGAACTAGGACTCAAACCAAGAATCACCTACCCAGCAAAACTGAGTATGATACTTCAAGGGAAAATATGGTGTTTCAATGAAATAGAGGACTTTCAAGCATTCTTGATGAAAAGACCAGAGCTGAAAAGAAAATTTTACTTTCAAACACAAGAATGAGAAGAATCATGAAAAAGCAAACAGCAAAGAGAAATCATAAGGGACTTACCAAAAGTGAACTGTTTACATTCCTACATGGAAAGACAATATTTGTAATTCTTGAAACTTTTCAGTATCTGGGTAGTTGGTGGGATTACACACATACATACACACACACACACACATGCACACACACATACACACATGCATGCATACACAGAGACAGAGAGCACAGAGTGAATTGAATAGGATGGGATCATATCTTAAAAAAATTAAGGCAAATGTATAAGAGAAATATATTGCGAGGAGTGAGGGTGAAATGGAATGGGGCAAATTATCTCTCCCAGAAGAGGGAAGCAGGAGACTTTTTAGTGGAGTGAAAAAACCGAGAACTGAGAAAAAAAACATGAAGTTTACTCTCATTACATTCGAATAAAGGAAGGAATAAAATGCACACTCATTTTGGTATGAAAACCTATCTTACAATACAGGAAAGTGGGGGAGAAGGAGATAAGCAGGGTGGGAGGGGGGATGATGGAAGGGAGGGCAATGGGAGAAGGGAGCAATTTGAAGTCAACACTTGGGGAGGGACAGGATCAAAAGAGAGAATAGAAACAATGGGGGGCAGGATAGGATGGAGGGAAATATAGTTAGTCTTACACAACATGACTATTATTGAAGTAATTTGCAAAACTACACAGATATGGCCTCTATTGAATTGCCTGCCTTCCCAAAGGGAGGGAGGGATGGGGAGAATTTGGAACTCAAAGTTTTAGAAACAACTGTTTAGTATTGTTCTTGCTACTAGGAAATAAGAAATCCAGGTAATGGGGAATAGAAAGTTATCTGGCCCTACAGGACAAAAGAGAAGATGGGGACAAGAGAAGGGAGGGAGGATAGAAGAGAGGGCAGATTCATGATAGAGGAAATTATAATGCTTAGTGTATTGGGATGGGGGGAGGGGACAAATGGGGAGAAAATTTGGAACCCAAAATTTTGTGAAAATTAATGTAAAAAAAAAGTTAAATAAATTTATATTAATTACAAAAAATAAAAATAAAAACAATTTCAGGATATGACTGAGCTTCTTCAGTCAATCCCAAAATATATCCTTTTGTACATAGTTGAAATGTCTTTGATTGTTGATTGAATGATTCAATAAAGATGTTTTGGCTTTGTTTTACCCAGTTCATAATTCTGATTTAGTTATTCAATGGAGAAGTCTAAGTGAACTCCATTCTTTTACAAGGCAGGAGACTGTGAAGAAAAGGTTTAGATAACTAGGAAGAGATCCAGGAAAGTATACCAGTTTGATAATAGGTCAGCATTTACAGACACATAAGTCCCAACCACAAGCATACAACATCAGTGGCAGAGATAGAATTTTGTTACTGTTAATTTTCTTCCTATCCTTTCTGCTTAGGGACATTCATAGACTCTATAATAGATAGAGACAGAAAGCAGCTGCAAGATCATCTGTCCCACCCCTTCATTATATAAACAGAAGACCTGAAAGATTATTGAATTTTGCAAGGACACTAATCTAGTAAATGGATTATCTGGGACTTGAAGCCAGGACTCTGACTTCAAACACTTTGCTCTTTCCAAAATACTATGCTGAAAGCATTCATGTCAAAGCATGAATTGTAACCTGGACCCACAAATAGATTTCATAAATAGGCAAATTGATTTCTTCATCTGAAAACTGCCTGTTCATATCCTTTGACCATTTATCAATTGGGGAATGACTTGTGCCCTTGTAAATTTGACTCAGTTCTCTATATATTTGACAAATGAGGCCTTTATCAGAAACACTTGCTGTAAAGATTGTTTCCCAGCTTTCTGCTTTCCTTCTAATTTTGGTTGCATTGGTTTTGTTTGTACAAAAGTTTTTTAATTTAATATAATCCAATTTATGTATTTTGCATTTTGTAATGCTATCTGTCTCGTTTGGTCATGAATACTTCCCCTCCCCATAGATGATACAGGTAGACTCTTTCTTGCTTTTCTAATTTGCTTGTGGTGTCACTCTTTATGTCTAAATCAATCACCCATTTTGACCTTATCTTGGTATACAGTGTGAAGTGTTGGTCTATACCTAGTTTGTGTCCTATTGTTTTCCATTTTCTTAGCAGTTTTAGTCAAATAGTGAGTTTTTATCCCAAAAGTTAGGGTCTTTGGGCTTATCAAACACTAAGTGACTATGGTCATTACCTACTGTGTCTTATGTACAAAATCTATTCCACTGATCCACCACTGTATTACCTAGCCAGTACCAGATAGTTTTGATAATTACTGCTTTATAATATAGTTTGAGATCTGGTATTTTTTGTATTTTTTTCATTAATTCCTTTGATATTCTTGACCTTTTTGTTCTTTCAGATGAACTTTGTTATTTTTTTTCTATCTCTCTCTCCCTCTATTTTTTTTGTAGTGTCATTGGTATGGTACTAAATAAGTAAATTAGTTTAGGCAGATTTGTCATTTTTATTATATTGGCTCAGCCTACCCATGAGCAAATGATATTTTTTTAATTGTTTAGATCTGACTTTATTTGTGTAAAAAGTATTTTGTAATTGTGTTCACATATTTCCTGGGTTTTTCTTGGCAGCTAGACTCCTAAGTATTTTATATTATTTACAGTAATTTTAAATAGAATTTCTCTTTCTGTCTCTTGGTGCAGATTTTATTGGTTATATAAAGAAATACTAATGATTTATGTGTGTTTATCTTATATCTGCATATTTGCTAAAGTTGTTAATTATTCCAAGTATTATTCTTTAGTTAACATTCTAGAGTTCTCTAAGTATACCATCATGTCATCTGCAAACAATGATAGTTTTGTTTCCTCACTGCCTATTCTAATTCATCAACTTCTTTTTCTTATGTTTTTACTATAGCCAGCTTCTCTAGCACTATACTGAATAATAATGATGATAATGGGAATTCTCATTTCACCCCTGACCTTATTTGGAAGGTAAGTAGCTTATCCCTATTACAGATAACGCTTGCTGATGGTTTTAGATAGATACTGCTTATTGTTTTAAGGGACACTCCCTTTATTCCCATGATCTCTAATGTTTATAACAGGAATGGGTGCTGTATATTATCAAAAGCTTTTTCAGCATCTATTGAGATAATCATATGATTTGTTCATTTTGTTTTTGATATGGCTTTGTGTTAATAGTTTTCCTAACATTGAAGCAACCCTGAATTCCTGGTATAAATCTCACAAGATACAGGGTATAATGCTTGTGATATGTTGCTGTAATCTCCTTGCTGATATTTCATTTAAAATTTTAACATCAATATTAGTTAAGGAAATTGGTCTATAATTTTCATTCTCTGTTTTAGCTCTTCCTGGTTTAGGTATCAACACCACATTTGTTTCATAAAAGGAATTTGTTAGGACTCCTTCTTTACCTATTTTTTTCCAAATAGTTTATATAGTACTGGAATTAATTGTTCTTTAAATATTTGGTAGAATTTACTCATGAATCCATATGGCCCTGCATATTTCTTTCTAGGAATTTCATGAACAGTTTGTTCAATTTCTTTTGTCTAACATCGGGTTACTTAGGGATTCTAGTTCCTGATCTGTTAATCTAGGTAATTTATGTTTTTGTTAATATTATCCATTTCACTCAAATTATCAGATTTATTGGCATACCATTGGTGGTGATTTCATCCCTTTTGTTTTTGATACTGGATATTTATTTTTGTCTTTTTTTATTAAATTAAATAAACGATGCTTCTTTACTGTTTTTTCCTTTAAAATCTACTCCTGAATTTATTTAGTTTTTTTTTAAATTTTTTACTTTCAATCTTTTAAATCTCAGCTTTCATTTGGGGGATTTCAGTTTGGTGCTTAAATGAGACTTTTTAATTTTTTCTTTTTTCCTAATTTTTTTAGTTGCATACCCAATTCATCAATTTGTTCTTTTTCCATTTTACTGAAATTTCCCTCTAAGTACAACTTTGATGCCATTTCATAAATTTTGGTTTGTTGTTTCATGGTTGTCATTCTCTTTAATGAAAGTTTTGATCATTTTTTATGATTTGTTCTTTGACCCACTTATTCTTTAGAATTACATTATTTAGTTCCAATTAATTTTTATTCTACTTCCCTTTGTTGAATGTAATTTTTATTGATCAAAAAAAATACAATTAACATTTCTGCTTTTTCACATTTGATTTTGAGGTTTTTATGCCCTATATATATGGTCAATTTTTGTGTAGAAGCCAAATCTTGCTGAGAAAAATGTATATTCCTTTATGTTCCCATTTAGTTTTCTCCAAATATGTCATATCTAGCTTTTTTAATATTCTATTTACTTCCTTAACTTCTTTCTTATTTATTTTTTGGTTTTATTTATTGAGTTGTGAGAGGGGAAAGTTGAGTCTACCACTGGTAAAGTTTTGCTATTTCTTCCTATAACTCACAAATTCTCCTTTAAGAATTTGGATACTATACCACTTGATGCATAAATGTTTAGTATTGGTATTGCTTCATTATCTATAGTAACTTTTAGCAAGATATTTCCTTTCCTTATCTCTTTTAATTAGATATATTTTTTGCTTTTAATTTGTCTGAGGTAAGGATTGCTACTTCTGTTTTTTTTTTCTTCAGCTGAAGCATAATAAAGAGCTGCTCCAGTCCCTTACATTTACTCTGCGTGCATCTTTCTGCTTCCAATATGTTTCTTATAAACAACCTAGTTCAGGATTCTGATTTTTGATCCACTATGCTATTTACATTTGCTTTATGGGAGTGTTCATCCCATTCACATTCAAAATTATGATTACTAACTGTGCATTTCCCTCCATCTCATTCTTCCTCCTGTTTTTCCTTTCTCTCCTGTCACCCTTTCCCTCCTCCCCAGCTTTTTGTTTCTGTTCATCACTTCCCCTGATATGCCCTCCCTTCTGTCTGTTGTGCCCCCACTTTACTTGATCTCCTTCCCTCCTATTTCCTTGTCAGGTAAGACAGATTTCTATATTCAACTGAATTTATATATGATTCCCTCTTTGAGTCAATACAGATGAGGGTAAGTTTAAAGTGATACTCATTTCCCACCCTCCCATATTCCCTTCCACTGTAATGGGTTTTTGTGCCTCTTCATGTGAAATAACTCACCCTATTCTATCTCTCCTTTCCTTCTGTACCCACTGTACTTCTCGCTCTCATCTCTTATTTTTTTCACATCATTCCTTCAAATTTACCTTATATCCACACCCCCTGTCTATGTGTATTCCTTACAGCTGTACTATTGCTAATACAATTTCTAAAAATCACAAGTATCATCTTCCTGTGTAAGGATGTAAAGAATTTAGCACTATTGAATCCCATATGTTTTCTTTTTCCTTTTTAGCTGTGTATGATTTTCTAGGGTTTTGATATTGGAGGTCAAACTTTTGGTTTAGTTCTGGTCTTCTCCTTATGAAAGTTTAAAATCCTTCTATTTTGTTGAATGACCATTTTTTTTCCCTTGCTTAATTTCCCTTGCTTTTCCCTTTGCTTAATTTTTCCAGGTAAGTGATTCTTGGCTGTAATCCTAGCTCCTTTGCCCTCCAAAATATCATGTTCCATGACTTCCAGTCATTTAATGTTGCAGCCACCAAGTTCTGTGTAATCCTGATTGTGACTCCCTGATATTTGAATCATTTCTTTCTGGCTACTTGTAGTACATTTTTCCTTGACCTGACAGTTCTGAAATTTGAAAATTTGGAGTTTTTATTTTGTGATCTCTTTCCTGAGGTGATTGGTGTGTACTTTCAATGTTTATTTTGCTCTCTGGTTCCAGGAGTTGGGCAGTTTTCCTTCGCATTCTCTTGAAAAATGCTGTCCAGGTCCTCCTTTTGATAATGACTTTCAGGTAGTCTGATGATTCTAATATAGTCTCTCCTATATCCATTTTCCCAGTTAGTTGTTTTTCCCATGAGGAATTTTACATTTTTTCCCACTTTTTCATTCTTTTGATTTTGTTTGATTGATTCTTGATGTCTCATGGAGTCATTAGCTTCCCCTTACCCAATTTTAACTTTTAAAGTGTTGTTTTCCTCAATTAGTTTTTACACTGTCTTTTTCACTTAGCCAATTGTATTCTTTGAGTTGTTTCCTTCAGTGGATATTTTTATCTCCTTTTTCATCTGGCCAATTCTACTTTTTAAGCAGTTTTCCAAGCTGTTGACTCCTTTTTCATAATTCTCTTGCATCACTCTCATTCTTTTCCCAATTTTTCTTTTACTTCTCTTATATGATTTTTAAATTCCTTTCTGAGCTCTTCCATGAGATCTTTCTGGGTTTGAGACCACTTTTCATTTCTCTTTGGGGTTTTGCCCACAGGTGTTTTGACATTGTTGTCCTCTTCTGCGTTTGTGTCTTGGTCTTCCCCATCACCATAATAACTTTCTATGGTCAGATTCTTTTTTCTACTGTTTTTTTGCTCATCTTTTTTTTGGCCTTTTTCTTTTCTTCTTAAAAAAACAATTGATCTCTTCTCCCAGGGTGGAAGGGGCACTGACTCAGGCTTCTTGTGTCAGTGGTTCAAACCCTGAGTGTTTACCTGGTGCTGCACTTGTTACCCTGAGGCCCACAGGGATCCCTCTTGTCTTGTGTTGCACTGAGGGGGCAGGTTAGGGGGTATCTGCTGCTGCTCAGGGTCATAAGGGTCTGGCAGGTTACCTTGTGCTGAGCTGGGATCTTAGTTGTGATGTTGGTGTGTGTTGAGGCCTGGTGGGGTTTTTCTCCATTTCCCCAGGCCTGCACAGAAGCAAGTGGAGGTCTGGCCACTGGAGGGGGCCTGTTTGCCCTGGGCTGTGCTGAAGCACATAGTGCTTCTTGGAGTTGGAGTCTGCTGGTTCCCTTGACTATGCTAAGGATAGAGGGTCTTAGTGTTGGCATTTGCCTGCTCCACCACACTGGGGCTCAGGATCTCCCAATGGTTTGCTGAGGTTGGGCTTGCTTGCTGCTGGATTGCTTGGATGCTTCCTATCATGGATGTGTTCTCCCTTTAGCC
The DNA here is from genome assembly GCA_023548195.1 of Bettongia penicillata ogilbyi. Classification (NCBI taxonomy): domain Eukaryota; kingdom Metazoa; phylum Chordata; class Mammalia; order Diprotodontia; family Potoroidae; genus Bettongia; species Bettongia penicillata. The sequence continues at coordinate 9,776,717 of JAJHZJ010000074.1, forward strand.
AAGTGAGACAGGCCTTTCTTGCCATTCTTCCATGTCTCCCAGGCCAGAAGACCTCTCCACCCCATCTTTCCACTGGCTCTACTATTCCTGGATTTATTCTATGGTGTTATTTTATGGTGGTTTGGAGGTAAATATGGGAAAGCTACAATGATTTGCTGCTTACTCTGCCATCTCCTGGAAGTAGAATAAACAGGCAAATTGAGACATAGCAAGGGGCTAATAATTTCTTGATGTGTTTCCCCTTCCCTTAATGGAGATTGATCTGTTCTTTCCTTAATTACCAATAAAGGAGATATCAAAAAAGAACAGTGGCTCTGAAATTCGATGACCTAGGTTCACGTCCTACTTAATACCTCTTGAAAGCTCACTTCAGTCGCAGTTCCTTCAGCTATAAAATGAGAGACTTGGACTCAGTGGCTCCTGAAGCTCCTTTCAGTTTTAGACTTATATTTCTATGCTCTACTTTGTTGATCTATTCTTTGACTCAGTATTGATGATTTGGGTGTATATGGATTAGATTTCATTGCAAAGAATATCTCATAATGTTCTCTCTTTTGCTAGAGATTCCATCTATGACTCTATATCATGTCTGCAAGGTTTGAGCTGATGTCCAGATAGTACTTTCTCAGTGTCCTCATCAAGGCCCTTCTACAAGGTCTGGTGATATTCAGACTAAAGGCAATGTTTTATTCCCCTACCCAACCCTGTGTCTGTGGCAGACTGGGCTTTATGGTATTGATACATGCATTTTTCTGCCCTACATACTAGGGGTGGGGAGCAATTGTGGGTATTTTCAGCCAGGAAGTTCTTGAACAGATGGGAGGTAGAATCATCATGCAGTAGATGTATCATGATGTTTAATGCAATAAAATAGGAATAAACAAATGTCATAACAAAATCCAAATAAGAAGTAGGCTTCACAGGCACTTGTACTCAATCAAAATCAAGGAAAACAAAATATGATACTAACAGAAAATTAATGAAATTTGATTCATCCAGTAGTTCTTTTATGTGTAATAGTGATGAAACCTATGGACTTCTCCAAATACTTGTTTTGAAATGCATTAAACAGAACTCCTAGTATTATCAAGGAAACCAATTATATTGAAATAGTGATTAGTTCCTTTTTACAAAGTTCATGTACCCCAGGTTAAGAAATCCTGTTCTAGATGGGTGAAGCCAAGATGATGGAGTAGAAGGACAGACCTATAGAAATTCTACCCCCAAAGCCCATAAAATACTTGTGAAAAAATGACTCTAAATAAATCCTAGAGCAGCAAAAACCACAAAATGACAGAGTGAAAGAGATTTCTAGCCCAAGGCAGCCTGGAAAGCTGACAGGAAAGATCCATTATACTAGTCTCAGAGTAGAGCACAGCCCAGTCTTGGCCTTGGTGCACAGCAGGGACAGGACTACAGTAGGCTGGGGTGTGGAATCCTGGGAAGTAGCTTCAGTTTTCAGATCCCCACAAACACCAAAGACAGTTTCAAAGGTCAGTGAGAAAGCTCTTTCACCTGCATGAGAAGGAATCAGGGTCTGGCCCTAGCCGTGGGCCAAGGGCAGCAGCAGTCACTGCCCCAGAGGCCCCTTTTGGAGCCCTTGGCCTAAAGATCCTGGAGGAATCAAGCAACTTATCTGTATCTCAGCCCTGAATGGTGGAGCACTGGCATGGTGGAGCTGGAGGCAGTTGTGGAGAGGGAGCCCTACTAGTAGTTCCAGGGAAGAAAAGCTTATAGTTATGACCAGACCAGAACTCAGACCAGGAGAGGAGTAAAATCCTCTCCCTTGATTGTTCCCCCTTGGAGGAACTGAGAAGTTACAGGTCCCTAGAGAATATCCTCCACTGGACAAGGGACTCAAAAGTCAAGTAACAGATTGGAAAATGCCCCAAAAAAGGGAAAAAATAAGACTACAGAAGATTATTTTCTTGATGAACAGGTATTTTCCTCCATCCTTTCAGATGAGAAAGAGCAAAGCATACCATCAGAGGAAGCCATAACCTTCAAAATAAATACACAATGGTCTCAGGGCATGGAGGAGCTCAAAGAATAATTTTGAAAATCAAATAAGAGAGATAGAGGAAAAATTGGGAAGAGAAATGAGAGTGAAGCAAGAATATCATGAAAAATATGTCAACAATTTGCTAAAGGAGACCCCCAAAAATGCTGAAGAAAATAATACATTTAAAATTAGACTAACCCAAATGGCAAAAGAGATCCCAAAAGTCAATGAGGAGAAGAATGCTTTTAAAAATAGAATTAGTCAAATGGAAAAGGAGGTTCAAAAGCTGACTGAAGAAAATAGTTCCTTAATTAGAATGGAGCAGATGGAAGTGAATAACTTTATGAGAATTCAAGAAATTACAAAACAAAACCAAAAGAATGAAAAAAGGAAGACAATGTGAAATATCTCATTAGAGAAACAACTGACCTGGAAAATAGATCCAACAGAGAAAATTTAAAAATTATGGGGCTATCTGAAAGCCATAATGAAAGAAAGAGCCTAGATATCATCTTTCATAAAATTATCAAGGAGAGCTGCCCTGGTATTCTGGAACCAGAGGGTTAAATAAATATGAAAAGAATTCACTGATCACTTCCTGAAAGAGATATAAAGAGAAAAACTCCTAGGAATATTGTAGCCAAATTCCAGAGTTCCCAGGTCAAGGAGAAAATATTGCAAGCTACCAGAAAAAACAAATTGAGTATTGTGGAAATACAATCAGGATAACATAAGATCTAGCAGCTTCCACATTAAAAGATAAGCGGGCTTGGAATATGATATTCCAGAAATCAAAGGAACTAGGAGTAAAACCAAGAATCACCTACCCAGAAAAATTAAGTATAACCCTTCGGGAGAAAATGATCATTCAGTGAAATAAGGGACTTTCAAGCATTTTTGATGAAAAGACCAGAGCTGAATAGAAAATTTCAAACACAAGAATCAAGAGAAGTAAGAAAATGTAAACAAGAAAGAGAAATCATAAGAGACTTACTAAAATTGAACTGTTTACATTCCTACATGGAAAGATAATATCAATAACTCTTGAGACTTTTCTCAGTATTTGGGTAGTTGGAGGGACTATATACATATAGCTAGAGGGCACAGGATGAGTTGAATAGGAAGGGATAACATCTAAAAAATAAAATTAAGTTGAGAGAGGAATATATTGGGAGGAGAAAGGAAGAAATAGAATAGGGCAAATTGTCTCTCCCAAAAGAAGGAAGAAAAGCTTTTCCAAATGGAGGGGAAAGGGGCAAAAGTGAGAGGGTAAAAGTGAAACTTACTTTCATCACCTTTGGCTTAAAGAGGGAATAATATGCACTCTCAATTGGGTATGGAAATCTATCTTACACTAGAGGAAAGTAGAGGAGAATGGGATAAGTGGGATGTTGGGGAGGATGATAGAAGGGAGGATGAATGGGAGAAGGGAGTAATTAGAAGTAAATACCTTTAGGGAGGGACAACATCAAAAGAGAGAATTAAATAAACGGGAGGCAGAATAGGATAGAGGGAAATATAGTCTTTCACAACTTGAGTATTGTGGAAGTCTTTTGCATAACTACACATGTATAGCCTATATTGAATTGCTTGCCATCTCACTGGGGTTGGGTAGGGAGGGTGGAAGGGAGAAAAGCTGGAACTCAAAGTTTTAGAAATGAATATTGAGAATTGTTTTTGCATGCAACTGGGAAGTAAGAAATACAGGTAATGAGGTATAGAAATCTATCTCACCCTACAAGAAAAGAGAGAAGATGGGGATAAGGGAAAGGAGGGACATGATAGAAGGGAGGGCAGATTGGGGGAAGGGATAATCAGAATGCATGGTGTCTTGGGGTGAGAGGAGGGGAGAGTTGGGGAGAAAACTTGGAACTCAAAATTTTGTAGAAATGAATGTTAAAAACTAAATAAATAAATTTAAAAAAAGAAACCCTCTTCTAGAGGTACAAACATGGTTTTATTCCAAGCTTTGAATGGTCAACTCCACTTTCCAGAATCCTCCAAATTCTCTCCTGATTAGATGCTGCGTCTACCAGCACTCTCCATGGCAGAAGCCAGCTCTAAGTAGTGACAATCCAAATCTCTCTCATTCCTCCCCACTTGCAAATGCTCTACTCTGATTAAAATTGACAGGGAATTTGGAAGAATTTAGTGCAAGTTAAGAACTGAACCTATCTAGCTCTTGACTTTTGATTAGCATGACTACAAATTTGTACTTTAAAGCTCCGTTGGACTCTCATGGTTGCATAATATTCCAGACTGTCTTTGGCCTTCTTAAACTCTCAAAACCACTCTACTCTGTCTCTCATACATACTCCCTTGCCTCCTGCTGCACTGATGTACTCTGTGACCTAGATCTGAACATTTGAACAAAACTGAAGGGCATGAAGTGGCTTTCCTGTTTGTAAAGACCAAGCCTTCCACTTGTGCCCTTCATTGGTCTCCCTCCTCCTCCTCCAAGTCCTCAACTCTTCACTCTTTCATAGTAAATAAAAGGGTTCTTCTTTTCTGAATAAAAATAGGTCTCCCCATTCTAAATAGACACACACACACACATTCATACTCTCACAACTTTGCCTTGATCCTGATTTCCCTTAAGCTATTTGTACCTCTGTGTTCTTTCCTTTTCAGCCACCTAGGAAGAGTAATCTATATATGATCCTCATCATGCATTCAGTCCTTGATCGCTTGTAGTTTGGTTTTTGACCTCACAATGCTACTGAAACTGCTTTTTCCAAAATAATAATGACTTCAAATCACCAAATCCAAGAGGATTTTCTTCAGTCCTGGTTCAAGTTTCCATTACCTTGCATGTGGATTATTGTAATAACATATCTATTCTTTTAGCCTTAAACCTCTCCTCTTCCTGATTTATTCTTCAGTGTTACCAGAGTAATCTTTCTAATGGACACTTCTGGCTAGGTCCCTCAGCTAGGAAGTGTAGTGGATATAGAGCCTGACTTTGAGAACATTGACAGGAAAGCAGCTAACTTGTGGCCTATGAAGGAAATGAGTTTGTTATTCCGAAGAAATTCTAAGAGGCTATACATTTGTTGTTATTGCTCAGCCATTTTTCTGTCATGATTGACTCTTCATGACCCCATTTTGGATTTTCTTGGCAGACATGCCATTTCCTTCTCCTGTTCATTTGACAGATGAGGAAATGGAGGCAAACAAGGCAAACTCATCTTTCTGAGTATTCCTATTTTCCAGGCCCTGCACTGTTTCCACTGCACCACCTACTTGCCTTTTGCTAGCTATCATGTTAGATATCATCAAATGTTTATAGTTCTATCATATGTAAAAGGGACAAGATTGCTTTCTTTGATCCAGAGAGCAGAAACCTAAGAGATGGATGGAAGCTCCAAAAAAAATACAAATTTAGACTTAATTTATTGGACAAAAAAATCATTCTAATAAGAAAAGCCATCTGGTAGTAAAAGGAATAACCTAAGTAGGTAGCAGGTAATCCACAATTAAAGTTCTCTAATTAAAAGATTTTGTGATCATTTGTTAGGCATACCTTAGGGAAATTACTGGTCCACGTATATGATAGACTTAATGGTCTCTGGGGTCACTTCAAACTCAGAATCTGTGATTTATTTAAGTCACTTGGAGATAGGAGAAGTTTCAGAATAGTCATTATGGACAATTGAGTGGGACTACCAAAGGATTGCTAAAAAAACAGTGGAGGCATATCTGATATTAGTCAAAATGTAATGGACCCATTCAGCATGGCCTCATAGTTGGTTTTGTTTGTTTGTTTTTTGGCATCCCAGGAGTAGGAGCAAAGAAAGTGGGCAGCAGACCTTAGCTGGAGTTTGGAGTTGGCACAATAGGAACAGAAGAAGGTCATGGTGTTCAGTGATTCTGAAGTGCCAGCAAAAGCATCTCTGAACTAACTGCCCATGCTCTCTGTCAGGCCTGCACCACATATGGCCCAGGAAAAAGGTAGGGTTGCCACTGGGCACTCTCCTGTTTATCATGTGACCTTTGTCAGTCTAACCTGTCTGCAGCCCAGAGAATCTTCCAAGTTGTGCAGGTCTGCTCTAGGTGATGGGTAGAAAGACAAGTGAAATCAGAAATGCAGTGATCTACTGGGAGGATATAGAGGATGCATTCAGAGAAATTGAGGTTTTAATGACAGCAAAGAACAGAGTTAATAGGAGTGAGGAATTGGAGGGGAGAAAAACAAATGGGCAGAACTTAGGGTGATAAGATCTGTTTTCGATTCCTGGCTCTGCTAATTACTCGTTGTGTGGAAAAAGTAACTTAATCTTTCTGGGCCTTAGGTTCTTCATTCATAAAATGAGGCAAGTTGGATTAGATGGCCTCTAACCTAATGGCTTCTCGATTGATGATACTATTAGACTGGAGATTTGATGAGATCTGGCGAAACAACAGACAATTGCAGATGGCTTCTGTAGCTGAGGAGAAACAGAGACAACTCTCTGTGTACTTTAGCAAATAGAGAGAAATGTTGTCCTTGATAATTCAGGACAAATGGCTGGGCTGGGTATTAGTGACTGAGGGTGAATAGAAACAGAATTTTGACACTTGGGGAAACCAGAGAGTTTTCATTCTATCAGAGGATAAAGTACATATACATACAAATACATACAAAATACATGCTAAGCAAATAAAATGGGATTTGAGGAAAAAGTACTAACAATGGTATGTGCTGGAAGGATCAGCAAAGGCCTGATATAGGTGGTAACAACTGAGCTAAGCATTGAAGAAAGGTAGTGACTCCAATACATGGAGGTTTGGAAAGAGTGAATTCCAGTTGTGGAGGACAGTGGTCAGACTGGTACTTTAGGAATACTACTTTGACAGCTATGTGGAATATGGTTTGGAAAGAGGAAAATCCTGAAACACAGAAATGGATTCAGGTAAGAGGTGATGAGGTCCTGAACTTGGGTGATAGCCATACAGATGGAATGCTGGAGCTAGATGGGAGAGATATTGCGGAGGCTAGATTAGCAAGACTTAGCCACTGACTGGACGGAGGGACAAGGGAAATATCACCAATCAATGCTGATTCTAAGGTTGTTACTGAGGATGATAGGAAAGATTGGGATTTCTTTTACAGACATAGAGATGGAAGAATAGGAATAGGTTTTTAGGGAAAGATAACAAGTTGCTTTGAAAATGTTAAGTTTGAGATTTGAGTTTGAGATACCTATGAGACATACAGACAACAACATCCAGCTAAGAGGGAGCTAGGAGTTGGGTCATTCCTGGTAATTACAAAAATTAAGCATTTAGCTCTGTGCCTGGCACACAGTAGGTACTTTAAAATGCCTGTAAACTGATTGATCTGCTGTTTTGCTTTGTGTCCAAAGAACATGCAAGTGAAAGCTAATTCTGCCTTCTAACTAAACTGAGAAAAATATAAAGCTGTTTACTTTTGTAACAATGCCTTGCCTTTATATGATCCAGGCAATTTTCATTATATAAAATTGCTACAATTTGTAATAGGCTGAAAAGATATAGCCGTAGGAAAGCTAATTTGATTCTAACCATTCTTTTACTTGAGGCCTACAAAGGTTTGAAGTATGAAATAACAGGATATAAATTGATAAGTCATAAAATGCCCCAAATGCAAACCTAACTGAAAATACAAAATGCGTGGAAATTGCTGCATCATAAAAATCAATTATCCTAGTGAATATGCTTTCAGAAAGTGGTAAATAATGCTATTTACTCATAAAACACACTTAAAACCAGAAAGAAGTATAGTCAGCTCACATAAACAAAAGATAGCCTCTTAGGGGCAGAAATAGAGAAATAGTTATATGGAATAAAAAAATCAGACATCAAATAACTGTGATAATTCACTAAAGACACATGTTTCTGTGGAGGCCGCAAACTTAGCTGGAAATAAAAGAATAATTCTTTCCAGGCATTTCCATGGAAGATTCAAGTAATCATGACATGGATCCAAAGAGACCTCAGGAGACAATTAGGTCATCCAGTGTCACACAGCTGTTAGGTGTCACAGACAAGAATTGAACACCCAGATCCTCTAATTCTAGAGACAGTACTCTTCACTACTGTGCAATTTTGGTTCCTAGACATACAGAATTCAATGGTTGGGTACATGGAGACAATCTGCCAGTTGAGCATGTTTTGGTTTCAGAGGTAGCAAGGTAGAGGTATATAAAGACAAGAAATTGTAAAGTTCTTTGCAATTTGTTTTTGGCAAGTCAATTTTAATAAAGTGATCACTGGAAAGGGAAGAAATGCTTACAATATCCAAAGCTTGGACAATGTTAAGAGCCCACTCAAAAGGAATTTCCTAGCCTATGTTTTAAGGGCTTAGAAATTACAAATGATATTCTGTTCAAGATGACTAACTCAATGGAATCAGACCATCTAGCTCCAGAAAAATAAGAAATTCATATCAACCTGAATAATGATCAAGGAATTAAATGATAATCTATAATAAGTGATTTCTTCCACCCCAAACATGCACAAAAATCAGCCAGAAACGCACAGGAAATAGGAAATGTGTCTGCTAGTAAAGCTAGCAACAGCTGAACAAGTCCCCTCTTGGTTTCACTGGAGACAGACCAGAGCCATGTGTAGCCTGCAGGCTGTCTGGAGGCATCTAGAGCCCAGTCTTCTCTATTCCTGGAATGCCCAAAGGAGCTTTGCCCACATGCATGGACATATGCGCAGTCTGGTGTAGAAATACAACATCATTATTTTTAACCCCTTCCCACCCAATTCTAGTCCCTATTTAAGAAAATGTAAAAGAAAAAAATGTAAGAAATAAACATAGTCAAACAAAGGGAAATGAGTGGATTATTGCATACAGAATTCCAGTAGATCTAAATACTTTAATGTCATTAATGTGGGCACTCCCACAAATGTGGCAGATTGCTACCAATCATGATTTCTTATTTTGTGGTATTTTTCTTGATGAGACGCCATAAAAAAGTTACCAAAAGTCCCATAATACCTTCTTCTGGATCTTTAGCTTTTTTGTGGGTATGAATTCAACATGGTCTATCTGTAATTTTTTTTACTGTCATCCATGGAATCAACCCCCTCTTATTCAGATGATAATTTCCCATGTAATATTTTAAAAGTATTTTTGCATGTAAATTATTGTTGGTAATATATCAAAATCCACTTACTCCTATCCTGAGTTTCTCCATTGCCTTTTGGTTCACTCTCAACTTGAGTTTATAAGAGATTTTGACATCTAATCACTTGCAGCCATAAAGAAGACACTTTGTTGTTGCTGTCATTGTTTACAATTTCCTTCAGAGAGATGGTTGAAAGAACTGGGCAATTTCCCACATTCAATTGACCACTCTTTTCCTCCTATTTAATTCTGGGCCCAGTTTCTCATCCATCTGCAGTGCCTACCTCTCCAATATCTGTGTAATGAGGACTCATTCAATGAGGTCCCTCTCCAACTGTATGTCATAGTCTGGATATAGACATTCTCTAGCAATTTTTTTTCCTGTATGATTTGGTTGATTATGGACCTTACCAAGGAGTCTAGGTTATGTTCTCAGCCTTAACATAAGCTGGAATATCATCAGCAAATGTTTTTGTTCACCCTTTGTTTCTGAGGAGGAACAGTGGCATCATGGGTGATGTCTTTCTTGACTTGCTGTGAATTGGATTTAAGTGAAGCATAGCTGGGCAAAGTTGTCAGCCTTACTCTGTCTTCCAGAGTCATCTAAACCCAGTGGAAAGACAAAAAGCAAGATGACTGGCAATGGCCTGGGATGCAGTGGATGATTTTAGAGTTTTCAATATCTGACCAAGCTCTAAATGCTCCACAGCACCTGCTTCAGTTGCCTTCATGGCTGTTGGAATAAATTGTTTTTATTCGCTACTTCTGCTGGGGGAAGTCTTCATATGCTTGGGGTAGACATCCCCCTAACTCACCAATGGATTGAAGGATATCCAGCGAAGATTAGCACCTCTGCAATGAGGACTTACTGAACTCTTTTCATGACTACTCATCCATCTTTGATGTCTACCTTTCATCTAATCCTCACCTGTGGTTCCAAGAAGCTATATTACATGCAGAGCCACTGCAGCATAAAACCATCTTAGCAGACTGGCTAAATCATCAGCAAATGGGAGTATCTGGAAGATTTCAACATTTAAGAGGATCTTATCTCCATCTGAACTTTGTGCAGGAATTCTCCATGACAATGGGAAACAAGGTGGATAGCCTTATTTTACCATGAAAATAGGTAGAATTTATTGAAATGTTTTACAATTTTAAAAGCCACCTAGTGTCTTTTTCTACAGCCTAATGAGAATTGGAGGTCTGAGAATGAGTCAAGCGGCTCTTTCGTGTGAAGTGTCTTCTAGCTCTCACTGGTTTTAGAGAGAGTGATGAAAGACTGAGAGACTTCAGCCTTGAAAATAGGGAAGGATAGTGATTAGCAGAAGTGTCAGAGCAGAGCCCTAGTTTGGGTCCTAATGCTAAACTTTGCCAGCAAAATTCAACTTACTAGTTGAAAATTGTTGAAGAACAACTGCTCCTCTGACCACAGTGAGAGGATCCCTAAGCACAAGGGATACTCAGTGAAGAGAAGAGACAATAGAGAGACTGCTAGTACTAATTGAACAAGAAGTAATAAATGTTTGTTGCTAAAAACTAGCTGTCTCCCTCCCCCACATATACACATATACCCAAGTGGGGCTTTTTTGGAAACGCAGACCCACTTCATTTTTATGCAACTCCATCTAGTTCCCATATTTACCCTTCCCAGGGCATCCTGGGTCATCTCCAGTCATCCTGATGAATATATGGTCACTGGGTCCAGATGGCTCTGGAGGAGAAGTGAGGCTGGTGACCTGCACAGCCCTCCCTCACTCAAAACAAAGTCAAGTGCAAGTCATGTCATCATTTCTCTGATGGCACAATGTCAATTTCAAGTCATGTCATCATTTCTCTGATAGCATGGTCTTCTTCAACAATGAAGGACGAACACACCAACAACATTTACCCTTCTAAATAGAACATATGTTAGGGTGGGGGAGTTGGGGAGAGGAGAAAGGCCCCTCTTAGTTACAGACTGAAAAGCTAGTCTTTAGAATTATTACTTTATTAAGCACTATTTGGGGAGAGGAGGTCTTGACTTGTGTTTGAAGTTGTGTTAAAACAAACTATTGAATCTCTGCCTGTTTTATCCACACATTTAATAGAGATGAGATTTATTTGAGAAAGAAAATAATCCATGGAATGCTAGCTACTTCTCTTAGCCCAGAACCAGAATGGTACAACCCCAGAAGTAGATAGGTGAGTTGAGGTGGATGGTGACTTTTATCTCCCCTCTCCAGGTAGCAACATGCACTCCATTTTTAAAAGGAAATATATATTCCAGAACAGAAGCTTCAGAAGTGTGAAGAAAGAAGAGAATGAGATTCCTAGACATGCACAAAGAGACCCCAACTTCAGGAATGATTGAGAGCTTAGATTCCCCTGCTCTGTATTGCTACCTGGTGATTCTTCACATATAATCTTATTCAAACTTTATGATAATGCTGCGAGGTAGATTGTATAGGTTGTTATTATCTCCATGAAGAAATTGAGGCAAAGATAAAGGGTAGGTGACTTTGCCAATCACACAGCTAGTAAATGGCAAAGATGGAATTCACACTTAGGTCTTTTGACTCAAAATACATTTCTTTTTCTTCTACATCTCAGCCTCCAAAGTCTTGGAGTTACTGTATATTACTGTGTTGAGGCATCAGAATAGAGTTTTCATACCAAAGGTTATTCTGTATAGTGGACTTCCTGATTTCCTCATTTTTATTAATGGCACTAACCATCCTTCCAGTCACACAGGCTTTAAAGTCCTGGAGTGACTCACCCCCACTCTTAGTCTTCTCCATCCAAATTAGTCTTTAAGGCCTATTGATTTCTATATTTATCTATTCCTTTCCATTCCCACTGCCACCCTCCCAGTTCTATCCCTCACTAACTACAATAACCTTCTTAATGCTTCCACCGCCACCACCACCACCACCTCCACCCATCCATCCTACTCTCAGTTTAACCTCCCTCATATAGGTCTGTCAATATCATTTTCAGTCATTTGTCACTGAATGACAAAGAAAGTCCAAAATCTTTATCCGGGCATTTACCACCATCCATTTAGAGATATCTCTGGTGATTCAGTGAATATAGTGTTGGGGCCTGTAATCAGAAAGATCTTAGTTCATACCTGGCCTCAGAAACATACTAGTTGCTTAATCCTGGGCAAATAACTTCCCCTTTGTCTGCCTCAGTATAGCTAACCATAAAATGGAAATGATAATAATAGAACTTACCTCAAAAGATTATTGAGAATCAAATGAGAATATTTGTAAAAGTGCTTAGCACATATGAGGTGTTGTGTATATACTTGTCCTCTTCTCTTCTTTTCCCATTTTGTGGCCTAGCCATATCTAATACTCTCTTATGTTTGCTCCAGTTAAATGAATCTATTTACTCTAATGCAAACATGCAGTGTGTCTTCACCCTCCATAACTTCTAACTGAATTATTTTTTTTCTTAGAGTTTCTTCCTCTCTACCCCTCCCAACATCCCCCATCCCCTCCAACAATCTATATTTCTTTAAAAGTAATACATATCATATTTCTTCTATTCAACTATAAGTTCCATGAGAACAACTATTTTATTTGTACTTTCCACAGAACCCAGCAGAGGACTTTAAACTTAGAAGGAACTCAAGATATATAGAATTTCCAAAAAAACATTTAGTACGGTTTTATGCTATTAAAACTTGAAACAGCACCAAAATTTTGTGGGTAGCCAGTATTTGCTAAATAACTGAATGAAACAAAGAAAACTCATCCTTTCCCAAATGATTTTTTCTTAACGTATCTTCAACTTAATAAACATCTATTAAGCATCTGGTATTTATTGGGCTCAGTTCCAGGTGAAGATATGAACCTGTTCATGCCTATGCTTCACAGGAAACAAATAGTGGATATATACATGCTGAAAAACAGTTCTTTCTTTATATTCATTGTGTGTTTTGAATCCTTGATTTTGAAATATTGAGAGAAGTTTTGATGGCAAAAAAACCCACAAAAAAACAAAACCAACAACCATGTTGTTTAGTGATCAATTCAATTAAAAAAGCTTTTATTGTTGCTAAGATGGACCTGGTACTAAAAATATCAGACAAAAGTGAAAACAATCCCTCCCCTCAAGGAGCATCCATACTAGAAAGGTTAAAATGAATCCAAAATTAAAGAAAAATAAAAACTCATTACGCTGTCATTCTTCCATAGAAAATCCAATTTTGCCAAATAAAGTCACCATCTTATTGAAGGCATTCACTCTGAGGGTAACATATAATGATTTATTAACATTCCCTTCACCCCTGAATGTTATAAATATTTATTTTCTTGCAAAGAATTTCTCTGAACCTCTAGTCTTCTGGAGCATCAACATGTCAACTTCCATAATTCTACTAGAAAGTGCCTTCTGCATAACATTTAAGACACTTGGGTTGTTGAAAATTCTTACAAAGGAATTCCATAAAATTTGTCATAAGTGCCATGTTTTGCACCAAGGAGATGCCAATAGTGGCGTTGCTACAAAGCAAGGAGTTAAGTGGTTTTACAGGGACATGATAGTTGGTGGGCAATGAGCCCAGATTTCAGAGTCTGGGGAAGGAGGAGAATTAGAAGCAGCTAAAAATACAGGTGCCATCTGTTCATGAACTAGAAAGCCAGTCAATAAAGTTTGCTAAAGACATATTTTCTATTAACCCGAAAAAAAGGTTGTGGCACATTCTAGAATGCCAAATCCATATAATGCAAAAGTAGAGGGGGAAGCTCCTTCCAAAGATATAAGAAATAAGGACCTCCTTTTCTCAATTATTTTGAAAAATATTTTGACCTCCCCATACATGAGAGTGTAGCAGAAACCCAAAATAAAGAACACATAGACTTTTAAAGAATATTGGAATTTCTTATGTATAACATAGATGAAGGAAAAATCATTTAAATGGGAATCCCTTGTTTTGCATGAAGGACAAAACCATGTGGTTGTTTAAAAATAAGCCTTTTTTCTGAGTTTCCTTTTGCTAGCCTGCCAAAAGACTTGTTGAGGAAAGACTAAATGGAGTTCTGGACAGACGTTTTCCTGAGCTCTGCAGAAATACAGCTAATGATGAGAAACCCTCATACCTACCATTTTTCTGTTTGTCGTAAGAGTCATATACAGCATAGTACAGGCTGTTAAGAGACTACATATGCTACCCTGAACTCCCTCCTCTTACAGTTTGCTACACTGAATCAATAATATACTTGGACTTTTGTGATAGAAATAAGAGGAAATATTTTGGAGTCTACAGTAGATAGGAGAATCATTGATTTCTTAAGTTGACTTGCTGGGATGCCTGTTTTTTTTTTTTTTTTGTTTGTTTTGTTTTTGAGAAGCAATGGAGAAATGGTATGGCATGGTAGATAGAGGGTGATCCTTGCACTCTGGAAAACCTGGAACTATGGGAACAAGTAGCCTTCTCTATACTTGTCCTATGTAGTTTCCACACTGAGAATTGCCTTCATGATAAAATCATAGGTTCAAATGAAAAAGGTAGGTACATAGAGAGGAAACTAAAAGACAACATGGTATAGTTGAAATCACATTGAACATGCTGAGATTCCCCTGGGGGAGGGATGTAAATAGAAGAGGCTTAGAATCAAATCCCAACCCTGGCACTTAATTGAATAAGCTACTTCTTAATTTTGTTCTTTCTCAGTTTTCTCATCTATAAAATGGGGATAATAATATTGAATACTATCCTTTACTACTGCTACTAAATAATGATAATGATAGTGGCAGCTATATAGAATTAAAGTTTGCAAAGTACTTTGTATATGTTAATTCCATGTGATCCTCACAACTGCTTTATGAAGTAGGTCCTATTATTTCTCAGTTTTATAGATGGAGAAACTGAGGCCCAGGGATGTATAGATAGTAAAGTACTTTCTAAACCTTAAAGGCATATAGAAACACTCCTTCCATGAGTCTCTCCATTGCCTTTTGGTTCAATCACAATTTTAGTTCATAGATGTTGATAGAATAACATTTTCAAGGCTTAATATCATAAATATACCCCTTTGATAGTATAAAATGTTAAAAAGAAAAAAACATATGTCTATACATACACACACACAAACATATATGTATGTGTGTGCATACATATATATACATGTGTGTATGCGTGTGTGTGCATATATGTGTGTGTATGTAAAAGTTGGATCTAGGAGCTAGAATGCGGCTCCTTTCCTGTATAACCTGAACTCTAGTTGATGACATTGGGAAGCTAGAATGATATAAATTTCCTAGGAAACACAGTACATTTAGTACAAATGTAGGCAGGTGGGCATCTCTGACATTTAAAATGGACTTTTTTTGTTCCAACCAGTACTGAGGTTCAAACACCCTCCCTTTGTTTGGAATCTGGCTTTCTATAATTAAAAAGTCATTTGTATAAATTGGATTATGCTTCAAATTAAAAAGTGTGAGCACCTGCAAACAAGCATTGAACTTTTAGAGCACCTGCAGCTTGGGGATGAGTATGACTTTTTTTATTGAATGCCAGTTGTCAGTGGCCACAACTCAGCTCATTGAAAGGAACTAGGCAGAATGATGATAAGTCAACTGGACAATGTCAAGCAAAGAGTTGACTCATCACAGCCAAAAGAATGATAGGTAGTCTGGGGTTGAGGTGGGGTCTTTGTCTCCCCCAAACTCATCATAGGCCCATGGGATTTGGAACTGGAAGGGACTTGAAGGATCATTTAGTCTGATCTCCTCATTTGAAAGATAAGAAAATTGAGGTGCAAAAGAGTTAACAGCTAATAAGATCTAACCTGGAATTTCAACGCAGGTTTTTTGACTCTAAGATTATAATCTTTTCCCCACCATATCATTACATCTCTCAAAGAAGGTAATATAAGCATAGGAATTAGGGCTGGAAGGGACATTAAAAATCAACTGATCCTACTTCATATTTACAGATGAGAATACTAAAACCCAGAGAGATGAGGTCCTTTTGCCTAGGTCATGCAATGGGAAAGTATTACAGCTGGAGTTCAAACCTAATGTCTTGGACTCAGACTTCACCAAATTCCTTGTTTTCTGTTAGTTTGTTTTTACTCTTTATACTCAGTTGCTCTAAAATGAACAGAAGGGATAGGGGAAAGGTTCCACAAGCTGGCTGTAGGGGTGAGATTTGCAATAAGAACACTGGTAAAGTGAATCAGACTAGGAAACCTACATGGATTTGAAGAAGAGATTTAAGGACAAAGAACATGACAGTCAAATGCATCTTTCTGAAATCGCAGATTAGCTTGTGCCTTGCCTTTTGAATTACAAATTTCCACAATTATTCCCATTTTAAATGTACTTTTCATATTACTTTACCTAATGTCTATTCATAGTAAATCCGTTAATAAACACTGATTTAGTGTCTAACTATTGTGGGCCCGGCACTGTGCTAAGTATTGAGGATACAAAAAATACAAGTAAAAACAAAAATCCCTTCTCTCAAGATTACTATCTAATGGGGAAAGATACACCCAGAAGGAAGCTGGCAGTACCTGATGTGGGAGCATGATGGAAAGCACAGAGAAGTCCAAAAGCAGTGTAAATGGTAGGAAATTGGGAGAACTGCACTAAGCCCTTTTCTTAAATAGAAGCCCTGGAGCCCATGACCCTATGTTCTAGTCACAGGGTCCAATTAGAGGGACCAAGGATACTGATGACATGTGAGTACTAGGCAAATTCAATTTTGCAGTCACAATGAGCTATCCCAATGATGAAGTTTCTGCAGCAAGGAAGGAATGATGGAAAGTTCCAGTTAAGTCTAAGAGTAGGCTGGGTAGTGTAAGTATTGTTATTTATGCATTACAGGTGAGAAAACAGAGTCAGAGAGGTTAAATTGTTTACTCACAACTAGTAAATGGGAGAGAGCCAAGACCTAAGCTCTGACTCCCAGTTCAACACTGTTTTCATTCTACCCAGTTTGTGCAGTCGTGTCCTCATCCAATCATTTTCTTTTCCCTCTTTACTATGTACTATATTCAATAAAATGTTTTTTGCAATCTATCAAGAGAGCTAACTGCCTTGGTACATGACAACACTGTGAATTTCTGTGTATGATTCTGGCAAATGCCAGAAAATTGCTTTATATAAGCAGGCACAGGAATATATACATCTCTATTTGAAATTGGTCAAACATTTTTTTTTCTCAACTGGGAAAATTTCCCTTGGATCAATCATAACTGCTGCACATTCTGGGCATAATAATTCCTGAATGATGCCAAGATGTTCAGGTGTAGGAATCCCATTGGATCTGAGCCATGTCTTCCAGTTTTCTCCTTTTCATTTTTCTTCCAAACAAAGATAACAAAGTTTGAGGGAAAAAGGCACATGTTTAAAAAAAAAATAGAAATTAAAGGCAGAAATAAATTATGGCAAAATGGTTCTGCCTTATCTAAGGGTAGAGGTTTGGGAGGATGTGGAGGTATATTGATGTTTTGGTCCATCTATGAACTCAATTAAATGAAAACCTGGTAAAACGTAGTTTTCATTATCCATTCTGAGGGGTAAGAGGATCTCCTGAGTCTAGTGACTTTGGAATTTGTTATAGGGAAGTGACTGCACCCTAGCTGATGAGTAGGGATAGGTATTTAGTCTCTTCTTGTATTGTGGAAGAAAAACCCACTTATTCATTGTAACAGATAAGACTTATTCAAAATTTTTGATAAAGAGTTGACCAACCGGGGAAGCCATTTTATTTATAAGGTAGTTTTTACCCTCTCAATGAATTAAGGCATCTTATGCACATTTGATTTTAATTTTTGATTTCACTTATTTATTAATTAATTTATTTTTTGTCTTTTTTTATTCATTTATTTATTTTTAATGTGAATTTATTTATTTAACTTTTTACATTCATTTTCACAAAATTTTGGGTTCCAAATTTTCTCACCATTTGTCCCCTCCCCGCACCCCAATACACCGAGCATTCTAATTTTCCCTATCACCAATCTGCCCTCTCTTCTGTCATCCCTCCCTTCTCTTGTCCCCATCTTCTCTTTTGCGCTATAGGGCCAGATGATTTTCTATGCCCCATTAACTGTATTTCTTATTTCCTAGTAGCAAGAACAATACTAAACAGTTGTTCCTAAAAACTTTGAGTTCCAAATTCTCCCCATCCCTCCCTCCCCACCCATTCCCTTTGGGAAGGCAGGCAATTCAATATAGGCCCTATCTGTGTAGTTTTGCAAATGACTTCGATAATAGTCATGTTGTGTAAGGCTAACTATATTTCCCTCCATCTTATCCTGCCCCCCATTGTTTCTATTCTGTCTTTTGATCCTGTCCCTCCCCGAGTGTTGACTTCAAATTGCTACCTTCTCCCTTTGCCCTCCTTTCCATCATCCCCCCTCCCACCCTGCTTATCTCCTTCTCTCCCACTTTCCTGTATTGTAAGATAGGTTTTCATACCAAAATGAGTGCATTTTATTCCTTCCTTTAGTCGAATGTGATGAGAGTAAACTTCATGTTTTTCTTCTCAGCTCTCTTCTTTTTCCCTCCACTCCCTCTCCTGCTTGCCTCTTTCATGAGAGATAATTTGCCCCAATCCATGCACATTTGAGAAAAGGAAGAGAAAATAATTATGTATAAGAGATATTAGAGTATCTGTTAGATTCTGTCTTTACCACAAGGTCTAGGTATTTGACTGTAAAACACAGGCAGTTACTGGGGAAAAGGGAAGAACTTAAGGATTACTTAAAGGCACTTAGATTAGGCTGACTTTAATAGTTGGACATCTTCCCTGGCAAACAAGTAAATAATTTGTGGGGGAAAGGTATACAGAAAACAAGAATCATAAAATAAGTGCTTGCAAACAAGAAACAAGACAAACAGGAAAAAGACAGTTTTAAAATAAAAGTGGCTGTACTAACATCTGCCTTCACCTTTGGCTGTGTTTTTTAGCTAAATTCAATCAATAGTGGGGAATCCACCTGAGAGCACAGCTTCAGGGTGATTAAATCTAGGAGAAGAAGCTATAAACTCTTGGAAAGATTAATCCAAGACACTCCTTTCAATCTATACTTTATCATGGTTCAAAGTCAATTTGGTGTAAGTGGGACACTGTGTGTGTGTGTGTATATTATATATATGTTGTATTATATGTATGTGTGTACATATGTGTATGTGTGTGTGTGTGTGTGTGTGTGTGTGTGTGTGTGCTGGAAGGTCCAGATCAAAAAAGAGAGGAGGAAAGATAAGACCTTTTAAAGACGCTCAAAGTAAGAAACCTTTCAGCAAAGGAGAAGGTGACACCAGTCTGAAGACCAAAAGAGAGATAGTTTCACCCCAGAGTTGCATTTGGGATTTGACTGTAGACTTTACCTGGCTTGGCCAGTGGACTGAAGCTGAAGTTCCAGAGTGTCAGCCACTCTAGAGAAAATTCCTCACCTGTGTCTCAGTACACCATATTGACAACTCAGGAAGCAAAGACTGGAAGGCTACCAAGGGTGGCCCTGAGAAACCAATGATACCATGTCCTATATTCTTATTATTGTTATCTGGGCCAAATTAAGGCCCACTTAAAGAAGCATTTTTGAACATAAAGGAGTTAAGGAGAAAAGCAAAAAGCCTTGGAGTTGATGAAGGGCCAGGATTAGAATATAAGCATTTTTGTGCATTGCAGACCATTAGCCTTTTCATACAAAAAAAAAAAAAAAAAAACAGTAGTAGCAGTAATTTTTATTATTGCTATTTTTTGTTATCATTACTGTTGGCATTTGGTTATTATTGTTATTTTATTATAGTAACTTAGGGTTTACAGAACACTTTTTCTCAGAAGGTGAAGTAAGAAGAGTGCAAGTTTTATTGCCATTATCTTACAGATGTGGGAACTGATAATCAGGATTAATAAGTGACTTACACAGTTTTGCTCAGCTAGTAAATACTACAACCGACGTTTGAATCCAAATGGCTTGACACTGGCTATATTTACTTTCCACCATTCCATGCTAGTAAAAAAACAACTTCTTGGTTATTCTTCTATAGTGTCTCAGATTAAATCCCCTTTACATACCTAGCTTTTGATGATCAAGAACCAGAGGAAGAGGTGGAGCAAAGAACACCCTATGGCCTCCTTTCCACAGAATTTTTGGTTCATGGAGACCCTGTAAGCAAGAAATGGGAGAATTTTAAAACCTGGAGGAGATACCAAGGAAATTAAATAATTAAGTGACTGCTATGTGCCAGGCACTATATTAAGTCTTAGAGATAGAAAGATAAAGAATGAAGCAATCCTTACTTATAAGGAACTTATATGCTAACTGAAGAAATAACAAATACATATATAAACATATACAGCATGAATATAAAATGAATAAACACCAGTATATAAATTTACAATAATTAAATACAAGCTACAGTCAGTTCTGTATGTATATAATACGTATTCCTCAAAAGTACCAAGAGATGGAGGGGAAGGGGGCAGGGGGCACAGCTCTCAAAAACTTTATCAGTGATATATTAAAAAAAAGCAACCTAATGAAAATGGCAGCCCAGTTTTATACATGTTAAATAGCCAACTAATACAAAAACTAATGCAATAAATAGTAATGGTACCCACAGTGTTAGGCTACTATTTGGCCTATGCCAAGGTTCCCACAGGACCCAGGGTGGCAATCAAATTACTTTGGGTGAGAAGGTAGCCTCAGCTCTGGACAGGGTCTCAATTATGGTGGAAGGTTGGGTAAAGCCTTTAAAGGACAGATCCATTCTTCTCAGCCCATATATCTAATGGATCAAAAGAACATAATGTAAAATATAATGTTATAACTATATAGTATAATATTAATACAATTATATTATTGTGATATGTCATTATATCATTATACTACAATAAATAGGTCACATTAAATTGAAAAAGACTGAAGTTTGCTTGGGAAAATCGGCATTAGAAAGGTTACACCTTGTGAATTATTGTGAAGTGGTGCAGTTTGATATGTTCTGTTTTTCTTTCAGATAAAACATAAAACTGCATTATGCTAAAATTCTTTCCTAATATATCAATCACATTGGAACAAATTCACATTTTAAAAACAAGCATTACAGCAAAACTGACTAGTTTGGGAGGGTTGGGAGTAGGTGGTAGAGGAGAATCAGGAAAGGTTTCACATGGAAGATGGTGCTGAAGTTGCATCTTTTAAAGAGAGGGACTCTATGGAGGAGGAGAGAAGAGACGGCATTACAGGTAGTTAGGTTAGTGAGTGCCAAGACATAGAGATAGAAGACAAAGAAAGTGAGTGAGAAACATAACAAAGGACAGTTTAGCTGGATTACAGAATATGGGGAGTAATTTCAAATGAGTCTAGAGAGATAGTTTATGGTCAAGTTATATAAAACTTTGAAAACTAAGCATATGGGAGGTTATATTTGATCCTAGAAGCAAGAAGAAGCCACTGGAGGTTTATGGTGAGCAAAGGCATATGGACAGGTCTCTGATTGAGGAAATTTACTTTGATAGCAATGTATAGGGTAGGATGGAGTGAGAGGAGGCAGTCAGACCAATTATGAGGCTGTTACAACAATGTAGATGAGAGCTGATGAGGTCCTGAACTGAACTGTGTGAGTAGAAAGCAATCAGATGAGATCTGTCTTTGGGATCTTTGTGTGCAGGAAGTCAGTTGAAACCCACTCTACCACACAAACTACGTATCACCTTTTTTGACAGGAAAAAATATCTTTTTAGAATTAAACAATGATTTTGGTAAATAATTATCATAGAATTAGTCACATTAAATTATCACAATTTTTTTATTTGAGTTCAAATCAGACATAGGAAAGAAATAATGCTTGTAACAATGGACAATGTATGGGGCCCGATAGTGGGTAATATATTGGGGCTTAATTTCATTTGTGGAGCATCTTCAAGATATATGTATGCCAGTATAAGTCATGTATGTCCACACTGGTTGCTTTAGTGAGGCTTATGAATGGTATACGTAGATATCTCTGGAATCTGACCAATTCCTGTCCAAGGGAGAAAGTGATTTCTGCCTCGAGGGAATAAAGAGAAGGGTGTGAAGAATCAGTAGCTAGGCACTTGTCTTCCCTCACTGAGTTCAAGATGACTCTCATGCTAGAAATATATACCCTTTAAATATTTCTGGTCTAGGAATACAAATCTATTTCAGCATAAAAGCTTCCTGGTTTGCTAGTGTTTTGCTTACACTCAACAGTAAATGTTGGTTACCCAAAACACCATTATAAGTAATGATTAGTAAATAAATCTACTTGTCCAAAGAAATGAGAAAGAAAAAATAGAATATACCAGAAAATATACAAATAGATAAAATGTCTAAATTGGAATCAAATAAAATCTCAGCTTAACCAAGAGAAAGGTCCCAATCTTCTTCAAAGGAACATTATCTCTTCAAAAATTGTAGGAGGCAAACTAGAAATCAGGGGCGTGTTGAGAAGCTGGCTCACCCTACATTTCTGCTTTTTTTTCCTTCCCTGGAGTTGCCTCTACTACAGAGTGTGCCAATCTACTCTACATGTGCCTCTTTCAAGAATCTCTGACATTCATTCTTCCCCTCACATATGTCCACAGCATTGTGACAGCAATCTTTATGTCATTTAGAAGTCATGCCCTCCTCCAACTCCCTCTGCAAACACAGAATCATGCAAAGCACCACAGACTTGTTTGAAAATGCGGTTACGCAAGTAAAGTTGGTCCTTGGTCACCAGTCACAAGGTCACTCATTCATACTGCAGTTATATTTGATTAGAGGTAATGATTCAGAATGGTTCATCTATCAACACAGAAACTATTTCCTATAGAAGAGATAAGGCTGCTCTTGAAGTCTGAAGACCTGACTTCTAGTACAAGCTCTTCCATTTTACTTACCTGTGTTACCTTGAACAAGTCACTTTACATTTCCACATCTTTAAGATTAAGGTTCTTTTCAGCTGAAAAACCTGTAGTCTAATCCTATACAGAAGGAGAGAAGTGACCTAAAAAAAAAAAAAAAGTTCCCATAGCGTTTCACACAAAGTGCTTTTCACCCCATGACTATGAAAGTAGAACACACAGCGGAAAATACTTTGCTACTTCGTTGTTCAGTTGTTTCAGTCATGTCCAACTCATCCTCACTCCATCTGGCATTTTCTTGGCAGAGATACTAGAGTGATTTGTCATTTTTTTTTTCTAGATCATTTTGCAGATGAGGAACTAAGGCAAACAGGGTGAAGGGATTTCTTCCGGGGTCACACAACTAGTAAGTGTCTGAAGTCAGATTTGAACTCATAAAGATGAGTCTTCCTGATTCTAAGCCCAGCTTGCCACCTAGCTACCTTGATTGGAAATACTCCTGACCTATTTCTGATGCTCTGAATGGAGCTTATTTTCTGTTTTCATAATTTTTTGTTTATTATCAGGCAGTCAGCCTGATTGCAAACTTCTGGTACCTCTCCACACAGATAGTATCTGAGGTCAGACTGGAAGTCAGGAAGATTCTTCCTGACCAGTCCTGGCACTACATCTACTTCACTACTTTACAGATGAAGAAAATAAAGCTATGAGATAACGCAACAGATGAGAAATGTTAGCACCACAGCTCAAAGTAAAGTGTCCTGACAACTGTTGCAGGGTCCTGTCATATAATGTTGGCTCTTCTGAACAAATTCACTTGAGGACACATATACACTAGCTTTAAAGGATGATTTTCAAGTCGTTCACAAACTAGGGTAGATTTCAAATGGGAAATCAGAAACAAACAAACAAACAAAAGACCCCTGCCATCTCCTGACAGTTTCCCCAGACTAATTTATCAGTATCCCACCCCCGATTTTTTTTAATCTAAAAAAGAAAGTCAACAACTTGGTAGGTAAATTCTAGCCCAGGGAATATTTACTCTCACCCTGTATGAAATTCAGAAAGTAAGGCTTTATCATGAAGTGCTAACTTTAATTATAGTAGAGAGAATAGCAGCATTATAATTAACATGTAAAGCATATGCAAATAGACAATTATGCAAAAATCAAGCTGAGGTTCAGGGCTAAAAATCTGCACCCTTAGTAAAAACAAATAAGAAAGACATACAAGGAAGTCACTACAGCCTCAGGGAAACCTCAGAGACTAACCAGAGGTTTATATAGAAAGGTTTGATAAATTAGCTTGGTTGGATACATCCATCTTATAGGAAATGAATATAGCTCATTGAAGCAACAGTCAACAGTAAGTCACATGTGATTTAAAAAATACAAATCTACTTTCCAAAAGAGACTTGTACTTTTCTGGTGGGATCAATGCCTTTTGAGGCAGTGGACCCAAAGTTATAACTATTGTAAAATTATAAACTAGTGGGCGCAAGAACATTGGGTTAGAATATATTTCCACAGGGGGGTGCTATCCAATTCCTCAGGGAATTCTTTGGGGATGATTGTTCTCTAGACTTAGTCTAGGGGGGGAGGAGCCAAGATGGCGGAGTAGAAAGACTCACATATGCTAGCTCCGAACCCACAACCCATAAATTTCCTGTAAAAAGGACTCCCCACAAATTCTGGAGCAGTGGAAGCCATGCAGCAATGCAGTGGAGGAGATTTCCATTCCAGAGAGCCCTGAAAAACCAGCACCAAAGGTCCGTCGCGCACCAGACAGCAGAGCCCAGCTCTGTCCTGGCCGCGTGGCCCTGAGAGGAGCAGATCTGAGCAGGCTTCAGGGACAGAACCTCCAGTGGCCATGAAGGTCCCTCCACCCACAGGTGCTACAGGTGAGTAAGAGAGACTTCTGGGCTGGCTGAGAGGGGAGCGGCGCGTCTCCATAACTCAGGGACCCTCGGGAGGCAGCAGCAGAGGCAGCAGCGGGCGGGGGCTCCTGGAGCAGAAAGGACCTCAGATCCATTACTGAAGGTCTCCCCATAAACCCCCTGAGGGAACTGAGCCTGGGAGGCTGCCCTGCCCCCACCTGAGCAGCAGTACTTAATCTCTCACTGAATAGCAGCCCCGCCCCCTGCTGAAAGCCCTGAGGCTGGGAAGCAGCATTTGAATCTCAGACCCCAAGCACTAGGTGGGCAGATCTAGGTGGGGGTAGAGAGGAATCTCAGAAGTCAAGTAACTGGCTGGGAAAATGCCCAGAAAAGGGAAAAAAATAAGACCATAAAAGGTTACTTTCTTGGTGAGCAGATGTTTCCCTTTTCCTTTCTGATGAGGAAGAACAATGCTTACCATCAGGGAAAGACATAGAAGTCAAGGCCTCTGTATCCCAAACATCTGAAATAGATATCCAATGGGCTCAGGCCATGGAAGAGCTCAAAAAGGTTTTGAAAATCAAGCTATACAGGTGGAGGAAAAACTGGGAAGAGAAACGAGAGAGATGCAAGAAAAGCATGAAAAACAGGTCAATACCTTGCTAAAGGAGACCCAAAAAAATGCTGAAGAAAAGAACACCTTGAAAAATAGGCTCACTCAATTGGCAAAAGAGGTTCAAAAAGCCTATGAGGAGAAGAATGCTTTCAAAAGCAGAATTAGCCAAATGGAAAAGGAGGTTCAAAAGCTCACTGAAGAAAAGAGTTCTCTCAAAATTAGAATGGAACAGATGGAGGCTAATGACTTTATGAGAAACCAAGAAATCACAAAACAAAACCAAAAGCCTGAAAAAATGGAAGATAATGTGAAACATCTCGTGGGAAAAACAACTGACCTGGAAAATAGATCCAGGAGAGACAACTTAAAAATTATGGGACTACCTGAAAGTCATGACCCAAAAAAGAGCCTAGACATCATTTTTCATGAAATGATCAAGGAAAACTGCCCTGATATTCTAGAACCAGAGGGCAAAATAAGTATTGAAGGAATCCATTGATCACCGCCTGAAAGAGATCCAAAAAGAGAAACTCCTAGGAATGTTGTGGCCAAATTCCAGAATTCCCAGGTCAAGGAGAAAATATTGAAAGCATTTAGAAAGAAACAATTCCAGTATTGTGGAAATACAATCAGGATAACACAAGATCTAGCAGCTATTACATTAAGGGATCAAAGGGCGTGGAATAGGATATTCCAGAAGTCAAAGGAACTAGGATTAAAACCAAGAATCACCTACCCAGCAAAACTTGAGTATAATACTTCAGGGGGAAAACTGCTCTTTCAATGAAACAGAGGACTTTCAAGCATTCTTGATGAAAAGACCAGAGCTGAAAAGAAAATTTGACTTTCAAACCCAAGAGTGAGAAGAAGCATGAAAAGGTAAACAGCAAAGAGAAGTCATAAGGGACTTACCAAAGTTGAACTGTTTACATTCCTACATGGAAAGACAATATTTGTAACTCTTAAAACTTTTCAATATCTGGGTAGTTGGTGGGATTACACACACACACACACACACACACACACACACACACACACACACATACACACATAAACACATGCATGCACACACAGAGACAGAGAGCACGAGTGAATTGAATAGGATGGGATCATATCTTAAAAAATTAAGGTAAATGGTGAGAGAGAAATGTATTAGGAGGAGAGAGGGTGAAATGCAATGGGACAAATTATCTCTCATAGAACAGGCAGGCAGGAGACTTTTTAGTGGAGGGACAAAGAAGAGAGCTGAGAGAAAAACATGAAGTTTACTCTCATGACATTCAACTAAAGGAAGGAATAAAATGCACACTTATTTTGGAATGAAAACCTATCTTATAATATAGACTTAGACTAGACTCTGCACTGAGTGGGAAGAAAGATAACTGTAGAGAGAAAGCATGCTCCTTAGATGTCATGATCCTGAAGCGATTGCACCCTTTGCCCAGGTTTCCTTAGCACTTTTGTGAGGATCACATTGCATTTAAGGAAACCCACATCACAATCTAGGTAAGAAAGTCAGAATTATATAATGGGAAGAGTAATGAAATAAGGAGATCTGGCTTGGACAAACCTGATCTCACATTTTGACATCACAGCCTTCCCCAGGTGATCAGATCCAGCTCTAGAACAGGAGGCAACATGATCAGAAACATGTGTGTACCTTGGTACAGATTCAACAATCTTTATATAAAATGTTCAGTTCTGGGCAAATAGTGGCACAAATGTAATATCACAAGAAACATATATGCCAGTGGCATAATTGTTAGACGTATATTACCCAGTCAAACCTGGGTCCTGTCAACTCTCTCATCCATGCAAAACTCACCACCTTTCTGTAAATCTGGCTTGATCAATTTCTGGCACTTTTCTCCCTATTTGATTTCCCCAAATATTTTTTTTTCTGGGTTAGATCAGTGATTTCATTACTATCATTTTTATTAATGCATTTAAAATCATTTATTTATTTAAAACAGTCTTTACTTTTTAAATTTTGAATTCCAAATTCCCTACCTTCCTCTTACAATTTCACAATCAACTGAGAAGGCAAATAATGTGATATCAATTATACATGTGAAACCATGCAAAACATATTCCCATATTAGTCATATTGGAAAAAAACAAGAAAAATAAAGTGAGAAAATTATACTTCACTTTATACTTAGAGTTCCTATAATCCTCTGGGGAAGCATTATTTTATCATGAGTCCTTTGGGATAGTCTTGGATCATTGCATTCACCACAGTAGCCAAATCTTTCATAGTTGATCAAAATTACCTCATTGCTGTTACTGTATATAATAATTTTCCAGTTCTCATTTCATTTTGCCTCAGTTCCTATAGGCCTTGCCATGTTTGTTTCTAAAACCAATCCAGTGGTCATTTCTTAGAGCATGATAGTGCTTCATCATAATCAGATGCCACAACTCATTCAGTTATTCTCCAATAGATGATCATCCCCTCAATTTCCAATCTTTTGTAATTTCAAAAAGTTGTTACAAATATTTTTGTACATATAGGTCTTTTTCCTTTTATCTTTTTGGGGTACAGTTCTGGCAGTGATATTGCTCAGTCAAGTGGTACACTCAGTTTTATAGCTCTTTAAGCATAGTTCCAAACTGTTCTCCAGAATGGTTGGACGAGATCACAACTATATTCATCAGTGCACATTAGTGTACCTAATAGTGTATTCATTAGTAGTGCATTAGTGTACCTATTTTATTGCATCCCCTAAAGCATTTGTTATTTCTTATAGGTGTGATATGGCACCTCAGAATTGTTTTAATTTGCTTTTCTCTAATCACTTGTGATTTAGAGCATTTTTTTCATATTTCTACAGATAGCTTTGATGTCCTTTTCCAAAAATTGCCTCTTCATATCTTTTGACTATCAATTGAGGAAAGGCTGTTATTTTTATACATTTGACTCAATTCTCTACATATTTGAGAAATGAGGTCTTTATTAGAGAAACTTGCTGTAAATTCTTTTTATATTACTTCATTGTTTATGGTACATTTTAGTAAACTGTAGTTTCCATGCTTATCACTTCTAATTAAGTCTGTTTTTGCTTTTCTTTGTCTGAGATCATGATGCTATCCCTGACTATTTTTTAACTTCAGCTGAAGCAATTAGATTCTGCTCCATCCCCCTAGTTTAACTTTGTGTATGTCTTTCTTTTTCATGTGTCTCTTGTAAACAACATATTGTTAGATTCTGACTTCTAATCCATCCTATCTGCTTCCATCTCACAGATGAGCTCATCCCATTCACATTTACAAATGATTTCTGCATATTTCCCTCCATCCTATTTTTTTGTTTCCTTCTCTCTTTTTATCCAGTCCTCAAAATTCTGATTTACTTCTGACCATTGCCTCTCCTCACTTCTATCACCCCTCCCTTCTTTTATCCCCTTCACCTCCTATTTCCTTTTTGGGTAAGACAGATTTCTATACCCACATGTGTGTGTGTGTGTCTGTGTGTGTGTAATGTGTGTGTGTTTAAACCAATTAAGATGAGAGTGAGGTTAAAGCATTGCCTGCCACCACTACCCCCCATTTCCCCCTCTACTATGAAAGGATTTCCTTGCATGCTTCTTTTATGTGAGAAAATTTTTCCTATTCTTTCTCTCCCTTCCTTCTTCTCTTAGTGCATATCTCTCTCTTACCCCTTCATTCATTTTTTTAGAGATCATTCCAACATAACTGACTCATACTTATTCCCCCAAAATGATATTCTTAAGAGTTACATGTGTCCTCTTCCCATACAGGAATGTAAACAAGTCTCTTACGATTGCTTTTTCATTTTACCTTTTTATGCTTTTCTTGAGCCTTGTGTTTGAATGTCAAATTTCCTATTCAGCTCTGGTCTTTTCATGAAGAATGCTTGGAAGTCCTTTATTTCATTAAATATTCATATTTGCTGTCATGCTGTGAAGCTCTAAAAATCAACTTTGTAATGAAATGCCAGCTTTTATTACAAGATCTCTTTTGGTCTACTCTTATTTCTCCTCTTTGCTTTTGTTCACATTATCTTGGCTTCATGTAATGTTAATTAGAGTTAAAGATCCAGTCCATTAAGGGTAGCTTGATTAGGAGAAGCTTATTCTGTAGGAACACTACACCTTTTGCTAATTAATGGGGCAGGTGGGGTTTTGCTTTGGGGACTTCTTTGGAAGAAGCTTCATGTGCCAGGTGAGACTCTGGGTAACTGTGCCCTCCTCTTTGAAAATCCAGACATTGGTGCTTCTTTCTCTGGTAACTGTATACATGTAATGTTCATACTATTGGATGTGTCTGTTGATCTGTGATGTATGCTTACGGTCAGACAGTTAGAAGTGCTGTCTGCTAGGGTCTTTATTTCTCTGTCTGTATTTTCTCTCTTGGTGAATATAATTAAAGTCGATTGTTGACCCTTCAAAAGTTGCTTTCCTTTTAGAAAAGTAGCTCTAAGAAGTTGCACAGTAGGTCCTCCTGTGTATGCTGGGGTGCTTGCTATCTATCAATAGATAGAGTTGTTTTGGTCCGACTTTTGCTCTGTTGGTACGTGGGTTGGATGACTAGGTGCCCCAAAGTGGCCTCTTGTTGCCTAATTCCCACTTCCCTGTGCGTCTACTTGCCCCAACGTGAAACTCTGAATGAAGGTTGAATGGAAAGAGATCTGCTGATAGATAGATGTCCAGCTTTATGTGGTGGCTGAGTGCCGATGTAGGGTGTACATAAGGCAAAGGTAACTGAATTAGGGATATCCGTAGGAAAAAATAAGTTCTTATACTTTATCGGTGTTTGTGTTGATCAAGCACAACCATTATTTTTCTTCTTTCAAATGAATTATGAACTTAGTCCCTGTATATAGAGAACAATTAGCTTGGCTGATGATTTTTTGACTCAGGGGTAGAAATGTGATTTTAGTGCATAATTTAGGCATAGTGTTCCACTGTTTCATTTGCTCTACACTCCCTGTTTTAATGATCTAAGCTGGGGAAGGGAGGGAGAGAAGGAGAACAAGGAGAGAGAAACAGATAGACACAGAAACAGAGAAATATCAAGAGAGAGGGAGATTGTCAGACTTTAGTGAAGGAAGGTTCCATGAGCTACAAAAAATGTTTCAGAAATCTGACATTTGCGATGCCATGCTGCGTTTCCATGGTAACAGCTTGAGGTTTTAAGAAGTTTTCTGGCTGGATTTTAATCTCAAATTCAGGGTACACACCATAACAATATTTAAAGAGAGAAGAGAAAGGAAGGATACTAGGCAACCAGTGTTAATGCATTTTCCCCTAGAAGGGTCAGTGGGAGAAATCAAAGGCACAGCGTGAATGTTCATTGCAGATCTAGTTAGAATCTGTTTCTACACCTTCAAGCAATTCTTGTCTCTTAATTTATTCAGAGGGACAAGTGCATGAAAAGTGAATTTTAATTATAATGATTTACCTTTATTTTTAAGTCAACAAGTGGAAGGAGTTTGATGGAAGTTTAGCCCAAAGAGATATTAAATATTTAAATTATACACAATGAAGTTATGAACAGTTTGGTAAAGAAAAATTGGTGTTAGAAGCTGGCATCATCTTCACTCTTAGCTGGCAGTCTGTGCTATGGGTTAACATGAGCAACAACAGTATGAGGACACTCTAGGCAGGCATACAAGGAGTGTTTTATTTGCTTGTTTTGTTTTTTTTTTTAATTGAGTCTATCTCACTAGAAAGGAAGAAAATGACTACTTGTATACCAATCTCATTGCTAATCAGCATGAGAATTTTGGCTTATTCTTCCTTAGGCAACCCTGGTGGACATTTGCACCTGGGAGTTCACCATGTTTACAGTGGACTTCCTGTTGATACCCAATCAACGTAGTGAAACTCAGTACTCCTAAACTCAAGAGATTTGCAATCCTTACCCATTCCAGTAGCTGAGATTACAGGAGCTCTCCACCACATTCAGAACCAGGAATGTTTATAACAAATAAAATAAGGTTAAGAAATAGCAGTTGAGACTTCTGTACATTTATATAGGTTCACAGGAGACAAAAAACAAGAAAGGAGCCAGTAGTAAAATCTCTGAGCTCAATTATCTATACATAAATGACCAAAATTTAAATACCAAGAAAGAGGAATTAGAAATCTTAGAACAAGGAAGCAAATTTGACCTAGTTATCACAGAGACTTGGTGGGGTGATACTTAGATTATGGTTTTTGATGAGTATAAATTATTTCTAAAATGGACCAGATGGAAAGGAGCTAGAGTTGGAACAGCACTGTGAATTAATAAAGAATATTTTTTTGAGGAAATCCAGGAATCAGAGGAGTAAAGAATGGAAGAAAGATTTTGGATGAAGGTCAACAGAAGGAATAATAAAATTTATCACTGGAGTAAACTTCAGACCATCTAGAGAGAAAGAAGAAATAGATGAGAATAGGAAAAAGATTACAAGTCTGATAAAGAATTATGATACCATATTGATGGAGGAATCACTGTCTCAAGCAAAGTAGTAAAAAATCTATTTGACTTTCCTTAATGGTTCAATCTTCAAAAATGTGGAGGAACCAAGAAGGGGAAATTCTATTTTGGATCTGATTGTCATTAGCATGGAAAAGTGACTGGTACATCCTAAAGTTTGTAAGAAAGTATAATGTCCCAGAGAAGGGGAGGAAATCTTGATATGGTCTGATAGGTACCCTTGAGTATGGGAATGAAGATTTTAAGGGGTTCAGATGAAGAAACAAGTTTGATCCATGAGACTAAAATTCTACCAGGCAAGTCATTCCAAAAGTAAAAGGTAAGATTTTAGAATAAACTTCTAAAGACACAAATGGAAACAATCCCAATGAAGAGGGGAAAATGAGAGGAATCTGAAGAGACCTTTATGTATACACAGAGAACTCACAAATCAACCTAAGTTTTCAAAATGAAATTTAATAAGGTTGGCAATAAAGATGAATAAGAATGTGGCACATTCCTGTAAAATTAAAGCAGAAGTATTAAGATTAGAATGAGTTGAGCCTGATGAGGGATGGCAATTCCATTGTTATCTTTAAATATAATTGGAGAAAAAGGAACATCAAAGGAGGGATGGTACTTCTACTTGATGTTGTAGCACCAAGGCAATATTCACAGCACAGATGGCAACTATGAATATACTGGCATAGTTCTGAATCAAAAAATATAGCATACTCTCCATATAGAAGGCAGAAGAAACACATTTATTCAGACATCAGGAAACCAAATCCCAACACCAGAAAACTGAATCCATAATAGCAACAAACAAAACAATACGCAGGAGACATTGCCATTCCCAAGCTGTCCCATCCCCCTGGTGGCACCTTCCCATAAACAAACACACACTCCTAGCTGTCTGCTTGCCTACATCCTCTCTCTCTGCTCTAATTGCTCTCTCACTTACCTCCTCCCAGTTCTGCTCTACCCTTCATGTTCTACTCATTCAGCAATTCCTCCTATCACATTAGTCTTAGGCTTCCATGTGGTTTAAGCAGGTCACATGGGCCTATTAATGGATGGGATCTTCAAATTAAGAAAAAGTACATTAGTCAAAGGATTTTAACAGACAGTTTTCAGAGGAAGAAATTGCTGTTTATGCCATATATGCTTTCTATTGCTATATATGAAAAAATGCTCTAAATCACTATTGATTAGAGAGATACAAATCAAAACAACTCTGAGATACTACATCGCACCTATCAGATTGGCTAACATGACAAAACAGGGAGATGATAAATATTAGAGAAGATGTGGGAGACTTGGAATACTAATTCATTGCTGGTGGAGCTGTGAGCCTATCCAACCTTTCTGGAGAGTAATTTGGAACTATGCCCAAAGGGCTACAAAAATGTGCATACCCTTTGACCCAGCTATATTGCTTCTGGGACTATATCCCAAAGAGATCATAGAAATGGAAAAGGATCCCACATGTACAAAAACATTTATAGCAACTCTCTTGGTGGTGGCCCAAAACTGGAAATCAAGGGGATACCCATCAATTGGGGAATGGTTGAACAAGTTGTATATATGAATATAATGGAATATTATTGTGCTATAAGAAATGATGAACAGGAAGACTTCAGAGAGGCCTGGAAAGACATATATGGCCTGATGCTGAGTAAAAGGAGAAGAACCAGGAGAACTTTGTACACAGCAACAACCACAGTGTGTGAGGAATTTTTCTGGTAGACTTAGTCCTTCACAGCAATGCAAGGACATAAAAAATTCCCAGTGGAGATAGAAGTTGGGGAGGAGCCAAGATGGCAGAGTAGAAAGCTTTACATATGCTAGCTCCTAACCCACAGCTCATAAAATACCTGTAAAGAAGAACTCCCAACAAAATCTGGAGCAGTGGAAGCCACACAGCAATGGAGTGGAGGAGATTTCTGTTCCAGAGAGCCCTGAAAAACTGACACCAAAGGTCTGTCGCACACTGGACCTGGAGCAGAGCCCAGCCCTGCCTTGGCTGTGCAGCACCCAGAGATGCAGATTCGAGCAGGCTTCACGGACAGAATCTCCAGCAGCTGCACAGGTCCCTTCACCCACAGGCACCAAAAGTCAGTGAGAGAGCCTTTTTGCTGGCGGAGAGGGGAGTGGGGCATCTCCATGACTCAGGGCCCCTAGGGAGGCAGCAGTGGAGGCAGCAGTGGACAGGAGCTCCCAAAGAAGGCAGGACCTCAGATCCATTATTAAAGATCTCTGCATAAACCCACTGAGGGAACTGAGCCCCATGTGGAGGCCCTGACCCCACCCGAGAAGCTGAATTTAATCTCACGCTGAATAGCAGCCCCACCCCCCGCTGAAAGCCCTGAGGCTGGGAAGCAGCATTTGAAGCTCAGATCCCAAGCCCTAGCTGGGTGGATCTGGAGGCCAGGTGGGTGTGGAGAGGAATCTCAGAAGTCAAGAAACTGGCTGGGAAAATGCCCAGAAAAGGGAAAAAATAAAAAGACCATAGAAGGTTACTTTTTTGGTGAGCAGATGTTTCCCTTTTCCTTTCTGATGAGGAAGAACAATGCTTACCATCAGGGAAAGCCATATAAATCAAGGTTTCTATATCCCAAACATCCAAAATAAATATTCAATGGGCTCAGGCCATGGAAGAGCTCAAAAAAGATTTTGAAAATCAAAACAGGTGGAGGAAAAACTGGGAAGAGAAATGAGAGAGATGCAAGAAAAGCATGAAAAACAGGTCAATACCTTGCTAAAGGAGACCCAAAAAAATGCTGAAGAAAAGAACACCTTGAAAAATAGGCTCACTCAATTGGCAAAAGAGGTTCAAAAAGCCAATGAGGAGAACAATGCTTTCAAAAGCAGAATTTGCCACATGGAAAAGGAGGTTCAAAAGCTCACTGAAGAAAATAGTTCTCTCAAGATTAGAATGGAACAGATAGAGGCTAATGACTTTATGAGAAACCAAGAAATCACCAAACAAAACCAAAAGAATGAAAAAATGGAAGAGAATGTGAAATATCTCATTGGAAAAACAACTGACCTGGAAAATAGATCCAGGAGAGACAATTTAAAAATTATGGGACTACCTGAAAGCCATGATCCAAAAAAGAGCCTAGACATCATCTTTCATGAAATGATCAAGGAAAACTGCCCTGATACTCTAGAACCAGAGGGCAAAATAAGTATTGAAGGAATCCATCGATCACCGCCTGAAAGAGATCCAAAAAAGAGAAACTGCTAGGAACATTGTGGCCAAATTCCAGAGATCCCAGGTCAAGGAGAAAATATTGCAAGGAGCTAGAAAGAAACAATTCCAGTATTGTGGAAATACAATCAGGATAACTCAAAATCTAGCAGCTTCTACATTAAGGGATTGAAGGGTGTGGAATAGGATATTCCAGAAGTCAAAGGAACTAGGATTAAAACCAAGAATCACCTACCCAGCAAAACTGAGTATAATACTTCAGGGGAAAAATGGTGTTTCAATGAAATAGAGGACTTTCAAGCATTCTTGATGAAAAGACCAGAGCTGAAAAAAAAATTTGACTTTCAAACCCAAGAGTAAGAAGAAGCATGAAAAGGTAAACAGCAAAGAGAAGTCATAAGGGACTTACATTCCTGCATGGAAAGACAACATTTGTAACTCTTGAAACTTTTCAGTATCTGGGTAGTTGGTGGGATTACACACGCACACACACACACACACACACACACGTGCACACGTGCATACACACACATACACACATGCATGTACACACAGAGACAGAAAGCACAGTGAATTGAATAGGATGGGATCATATCTCAAATGAAGTTAAGCGGTGAGAGAGAAATGTATTGGGAGGAGAGAGCGAGAAATGGAATGAGGCAAATTATCTCTCATAGAAGAGGCAGGCAGGAGACTTTTTAGTGGAGGGAAAAAGAGAGGAGCTGAGAGAAAAACATGAAGTTTACTGTCATCACATTTGACTAAAGGAAGGAATAAAATGCACACTCATTTTCCTATGAAAACCTATCTTACAATACAGGAAAGTGGGGGAGAAAGGGATAAGCAGGGTGGAGGGGGATGATGGAAGGGAGGGCAATGGGAGGAGGGAGCAATTTGAAGTCAATACTCTTGGGGAGGGACAGGATTAAAAGAGAGAAAAGAAGCAATGGGGGTGGGGGGCAGGATAGGATGGAGGGAAATATAGTTAGTCTTACACAACATGACTATTATGGAAGTCATTACAAAACTACATGGATATGGCCTATATTGAATTGCCTGCATTCCAAAGGGAATGGGTGGGGAGGGAGGGATGGGGAGAAGTTGGAACTCAAAGTTTTAGGAACAACTGTCAAGTATTGTTCTTGCTACTAGGAAATAAGAAATACAGGTAATGGGTAATAGAAAGTCATCTGGCCCTACAGGACAAAAGAGAAGATAGGGACAAGGGAAAGGAGGGATGATAGAAGAGAGGGCATATTGGTGATAGGGGAAATTAGAATGCTTGGTGTTTTGTGGTGGGGGGAGGGAAGAAATGGGGAGAAAATTTGGAACCCAAAATTTTATGAAAATTAATGTAAAAAGTTTAATAAATAAATTTTAAAAAAATTCCCAGTGAACTCTTGAGGCAAAACACCAATTGGACGGCAGAATGAAGCAGACCATTTTCTTTTGTTTTATGTTTTGTTTGGTTTATGGTTTCTCCCATTCATTTTAATTCTTCTATGCAACATGACTAAGGAGAAAACGTATTTAATAGGAATGAATGTGTAGAATCTATGTAAGATTGTACACTGTCTCAGGGAGGGACAGGAAAAGGAAGGGAAGAGAGGGAAAAAAATTTAAGATATATGGAAGTGATTATAGAACACTGAAAACAAATACAATAATTTAATAAAAAAGAAAAATACATTAACAATACAGATGTGGATAATAATTGATAATATAGCAAAAGCCAAATAGTGATTGATAGTAAAGCAAAAGAATTGGTAATACAGCAAAAAGAAAGATTGAACATAAATGTTTAATCCTTATTTTGCTTTTATCCTCCTCTCTCAAGGAAAATAACTTTTGCACTGCTAATGAAAAAACCTGTGACTAACAGCGAATTGATACCCCAATTAGGTAAGGGGAGAAAAAGGGATCACTTGGTCATCCTTGATGAAGTCAATGTACCTGAAATAGATTTCCTTGGATTCTGAAAGAACTTGTGAAAGTGATTGCTGTCATTGTGGGTCACCAAGCAGGCACTGGATGACCATTTGTCATGTACGTTATAGCTGGGCTTCCTTTAGGGTATTAGTTGGATTAGATGGCTGCTGAGGTCCTCTCCCAATCCCTGATTTATGATCCTGTGAACTAGGAATAGTGTATCCCTATTTTCAAATATTTGTTCGTTTGTTTACCGTAACAGAGGCCACTCATAAATGCAGCAGAAAACAGATACTCTCTTTGACTTATTTATCTTATCTCAGAAATATCCACTTGTCCTTAGATCCTCCATTTCCCAACAGAATGCAAACTTCACAAGGATAGTGAGTATTTTGCTTATGTCTTCATAGCTCCAATACCCACTGTAGTGCCTGGCATATCTTGGGCACTTAATAAAATCATAATGAATTACATGTTCACAAAGCACCTCACCCTAGATGAGAGTTCATTGTACTGAAAGTACTACAGCTTAACTAGAAAAAAAGCATAATGTATTATACATTAACAACATGCACTCCTAATACCCATAGCCCCCAAAAGTCAATGTATTTCATTCCAAACCTCCAGCAAAGGTGCCCATTCCATTGTGAGGAGAGTTGGGGAAAAAGGGAAATTTATGAAGTATTTTTAAGGAATATTTACCATCAAATTCATACATACTGAGTAAATTTGAAGGGCACTGCCACGAAGAAAAGTATTTTATATAAAAAACCTTTTGTAATGCTTCCAGGCTGGAGAAGAACCAAGCTGACTGGCAGAATTTTGATAGGGTAGGGAATCTTGTGAAATTATCTAACCGGTTATTTTTCCTCAGCAAGAACCTTGGCATCTAAATGGAGAAGGACCAGCTGTTGGGAATATTTTTATAAAACTCAGGAAAAGTCACTATAATCCTTCACAGAATCAAAGGCATTCCTTTGACAAATTTGAGATGCCTCTAGTGGTGAATATAGGTAGGGTTCTCAGACTGTGAAAATGACTCATGAGTCCATAAAGACCATGTGACTAAAGAGGACATATTTCACTAGGAAATAAGTCACTGGCACCTTTGTTTCAGTAGTGTGATAGGCTCAAGAGCTACATTTGATTTTTCCTAGTCAAATGCAAAATAACACAGTAAATTTTTGAAAGGGAAATCCACTATCGTGGAAGCATAGAGAATTGGAGCTTCTTGAGGATGGAGATTGTCTCTTTTCAGTCTTTCTATCCCTAGCAGCTTGCACTGTGCCATACATGTGTTGTTGTAGCTGTGTCGTTTAGTCATTTCAGATTCTTTGCAACCTCATTTGGGGTTTTGTTGGCAAAGATACTAGAGTGGCACTTTGTTAGGTCATTTTTAAGTTGTATATGACTC
The DNA here is from genome assembly GCA_023548195.1 of Bettongia penicillata ogilbyi. Lineage (NCBI taxonomy): Eukaryota > Metazoa > Chordata > Mammalia > Diprotodontia > Potoroidae > Bettongia > Bettongia penicillata. Next base: position 9,815,112 of record JAJHZJ010000074.1, read on the forward strand.
TTTGGGACCCCATATAAGGTTTCTTTTATTTTGTTTTTGTTTTTTTTATGCAAAGATACTGGAGTGTTTTGCCCTTTCCTTTTCCAGATCATTTTACAGAGGAGAAAACTGAAGAAAACAAAGTTTTGTGACTTGCCCAGGGTCACACAGCTAGTTAAGTGTCTGAGGCCAGATTTGAACTCAGGAAGATAAGTCCTTCTGACTTCAGGCCTAGCATTCTATGATATCTGTATCACCTACCTACCATACATACAGTCAATAGTTAATAAACATAAGTTGAATGGAATTGAATTGGGTGTAAGACATAAAATACCTGAGATGAGCGGCCTAGTTTCTAGATTCAATGGTACAGATTCCCAGGAAACTTGGCTAAAGTGATAGTTACTATACAACATCCAACATCTGACTTGCTCTCTGAGAGAGATATTCAAGATGTACTGACAGGGAGTTACATTAAGACAAGCAAACAAGGCGTTGAGCTCCATGCTCTTCCTTTATATCTGTAGCTGTGCATGCTAGCACTGAAAGATTGAAACTAAGGTTTGACCCTATTGGGCACAGATGTGTTAATGAGGGGATTGTTTACTTATCTGCAACATATGTGCTTTCAGTCCCTGGACAGCAAGCTTTCTGCACCCTGGCAGTTCAGCACTACAACGTGTGACAATTGGCAGTAAATACCAAAACGCTTTAGTGATTAATTTTGGCAGCAAACCTAAGCAGTGACAGACAGTGCTTATTCTTTCTCAGGGTTATGTTCTCTCAAACATCAGTCTGTGGTTTGGATAAGAAAACCATCCTCAGGAAGGTAGATCCCATGCTTGATATGCAAGGAGATATGCCTGTAAAGTAAGGAATTTGGGTTTATTTAACTAACAACAGAATTTGTGTCTGTTTTCTCTTGGTTGTGGTTCTACAACTTTGAGTACAATTGATCATTCAGATCTGGAGGGTTTAAGTAAACACCTTTAATAAAAATATCTGATAACCGCTAGGTAAAAGTAAAAAGTAATCCATTAAGTGATTAAAAAAAAACAAAACTAGCCTGGGAAAGTAAAAGAAGATAAAATTCACCATCAGAGAAATTTAAAAAGCTACCAAAAACATTTGGGGAAGTCCTTGTTCAGAACCACTCCATAAAAATCCTAAAACTAGTTTTTTCATATATCCTTACCCAAAGAATCTGTCATTGTACCCCAGACCAGTCACCTTGTGGCAAAGTTTTCCTTCATAGTTTGTTGCTGGGTTTGGTTTTATTTTGCTCCCAGTATTATGGGAATTTGTGAAGTTAATTTACCTTCCCCATTTCCACCAGTATCCTGGCCCACAATCCTCACGCTTATTACCTTTGGCTTCCAGTAACTGGAATTGTACTGACAAGACGCTACATCAAGAAAATCAGCAAGATTTTGAGTTCCATGTTGTTTCTTTGGCAGTCAGGGTCATAATCATCAACTTCACAGCACAACTTCACCTATGGGGGTGGGGGAGGGTGTAAAAACTGTACCCTCCCCACCAACCAAACTAAATAGCTAGGCTCTGTACGCAACTGGCTATAGCTCGCCTAGGGTAGCTTATAGCCTATAGTCAAATACTCCTCAGCTGCTTCCAAGCCTTCTCAGAACTGACTGTTGCCTATATTTCTACCCAGCCATATGGTTAAGCCCTATAGACTAGGGTGCTACCGACCCTTCCATGATCCCACTGTAAGATAAGAGACAAGATGCTGTCTATAGTCAGGGTGTCATTAACAATTTGACTTTCTGCTCCTGGAGCTGTTTGTGCTATCCAAACTGCTTTCTCCTGGATAAAATGTCATTGCCCTCCTCACCACTTGGGCTCCAAACTGAGGACCAGGGCACAACTACTCTTTATTCTCTTTTTCCAAACAAAGGCAATTTCACCATATCTCTGTCTTCAAAATGCCTAGTTTGTGGTTTCATATTTGCTGCCACAAATCACTAAAAGTCCAAGGATTCAAAATAAATGATCCTTTTAATAAAAGCATCCAACAACCCTCAGGTAATAGGTAACCACTCACAAGATGTTCAAAATTAACCTTAGGAAAGCAAAAGCTGGTAAAATCTTCTAGGAATGAAATGAAAAAGTAATTGGCAAGAAGGTTCTCTGGGGTCTCAGGAATTCTACCACCAAAGTCCTGAACCTGGGTATACTCTTCTTGCCTAAAGGGTTTATAGCTTAATCCCAAAAGAAACCAACAGGGGTGTGGGGGTAGGAAGGAGCAAAGTTAACCTGAACTGCCCCAGGTCTACTCTACAGCTTCTTTTCTCACAATAGCTGTGGTTGGCTCAACATTACACAATAGTGAGTAATAAGTAACAGAATACAATAGATAATATGGAGCCACTATTTTATTGAACAGGGAAGTGATGTGATCAGATCTATATTTTAGGAATATCACTTTGGGTAGAGCTGCATGGAGGATGGATTGGAGGAGCAGAATGCTTGAGATACAGGAACCCCTTGGATTACCCAGGAAAGAGGTAATGAGGGCCCTTAATGGGGTGGTGGTTTGTGAGAGGAGAGAACAGATATGAGGTGTACTGATTCTAATTATGTTAATTTTAATATAATATTGATCCACAAGGCACATGGAGTACTGGAGAAATAAGGTTAATATTTAACGTATAACTCATGAATTCTTAGAAATGATTTTAAAATGTCAATATTTACTCTTTTGTCCTTTTTTAATAGCTGTGCCAAATTTAATAAAATACTGTGTTGAAAAAGTCTAGGGATTATGCAAATAATTGAGAAGCTGTTTCTAATTTTATTGAAATCAGCAATTAAACATTTATTATTCTGTAACAAAGTTTATATATTGAAACTTCTTTGAGTCTGGTATTTGCTGTGTTCAACAAAGAAATAATCTGTAATCTGTAACATCTGTGACAAAGTGTTGATCCAGACTTCTCTTGAACGTCCAGGTATGGGGAAGTTGCTTCTCCATGAGTCACTTTCCTCTCTAACGTCACCCAGAAGGGATGATGGGGATGGCCATGGAATCTGGGGGAATGGGGAAACAAAGAAACAGAAAGAGCACAAGAAGGCTCCTTCCTAATGGAGTTTGAGGGGATCTAAAAACACCAAACATTTATACAATATTTTGAGGTTTACTATAAATGACTTTGAGTCTCCTGATCATTCTTTTCCCTAGGTAATACGAAAAGCAGGCATAATGGAATATGAACTTATTGAGGGAAGAGGATCCTTCATCTTTGTAGCATCTAGCCTAGAGTGTAGTATGTAATAGGTACTTAATAAATGCTTTTTAATTAACTGCTTAGTAGTGCCAAGAGCAATGGATTTGGAACAAAATATGTTGCCTCCACGAGCTCTTGACGAGCTTACTTTTCAATTCATAGCTTCATAATGTGGCACATAGATTAATCACTTTTTTTATTCATTCAAGTAGGCATGGATTTGAATCCTAGTTATTTTACTTATTAGCTGTGTGGCTTTGGAAATAATTTAATCTCCATAGACTTTAATTCCCTCATCTATAAAATAAAGGGGTTGGATTAGATAATCTCTAAGGTACTTTCTATGACCAAAGAATTCATATTCCCATTTTATGACTGGGGAAGCTGATATTCAAAGAGATAAAATGATTGAATTCAAGTCCCCATGACTAGTTAGTGGTATAAACAGTTTTTAAGTCCACATATTTTGACTCCAAGTCCAATTTTCTTCCCACTAACAATAAGGGAATATAAACTTATCACTCTTCAAGTAAGTTTGCAAAATTGTTTGATTTTAAGATAAAGTATTTTCCCCTAGTGTATAAACTTTTGGAAGTGAGTAAAGTAAGCTTTTTTGGAAACATCATTGAATCTTTCAGGTCACTAACATGCTACATCAATCATTTAACAAAGGGTACCCTAATGGGCTGGAAAAGTTAATGCACCTTCCTCAGAGCACTGGCCTTCCTCTCAGGGTGTTGCAGTGAGAGAATCTGACAGCTCTACATTGTAGAGGTAACCTTTGCTGCTCAGGGGAATGAGTGAATTTGGAGTACTCTTAGAAGCTATAAATTTCGATCTAACCTTGAAATACCATGTGCTGCCTAATTCAAGAAAGCTTACAGTGAAAATTTATGCTGTCATTATGTCACCAAGTAGAATAATGGACTGGTACAGCTAGAAGAGACTTTAGGGATCATCTTGTCCAGGGATCTGTGAACTTGCTTTTATATACACAAATATAGATTGCTCTCCGATTCTTTGAGTTGATTCCACCTCCGCCTGCTTGTGAACAAGCTTTTGTTTCAAGGGTAATATATACATATATGAAATATACATATAAATATGTTAAATATACACATAAATATGAATATATGTGAATATGTACAATTACATTATACATATATATGCATATATAATAATTTTATTTCAAACAAAAATTTCCTTTGAAATCCTGTGTAGTTTACCTTGTACATTTAAAAACATTCATAGACTTCATTTGACTACCAGAGCTGTCCATGACACACAAAAAAAGTGAAAAGCCATGATCTAATTCAAGATTCTCATTTTACAGATGGGGAAACTGAGACCTGGAATGGTGAAATCATTTGCCTATGGTCATGTGGCTAGTTAATGGTCAGGACTAGAATTCAGGTCTCTTGGCTTTTAGGTTGTTGGTCTTTCAATATCCCCAGCTTTATTTCACCTTACTTCTTTGTAAAAGAAACAAAATAAAAAACAAAACAAACACAAAAAAAAGCCCAATAATATTTTTGCTTCATATCACCTTTATTTCTAAATACACACCTTTATCTTCCCTTATCTCATGAATTATCATTTATATAACACAGAAAGTCGTCAGCTTATCAAAATAAAGTAACAAAGAAATGTTAGTAAATAGTGTTTCATGTCCCCTCACAATGTTACATAGAGCCTAACCTCTTCAAAGAAAAGAAAGATCAGCATATTTTGTACCGAATTAGGGTGATATAATTTTTGTTGTAGTTCAGTCATTTCTGACTCTTCTTGATCCCATCTGGGGCTTGCTTGGCAAAGATACTAGAGTGCTTTGCCATTTCCTTCTCCAGATCACTTGACAGACGAGGAAACTGAGACAAACGAGATTGTCAAGGTCACACACCTAAGTGTCTGAGGCCAGATTTGAACTCAGGAAGATGCGTCTTCCTGACTTCAACCCCAGCACTCTATTCACTGTGCCACTTAGCTGCCCAGGTGATAAAGTATTGAATGACTAAGATTAATGGACGTGAGAGTGGATACCTCAGTGAATATTGTATTTATTAATCCTTTCCTTGTCTATTTTTTGGTGCATTTGAGATTGATTTTAGCTGAATCCTACAAATTTTTATATGTGGTTTTAGCATTACCAGTTTTTCAAATAATTGTTGTTTTCACGATTTATTTTTGATACACTCATTATTTAGGATAGAATATTTTAATACATTTCTATTGAAATAATTTGTTGTCACATCACTTAAGTGTTTCCATGTATTTTTCTTTCTTTCTTTACCCCTCCCAGAGAGAAATCTGATATAGCAAAATTAAAGAGGAAGAAAAAACAGTCAACAAAACTGATCAGTACATGAAAATAACACAAAATCTATGCAATGTTTCACACCCATGAACCTCCTATCTCTGCAACTGTTTCAGAGGGAGGGGTCTCATCTTTCTTCATTAAGGCCATGCTTATTCTTTTGCAGCATTCACTTTTGATGGTTTGTCTTTAGTCTTCCCATTTACATTAAGTTACTGTGTATATTGTTTTATTGGTTCTATTTACCTTACTCTGTATCAGTTCATTTAAGTCCATGTTCTTCTGTATTCACATTTGTTATTTCTTAAAGTACAGTCATATTTTATTTCATTCATGTACCACAATTGGTTAAGCCATCCTCCGATTGATAGATAGCTCCTTTTTTCTAGTTTTGTTACCATAAAAAATGCAGCTCTAAATATCCTGGTATATAAAAGGACCTTGTTTCTATCAATCGTTTCATGGCAACATATACTTCGTAGTGGAGTCTCTCAATCAAATGGTATGGATATTGGGAGTTTTGTTATTTGGATAACTATAAGTGCCTTTCTTAAATGACTATATTAATTCGTCACCCCACCAAAAATGTGCTAGCATGCCAACCTTCCCACAACCAAAGGCAGAATGGTGGCACATTGGATAGAGTGGTAGGTCTAGAATTAGGAAGAATGAGTTCCAACTGGGCTTCAGGCACTTACATACAAGACATGAGACTCTGGGCAAGTCACTTAACATCTCTTTATTTGTTTCTTCCTTTCTCACAGGGTTGTTGTGAGGATCAAATAAGAGACTGGTAAAAACACTTACATAGTGCCTGGCACCTAATAAGGTGCTGTACAAATGCTTATCACCCTTCCCTCCCCCTTCAGCACTGACTATTCTTATTTCTCTCTCTGATGTAATAATTTGCTGGGTATGAAGTGAAACTTTAAAGTTGTTTTGATTTCCATTTCTTGTTATTAATTGTTTGGAGAATTCTTTTACATATTTGTTAACAGTTTTCAACTCTTTTAAGAACTGTTTGTTCATATATATTGATCATTTTTCTATTGGGGAATGATTTTTGGTCACATTTGCATATATTTGTTACCTATATAACTTTATAACAAATCCCAATTTGATAAATTTGCTATAATTTTTTTCTATTTGATTACTTACATGCTTTTCCTTATCTTAGAATTTAGTAAGTCTCCATTTAGGTTTATGCCTTTTGTTTGTGCTCGCTAAACATTACTATTTTTATTGGGTTATGATCTATAAGTGATGTTTAGTACTTTGGACTTTTTACCTTGAATTGTAATATGTGTCCTTGAACATGGTTAATTTATTAAAATTCCATGAAGTTCTGAAAAATACATATATTCCTTAGAAATGCAATTCAGAATTCATTATAATGTTTCTCATGCAATTTATTTAACTCTATATTTTCCCTTTTGTTTACCTATTAGATTTGTCCAAATCTAAGAGAGGGAGGGACATCAAAGTGTCCTGTCATAATTATGTTGCCATCTATGCTTTTAAGTAATTCAGTTAATTTTTTCTTTGTTAATTTAGATATTTGGAGCATTTAAGATTAATATTGATGCTAGCTTTCTATCATTCCTTTGAGCATAATGTTAATTTCATTTATTATCTCTATTTCTATTGTGAATTTTTGTACTTGTTTTGTTTGATACCATGATTGTGACTCTTGCTTGGTAAATTCTAGTATTTTATGTATGACTTTGTTTGATGTTTCCTATTTTGGGGGTTTATTATATTTATTTTTCATTATTAAGTTTTTTTAAAATTAATTTTAGCACTGGTTACAAAAAAAAGGAGAAATTAATCAGTTGAACAGATCAGGCACTAATCAGTAATAATGGTGAATTCCCACTTCCCTGTTCCCCACTGAGCAAATTAAATACAAAACAAAACAAAGAAATCCCTTGTTACATATCTATATATGTCTCTGCATTTTGTTGCATTCATTGTCAGGAGATGATGGTTACGTTTTACATTCAATCTCCAACTTGTAGTTTATCATTATGTTGATAAAAGTTATAAAATCTTTCAATGTTTTCCTGTTTTGTTAAAACTGTATAATTTTTCTCCTTCTTCTGCTTAGTTTACTCTGCATTAGTTCCTAAAAATCTTCCCAGTTTTTTCCTGAAATTGACATTGGCATATTTCCTATGCCACATTGATATTCTATTTTATTCATATGTAGCAATTTGATCAGACATTCCCTAAAGGAAGATACTCCTCTAACCCTCTCTCTCCTGCCCCAGTTTCCAATTATTGGGTACTATGAAGAGATGCTATAACTATTTTTATACATTTAGATCCTTTTCTTCTTTCTTGGAATTTTTTGAAGATGTAGACCAAGTAGAGGCATAGTTGGGTCAAAGGGTATGCTTAGTTTTATGAATTTCAAGGCAGGGTTCCAAACTTCTTTTCAGAATGGCTGGGCCAATCTGACATTTTCACCAGTAGTTCATTGCCATACATGTTTTCCTACACGTCCTCCATATTTGTGTTATTTATGTTAGGTTTTGTGTTATCTTTGCCAGTGTGATATCAAACTCAAAGTTGTTTTAATTTGCATTTCTCCAATGATTAGTACCTTAGAGCTTTTTTCATATGATTATTGATGCAAATCAAAATTGATACTTTTATCATGTGGTTCTACAACTTGTTTAGTTGTAAACTCTTTCCAATCCATAGATAAAAAAGAGGATTTCTTCTTTGCTCTTTTGATTTGTCTATGATTTGGTCATGTCTCACTTTGGAGCTCATCTTAGTATATAATGTGAATTTTTTGTTCAAAACCTAATTTATGTCAGGCTGTTGTCCAGTTGTCCCAAAGGTTTTTTGTTTTTTTCTTTTTTTTTAATATAAATTTATTTATTTAACTTTTTACATTCATTTCCACAAAATTTTGGGTTCCAAATTTTCTCCCCATTTATCCCCTCCCCCATCCCAATACAGCAAGCATTCTAATTTTCCCTATCACCAATCTGCCCTCTCTTCTATCATCCCTCCCTTCTCTTGTCCCCATCTTCTCTTTTGTCCTATAGGGCCAGATGACTTTCTATTCCCCATTAACTGTATTTCTTATTTCCTAGTAGCAAGAACAATACTCAACAGTTGTTCCTAAAACTTTGAGTTCCAAATTCTCCCCATCCCTCCCTCCCCACTCATTCCCTTTGGAAAGGTAGGCAATTCCATATAGGCCATATCTGTGTAGTTTGCAAATGACTTCGATAACAGTCGTGTTATGTAAGACTAACGGTATTTCCCTCCATCCTCTCCTGCCCCCCATTGTTTCTATTCTGTCTTTTGATCCTGTCCCTCCTCGAGTGTTGACGTCAAACTGCTCCCTCCTCCCATTGCCCTCTTTTCCATCATCCCCCCCACCCTGCTTATCTCCTTCTCCCCCACTTTCCTGTATTGTAAGATAGGTTTTCATACCAAAATGAGTGTGCATTTTATTCCTTCCTTTATTTGAATGTGATGAGGGTAAACTTCATGTTTTTTTTCTCAGCTTTCCTCTTTTTCCCTCCACTAAAAAGTCTCCTGCTTGCCTCTTGAATGAGATATAATTTACCCCATTCCATTTCACCCTTTCTTCTCCCACTACATTTCTCTCTCACCATTTACCTTAATTTCTTTTAAGATATGGTCCCATCCTATTCAAATCACTCGTGCTCTCTGTCTCTGTATGTGCATGCATGTGTGTCTGTGTGTGTGCATGCACACATGTACATGTGTGTGTGCATGTGTCTGTGTGTGTGGTCTCACCAGCTACCCAGATACTGAAAAGTTTTAAGAGTTACAAATATTATCTTCCCATGTAGGAATGTAAACAGTTCACCTTTGGTAAGTCCCTTATGACTTCTCTTTGCTGTTTACTTTTTCATATTTCTTCTCATTCTTGTGTTTGAAAGTCAAATTTTCTTTTCAGCTCTGGTCTTTTCATCAAGAATGCTTGAAAGTCCTCTGTTTCATTGAAAGACCATATTTTCCCCTGAAGGATTATACTCAGTTTTGCTGGGTAGGTGATTCTTGGTTTGAGTCCTAGTTCCTTTGATTTCTGGAATATCCTATTCCACACCCTTCGATCCCTTAATGTAGAAGCTGCTAGATCTTGTGTTATCCTGATTGTATTTCCACAATACTGGAATTGTTTCTTTCTAGCTGCTTGCAAGATTTTCTCCTTGACCTGGGAATTCTGGAATTTGGCTACAATTTCCTAGTTCCTAGGAGTTTCTCTTTTTGGATCTCTTTCATCCCATGATCAATGGATTCCTTCAATATTTATTTTGCCCTCTGGTTCTAGAATATCAGGACAGTTTTCCTTGATAATTTCATCAAAGATGATGTCTAGGCTCTTTTTTGGGTCATGACTTTCAGGTAGTCCCATAATTTTTAAGTTGTCTCTCCTGGATCTATTTTCCAGGTCAGTTGTTTTTCCCATGAGATGTTTCACATTCTCTTCCATTTTTTCATTCTTTTGGTTTTGTTTTGTGATTTCTTGGTTTCTCATAAAGTCATTAGCCTCCATTAGCCTGTGGGTGGAGGGACCTTCGCGGCCACCAGAGATTCCGTCCCTGAAGCCTGCTCGGATCTGCTCCTCTGGGGCCGCACGGCCAGGGCAGTACAGGGGTGGCTTCCGTGTCCGGAGCACGACGGACCCCTGGGGATGGCTTTCCAGGGTTTTCTGGAACGGAAATCTCTTCCACTGTGTTTCTGCATGGCTTGCCCTGATCCAGAATTTGTGGGGAGTTCTTTTTACAGGAAGTTTATGGGCTGTGGGTTTGGAGCTAGGATATGTGAGTCTTTCTACTCCGCCATCTTGGCTCCTCCCCCTTGTTTTTTTTCTTATGATGGGATAGGCAAATAAGAAGTCCTTTTCCCAGTTATTGAGGTCTTTGAATTTATCAAATACTATTTTACTATATTAGTTTGCTTCTTTGTCTTTTGTAGTTAATCTGTTCTAATGATCAATATCTCCCTGCCTCCCTTTTTAAACTAATATTAAGTAGTTTTAATAATTACTGGTTTTGTAGTACAGTTTGAGATCTAGCAATGATTGACTCATATCCTTCCCACTTTTTTTCATTACTGCCCCAAAAATTCTTAAACTGTATTTACTTTATATGAATTTAAAAAAAAATTCAAACTATATAAAATCTACTTTGAATAATTTAGGGAATGTCACCATTTCTGTTATATTGACTTGACCTACCTATGGACAGCTGTTATTCAATTATTTAGTTATGCTTTTATTACTGCAAAGTATTTTATAATAAGATTCATATAGTTTCTTAATTAAGCATTGTAGGGATTCCCTCCCATGCTTCTGTAGTTATTTTGAAAGTAATTTCTTTTTTTAGCTCTTGTCTTTTGGATTTCATGGTTATATATAGAAATACTCAGGAGTTATGAGGATTTATCTTATATTCTGCAACTTTTTGAATTATTTCAATTAATTTTTATTTGATTCTCTAAGTGTACCACCATCTATTTGTAAAAAGTGATTTTTTTCTCTTTGCCAATGATTATTCTCTAAACTTCTTTTCCTTTTCCCCCTTCTGTTTTTGGTCTTGTTGTTATAACTAGTATTTCTAACACAATATAAATTTACTGTGATAATGGTGAACTTCAGCCCTGATCTTATTGGATATGCCTCTAACTTTTTTCCATTATCTGTTTGTTCATTGATTTATTCAGATATACATAGCTATAATCTATCTATTACATATGTTATTATATCCATGATTGTTAGAGTTTTTAAGAGAAATGAATGTTGGGTTGTTAAGTTCTTTTGGCATCCATTGCCGAAACTGTATGGTTTTTATTATCTGTTATTGGTATGGTTTAGATGCTGCTTGTTAGTAACAGATTGTGAGATTTTATTTTCTTATCCAATCTGTCATTCTCTTTCATTTTATTGGACTGTCTAATCTATTCACAGTTAAATTTATAAGTAAGGTTTATATTTTCCTTCTGGTGTGCTGCTTGTATTTTTTTTTTTTTGTTTTTGGTTCTTTTCTCTTAAGGCAGTATGTTGTCCCTATAATTACTTTTGCTAATTTACCTAAAGGAAACTCTGTTCCTGCAGCTTATTTCTCAACCCCCTGCCCCCATCTTTGTCCTCTCAGGCTTAGCTTGGAGTGTTACATAATGTGTAACTTTTCTTTCTTTTATTTCGTTGTCCAATCCCTCCCTCCCTTTTCTCTGTAAATGGCGATTCCTCCATTCTTTCCCCTTTCAGTTTATGAGTTTTATTGTTTTTTTTCTAAATATATTTCCCTTATTCTTGTCATTCTCTTCCTTTTCTGCCTAAATATTTTCTTTGATTCAGTCTTTATACTTATGTATTTTTTAGTTTCTTTGTGTTCTTTGTGGAATGAAGGCTTCTAAAACAGCAACTGTGAGTTTTGTCTTCTAAACCATTTTTATCTTGTCTTCTAAATCTTGCTCCCTCCTTTTTTTCCTCTTGTTCTTCACTCTTTAAAGTGTCAATTACTTATGTAGCACATAGTACAGACTGTCCTTTTGTGGTATTGTCACATAGCAAATAAATAAATAAATAAATAAAAATCCCTGTGTCCTTGTCTCTACATAATTCTACCATGAGTCCATTCACAACCATTTTCTTTTCCATTTGTCATGAAGTCTTACTTTTTGTTTTGGCCCCATGCCTTCTCACCCTTCTGGATACCAGTTGCTAGAAGACCTCTGACTTGTTTTCTCCTGAGGCAGAAGGTTGTTGGTAGAGGTATAATACTCTCATAAGAACTGGTATTCTTGAGGACAAAACATGTGAATCAGACAGATTTTAAGGTATCCATTTCTCATTAAACAACATCCCCAACTGACTGTTATTCATTGGGACCACCTCCCACCAATGAATACTGATTGTCTCCCTTTTTTCCAGTTTTGATCACTCCCTTCACCACTTTTCCCATTTTTTTGCAGCCTCTTTTTGCTGAGGGATTACCAAGTTTATTTTTCCTTTTGTTTCCTATTGGTTAGGGTAGATCACATATTCTCTCCTATCTTCTTTCTTCCCCTTTCTTTTTTTATGTCTTCCTATTCTTTAGTCCCATTAAAAAAAAATGACAAAAAAAAGGTGGGTTGTTGTGAAGTATATATAATCTATGATGTTTCAGGTCTGTTCCTCTACCTCAACTTCCACTTAAGTTTTGCTTTCATCCCTAATTCCTTGGAGACTTTTAAAAAAAAAAAATCACATAATGGTACTTCTGTTATTATTGTTGTGGTGGGATCACTTGTGCATGTATATTTGCTTTGGAAAGGAGCAGGGCATTTTCTTCACTTGAGACGGGGTGGAGAGAGTGGGTGAAGGCACCTAAGTGATATGAGGCGAGAAGAGAGAGCTCTTGGTAATCGGTCTTTTTTTTTTTTCCAGTAAAGTATGAGGCAAGATTCTCATCTGAGAGGGCAGAGAAAAAGGAGACAAAGGAGGTATGCAGAGGGATGAAAAGGTTTGAGAAAGGCCATTGTGGTGAATGGTATAGTGAATTAAGTATAGAAGTCTAAATGTGATTGACTTGCCATAGTGAGGGCACAATTAACATTATGAAATATAATTTTGTAGTGGACCTAGTCAGCAGGGTTTCATGATTTTCTCCAATGTTATTTGGCAACCCATGAAAGCAATGAAGACAGCAGATGGTGTGAATAATCCAAGGCTGGGGCTTGGCAGGATGAGATGGTAATAGAATAAAGGAGCAAGGGACTCAAAAGACAGGGTAGACTTGATCTGGTACATCAAGTAATCAAGATGGGGAATGAAGGAGAGTATAGTGAGCACAGGGGTGAAAGCCTGAGAAAGAATTAAGGGATCATAGTGAGGACAAAGAACAGGGGTGGAATTGAAAGACAAGAGGGAGAATGGGAAGACCTTTTGCTTCATTACTGTGGGTATTTGGTTGTAATTAACTTGACATCACTTTCCCTTGACCATTTTTCAATCACTTATTTAGACTTCTATCATTTGATCTCACAAAAACATTGCTGAATGATAATGCATGCAAAACCTCTAATTTAATTCACTGCTTAAAGTTTTTTTCCCCCTCTTTTTCTTTTGGTACAAAAGGGGCAATTTTTGGAGATTTACCTGGAAAAAGGAAGAGAGAAAAGGAAAACGATCTAGATTTCAATTAACTTTGTCACTGATTTCTTGTAATGAGAGGCTATAGGGTTTCGTGAGAACCAGACCTAGATTTAGGAGAGCTAAGTTCAAGCACTTGCTCTGTCATTTAGCAATTAGAAGATTTCCTGAGCTCAGCTTTTTTTTTTTTTGGTATAAAATTAAGATGAAACTGGCCATGCTCAACTCTGTTACGAGACTAAGATGACATAATATACATGAAATAACTCTGAAAATTATAAAGAACTACACAAATATAAGATGACATTCTAATTCCTTAATAATAATATGAGTAAAAATAGGAAAGATTAATGAAGGTCCTTCCTGGTGGCAGCAGAACTGAATCTAGATGTTATATTATTTCCAATTTCTTGTTTCAGATTGAAAAACCTCTGGAGAAAAAGAGACAGAAAGAAAGATTCACATGAACACATAGTACGCTTTGTGATAAATTAGACTACTGATTATAAGCATATACTAAGATGAGCACTATAGAGTCCGGTTATTTCTTGTTCATATATAGCAACACTTTTCAATTCAATGTTTACTTTCTAAGAAAAAAAAACTACAAAGTATAATTTTCGAAGTAAGCTTTATAAATAAAAATTTAGATAATAATGGTATTTACTCTTGGCTTGAGACTTAAAGTCTAATACTATAATGTCTCCTTTCTTTTTTAGTGGTTTGCTGCTCTGCTCTGTGCCTGAGTCTTGTTGGGTTAAATGAGAAAGCATTTATGGAATAGCAGCATGATTAATCCTGTTTGACCAAAGGATGCCTCTTTATTTTCTAGTTTCATAAAAAAAAGTACTCTCTTCTACTATTAGTTCAATTACCCTCAACCTATATTTTGCATTTGAACATGAAATCACATTCTCAGACTGACATAAAATGATGAAGATATATTTAAAAGTACTGAAGTGAGGTAAGTTTAATTTGACTAAAAAACATACATTTATTTTTAAATGAACATTATTAAAATTTATGCTTTATTGTTCTAACAACTTTTTACCAGGCCAAGGCTTCTGGCACATGGCTGGGCCTGAAGGAAGGGTAAAGTCTTGACTTTAAATTTCAGACAAGTGACTGATGCTGTTTTGAGACAGCTCAGTATTACCCCTAGTGGAGTGGGATTCCCAGAGCTTCACCCCGGAGCCAGCTCCTATACAAAACTACTTCCCTCCTTGCCTGGCACAAAGAGGGCCTAAGTACCTTATGTTCTTACTTGCTGCTGTCAGGATTCAACACCCAGAGTTGTTTTTTTCCCTTCTAAATGACCCCTACTTTTGCTTGTATTTTATAGAATGTACAACACACACTAAGATGATGAATCAATAAACAATTTCTAAACTGGTGATTTAGTCACCTTCTGAATTAATTAAACTCTCACAGGCAATTGACAATTCCAGTCATATCAAAGAAAATACATCCCAAGATGACAAAAAACTATGTTTCCTTGAGTTTGAAACTCTAAAGGAAATGAAATATTTTCCTTGACATTCTTTACAGTACAATTTCCCTGGGGAAAAAGGAAATTTCAACTGAGTGTTTTCAGAGAAATCTGATTTCATAAAACCCAAACCACAAGCAACAATTTAATGAAGAGATCTCTTTTATTTAGCAAAGGCAGGCATAAAGAACAAAATTCCATTTGCTCAGTAATTACATTACAAATAAAATTTATTGGAAAACATTCTTAATCTTGCAGTTTCAAACTCCAGGGTTTTTGCTTTTCTTTTTGCATTTTCTGAGACATGCATACCTTATAATAAATAATTAAACATAGGAATATTGCATATTATCAGGATCACTTATTTTAGTGGTAGAATGAAACTCTAAGATATTCTGGAATGTATGCAATTAGCATTAATGATAATTCCATCTAAATTTTAGACTCTACTTTATGCACTGGCTGCCTCAAAAACATGAAGAAAAATTTTATTAGACGTAATAGTTCACTCAGTATAATAATGTATAGTTTGATTGTGCCCAGAAATTTAAGTCTGAAATATTACATAGTCATGTATTAGAATTGATTTAAACTGTTGTTTTCTGAATTTTCTAGGCAGCATAATGTAAACAGTATTATCTACGGAGTCTGAGGAACTTAGGTTCAATTCTGGTGCTGCTACTTACCTTAACTCTTTTGTCTGTCTCATTCCCAGATGAACTCTGAGGTACTTTCCAAGCTCTAAATCTATAATTCCTACTTATTTTGAAGACCACATTTTTTTCCTATTTTCTATCTTCTGGAAGTTTTGAAGTGACCTTTAACTTAAAGCAACAGTTTTCTAACCTATTCTTCCTTAAGGAAAGAAAAAACATGACATATATACTAACAAACATTGTATATCATAATTCTAAGTGAACACTCCCCCCCCTTTTTAACAGTGATACATCTTATGCAGTGTATTGATGTAAATATTTCAGTCTGAGCACTTCTCAATGGTTCTTGACTTGCAGTTCACTCAGACAAGAATTAAATATGTAACATACTTTTTAAAAATAAAATTGTATCATACAAGTTGCTGCAAAGACTATCTGATTTTTGAGCTCTTAAAATATATGTCATCAATGCCCTAAATTCAAATAACATTATTTAAAAATGAGACTAAATAAAAACTTTAATGTTTTTAATCATATGCCCTAGCAAGCACTCTTCCTTGCAAGTTAGAGTGTAAAGTACTATCAACAGTATATAAGGTTCCTTTGTCCTTAAGGAAGGATAACTCACCAAAGCAATTAAGGCAAAGTACACCTAAAATTGTAAGAACAATGGATTAATTTGAAACTCCATAATATTTGGGTGAAATCATTGATATACTGTATTACCTTATTTCCTCTGGATTTCATTTTTTTAAATGCAGAGTTATTGATACCTAAAAGCTTTTAGGTTTGGAAGAAGTTAAGTTTTTCAATTTAGTATTATAACTACTGGGAAAAATGATAGAAAAGTGCTGATTTAAACTGAAACATTACTCTTCTAACAGGGGGTGCCCTTTAATTTGAATTGAAATTTTAGAAGTATAATCACCAGTACAGGAATGTGTTTATGGGTTCTAGAGGAATAAAGACCAGTATACATGCTTAGGAGAATTGACTAGACTTATCGAGAAAGTGCATAGTAAAGGATTTGTTTGGCATTTAAAATGATTTATTATAAGTGAGTTTGCTATGGAATGTCAAGTCCCGAAAAAACTTTAGCTCTTCTGGATTGATAAAGCTTATCAAAAGAAATTAAAAAAACAAAAGTCTCAGACATAAATTTTTTTTCCTAAAAACTAATACGATAAAATAATTGTGCACAATGAAACTTGTTAAGGCTGTCAATATTTGCATATTTAGGTAAGGAGAGTGTATTAAAAGTTAACTGCTGTTACTCCTTAGTCATTAATCACCAATCAAAAAAAACCTTGTATATTAAAAATAGCATCCCACAACTCATAAGTAGAATACTTATGCCCTGCATTGTTAGTAAGATTTAAAAAATATATAATAAACTAGTTCATCTATGTCAAAATTCACATTACACATACACATCAAATCTTTTTTAAAGCTCTACTTTAAAGGGTCTAAGACATAAGAGGTTACAGTAGATTGCAAAGTTATTTTAAAGGGACTAGTAAACACTGTCTGCAATATCAGCAAATTCTACAGTAGAAAACCTCACGTGTTAAAAACATAAACAGTTACTATGGGTGCTATGTGCTAGTCTAGCCCATGTGCTAGACAAATTATTATGCTAATATAGTATTTTGTATTAAAAGCTAATCTAATGAGTTTTAAATGAATGAAGTAAATTTCATTATCCTATTCATGTATCATACAAGAAATCTTAAAACCATTTTGTTTGAAAAGCATGCTGCAGAGAATACCTGAGATATAGTTTATAAACTTAATTTTATAAGAATCAAAGAATGGCTTGGCAGAAAATATTCTCTAAAACCTCTAAGAAGGAAGCACATACTATTTTCAAGGGAGATATAAACTATTAAACTGGTACTAATTCAGAATCTAATCATTAGTTCCCTTGAAGAATAACTTTCATTAAAGCTCTGAGCATTTCACAAAACAATTATTATCTGTCAGAGTTCCAATGGTTATTTCAGCAATGATCAATACTGGTAGCAGCTATTTTAATAAATTCAATGAAAGATGAACAGATGTGACCATATTCTATTTTGCAGATGGAAACTATCTTCCTCTCTTCAGCTCCCGCAGCACTTTGTAATTCTCTTATATTCTACAATTAAGTAGTACAATTAAGATTTATCCTAAGTGCCTCACATGGCATCTAGTACAGGGCCTCTCACACAGGAGGGGTTGGAAAAAATATCTGCTAATAGAAGGAATAAAGTAATAGCTAGATGTTATCCCTACAACTGCCTATGAAGGTTAATCTGTTGATTTGATAGGCAGAAAAAGATTTGATAACAGAAAAAGCACTGGATGTGAAGAGGACCTGGATTTGAATCACATTTCTGTCACTTGTTACCTGCTGTGTGACCGTAGGTAGTAAATGTGTCCTCAATTTCCTCATCTATAAAATGAGGTGAAGCTTAGATGGTCTCTAATGTTTCTTCGAGCTCTAAATTAATCATCTTATGATTTAAGAATTTTCTTTACTTGATTCTCTTAAGTATTTAGCCACACCAAGTCATCAACATGGTGACAACTGGGTCACAACAGGACTGTGATCAGTAATGATTCTGTGGGGCCTAATTATCTTTAGGGAAATGGCAAATTCTCAAATTACAAACCAGTTTTTATTTAAAATAATCTAGCATCCTTCCAAGGTTATGAAACTCTACAGTACTATTTTATGTTAATGTATTGTTTAAAAATGAATTTCACTCTTGTTACTTAATGAAGGAGAATCTTTTCCCTGAAAAGGCACTATTTTCTCTGAGAAACCTCTAAGTAAACTTAAGTGTTTTATGAGAGACCTAAAATTCTGGTCACCTCTAGATAAATTATTCTCCAACCACTTTTTCTATTAATATATTTTGGTATTTACTTATTCCTGCTTTTGAGCCCAAACCCTCATCAGAAGAAATCATTTGTGATTTCAAAAGAAAATATTGCTTTGGCTTATTTTCTCAACACTTCTAATTATTTGTAGAAAACAAACATAAGTATTTAGAATTATTTCAGGTAAATGGCTTACCAGAAAATATTCTTTTTCATTTACCAGCTTATCATTAAAAATCTTAGAGAAGACTCAGAAAATAGATAGAGATAGCCTTAGTCTAAGTGTTCTATGCTTTGAAGACTATACCTCAATAAAAATGAAATGTGCGTCAGAGATACATTGGAGAACACAGGAGATAAAGATATGTTAGTTAAAATGAACAGTATGGATTCTCATTAAGAATTTAAAAGATTGCAGTGGCATTGTGAAAAAAGCACTGAATTAAGAATTAGGGAAACTTGAGTCTAGTACAGGCTTTGCTATTAATTACCTACATAACTTGAACAAGACATAGTGTTTCATCATCTACAAAATAAGAGGCCTGAAACATAAAACACTGGTGACTAAAGAATTTGAAAAACCCTGCTTTACCCAGTGCTTTGCACAAGTTACCATGGGACTAAATATTGTGCAAAGTGAAACCAGGTTTTGGATTTTTTTTTTTCTCGAGAAAAAACTAGTACTCCCCTCTTCTGCCCTTTACTTTAAATAAGGCTATGATTTCTGAAAGGAAGTATTCCCCCACTCCCAACCCCCTGTCTATCCCAAATTATTTCCTCAGCTTTAAATAGTAGTAGTGCCCTTGTTTACAAGTGCAACCAAGAACTATGTAAGAGAGTAAAGACAATACTTGTTACCACATATAATCAAAATAACTTATTAAATTTGTGGTACTACGACCCAAATAAGGAATGTAAAAAGAGTAGAAAATATACAATATCCCTACAACCTTTTGCCTTCAATTCTACTTTACGAATATATATTTGTTACTTAGAGTGATTCTTCTATGGATTATTGAGTGTTATTTATCATAAATTTTGCACTATTTTTGCCATTAAAAGTTTACCTCTTTAACAAGGTTTATAATTTCTTTTTATGTGGATATAAAGCTCTATTCGTGGTGTGAAGACTTTATCAGTGAAGCACAAAATATGTGGGGGGGGGTCTTTCCAAACTGGGAGGGTTTATAGTATAGACCAAGTTGGTCATAAGGTAATGGGATTTCAATTATCACATCTCTTAAAGACTATTTAACTACCACTAAGCCTTAGAATGGGGTTGTGATCTATAGGGGAACAGGACATACAAACAATGATGGTTATACATCCATGGAAATATTGGAGCAAAAATAAATGTTCCATCATTTCAAAATGTGTGAAAACCCCTGTGCCAGCTACTCAACAATTTAAAAACCTCATTGAAATGACACAAAGTGTTACAGAGTAGAAACTGCAATATGAAAGCATTAAGGCTTTTTCCAAATATGAAATGTATATATTTGTACTACACACGAGCTAATAGTAAACATTTCTTTTTCTAGAAAGGGGAAACAAATAGAAGGGTTAAAAATATGGAATTTTAGATTTGAAACTAGATAATATAGTTGAACTCCTTTTTGTAGGTAAGTAAACAGAGGTCAGAAAATTAAGTGGGACTTGTCTAACGTCACAGTTAGTAGAAGTGCTAGGACCTAGAGCCAGCCATGTCTCCAGGCTCCTTATCACTGACTCTCTTGAGCCTACACTCTGTTCCCTAATTTTCAAGTGTGCCTTACTGGCTGAGCTGAATTTTTAAAATATCATTGAAATTGCCTTTTAAAAACAAATTAAATAAATGGATTTACTTAATACATAATTATTTCAATATGATAATAGTTTATCCTAAAATTTCTTAATGGAAGTGCTAGGTGGAATGGGAAGTTCTATTTCACTGGCTTCTTTTGAAACCCCTTTTTGGGTCAATCATGATTACTGAAAACTTCAAAAAAAAAAGTAATTCCCTAACTCTGCGCCTTAGTAA
Organism: Bettongia penicillata ogilbyi; assembly: GCA_023548195.1. Lineage (NCBI taxonomy): Eukaryota > Metazoa > Chordata > Mammalia > Diprotodontia > Potoroidae > Bettongia > Bettongia penicillata. Next base: position 9,835,805 of record JAJHZJ010000074.1, read on the forward strand.
GCAAAATAAAGCAAACACTGAAATCTTTGTCAACCGAGAGACTTCCCCTCTACCTCAAGGTTATTAAGTCAATCCTCAACATTTGAGGGTTTAACTTATAAGACTTCAAACATTTCTGTGATTTTATTCATAACCTCATTTTTATTTTTGCATTGGCAACCACACATATTTACAGCTATATGTGGTAGAGAAAACAATGAGAAGCACAATAGATGCAAGTTTGTGGAGTTGCTGGTATTCTACTAGGAGCTTCGCTGATCTGGTTCATGCTATTGCTGAAAAGAGCTCCCTGTGCATTCATTGCATATTTTTATTCTTTGCCTTTAAAACTCAAGTTTTGGGTTGCAATTTTGCCTCCAAGGCATAGAGCAAGTCCATTGGGCTCTAAAACTTACACCTGCAGTTTTCTGAGTAAAAAATTAAAGGTGTTAGATAAACTTTGTCACAGAATGTCAGCTGTAAGTTTGGTGTTAATGAATCAATGATTCAATCCACAAAAAAGAGGAAAGCAGTACACCGTGTAACACCCTCACACTGCCTTTTGACATAATCAAAGGTTCAGATTAAAAAATGTTTAAGTTTAAAGAATTGTGTTTGCTGTACAGTATCTATAGCATTTTAGATGTGTTGTGAGAAGTGAATGTTGTCTGAAATAATTTTCTTTTAATTGAGACATTGGTGCAAAAGATCACAGAATTCTAGGGAGAAAAATGTTTTGCATGTTACTAATTTTATTTTGTGTATTTCATTTTATGAGTTATTTCATGGTTGCTGTGTCAGGAAAAGTGCATATTATAGGAACTAATATTTTATTATAAAGAACTGAATGCAGAAAAGTATATTTTCAGCAATCTTTAGTAAAAGATCACATTTTTGGTGGTTGGAGAACCTAATCCCCTATTTGTCATAGGTTCAATGTGTCAACACTTGCATTTTTAACTTTCATGTAATTTTACAGGAATGCTAGCCTCCTGAAAGTTGAAGATTGACTTTCACTCTGAATGTATAAATTAGTTCAAGGTCTTGTAGTTGTAGAAGGAATATAGAATACATTAAAACTGTATTGATAATGTGCAAGTAATATTTAAAAATTAATACACTTGTATTACCTACTTCATAGATCTTTGTGAGGATAAAATGAGTAAGGTATGTAAAATGCTCTGGCAACTGTAAAACATTAGAATAATATCAGCTATTATCATCATTATTGCTATAATTACTATGTTCTTGTAATTTATACAAAATAGTCTTATTTTTTTCTGGTGTGATGAAGGCACTAGATATATCCCTATATATCCAAGGAACAAGTAAAGATGATTAAGCTAGACTACAATGCTGTTGATTTTTCAATTATCTGTGATATCTTGACATTACTGCCTGCTCTCCATGTCCAGATAAATCAAGGCCAAGTTAAATTAAGGGTCATGATGTGTTTGCCTTTGTATCTGAGGGTGTATTTCTGACTCCTTTTCAAAGACAAATTTTGATACTCTGGATGACCTATTGTTTATTGTTTCATTTGATTCTCATCTCTTTTCCCCTACATGAGATTCTACATTTAACTGTATTGTTCTAACAGCAGATTCAGTACATTCTGCTGACTGGGGTTACAAGTATATAATTTAAAGTACTACTTAAAGCTGCATTTTGATCTTGTGGTTTTGGTGGTAAGTTGATAGATGAATTTCAATACTATGAGTGATTAATATCTGACAATAGGTTATTTTTAAAAAGCAAACATCTACTGTTAATGACCACTGATCTCCATATTTAAGTGTTTTAATTATCAGATTAAAGGTGCTATGAAAGTGCCAAGTACTAAATTACAGATATATTTCTATATATTGAAAGAATTAACATTATTCTTGTTCTCACCATAAAAAAACCAAACTTGGATAAAGTAAAATTATCAAAATAAAATTAACAGAAATTATTCACTCAATTTTTCCTATGTACATTTAAATAATTTTATACAGCATCATATCAATCTGTGTAATATGTCATTTCCTAAAATGGAATGTGCCTTTAAAGTAAGAATTGAAAATAAAATAATATACATATAAACGCTGACTACAGGTTGTACTCAAGTTCTACATGAACTAGATATGTGGGCAAAAAAAAGTCTTACATTCAGACTAATTTAAAATCTTATTGCTGAATTCAATCCAATGATAATCACTTCTTTAACAAACCTAAGTAACAGAAATAATAAAACATGACAGATGCCACAAATAGTCTAAGAAAAAATGAATTCTTCACACTATTTCAATAGTTTTAAAAATATATATGTATACATGCACATATATAAATATATATGACAGAGATGAACTTGTATATGGTATTTCACTAATTATTTTATCTCTAAAAGTCAGGATATTAAAGACCCCAAACAAAACTCTTTCTGACACAGAGAACGCATTTATGACTTGCATAGCATACAGCATAGTGTAGGTACTCAGAAAATAGCAAAATGACAATATACATCAAGCTACGCAGAAAAAGCCCTTTATGTTTAAGAATGATTAATAATGTTAACTTAAGGAATGGATTATGTCTATGTTGTGTCTTACGGAGAATTTTTTTGCTCTTTTTGGTTCCAGTAACCAGTAGCCTCCATGAAGTTAGCTAGCTGAATAACTGGAAGGAAATGGCTTTCAAAACTGAAGAAGGAAACACATACATTAGCAATTCTTTTAGAATACTTCGCTTTTCGACCACAGACAAACAATAACTGGTTTCTGTGTCCAGGAAGCAAGTGGCCTCTAATTAGAAGCTCATTACTTGCTGCACAATGGGCTACAAAACAAAAAGTAAACTTATCATAAAAGCGGAATTTCAATTCCAGCTTTAAATGATATAAACTATGCTAATACTGTACATAAGTGTTTCACAAATTATCTTAGAAAGGTTAGTTAAATCTAATTTGCAGAACATAAAAATTTGTCCAGCCGCCTTTTCAAATACTTTCAAGATTCAACTTGAAAGAAGTTCATAATGACAGTATTGCTATTTCAACCTTTTACAAAAGTCTGCATTCTTTCTAATAAAGATAGAAGAATAATGCATATTGTCTTCAAGATTTCTTCTGTACACCTGACAAAATACTGTGCATACTGTGATACACTGGACTGTTTTGATTATGAGTACACTTTGGACTAAGTATATTAAAATGACCACTGGATTCACTCACTTCATGCAAGCCACTGTTCCTTTTCCTTACTGTATTTTTCAGACCATTTACGAGTGAGTTCCAGATAGATACCTGGTTTGTGAGGCTGGTAATCAAGGTATACTTTGAGTTCAGTTCTCTTGGGAACTGCTTTTTCAATCTGAGTCCCTTCGTGCCACTCATTAAAGGAGGTGATGGAAATAGCATCAGGTCGCACCTGAAGAGCAGCGCTGAAGGCAGTTTCAAAGTACTTCCCGTTGACTCGGTTCCGAGTGTTGTGGTTGTTCCAGGGGCGGATGTTGGTGTCTATGTATCCTGGCCCCACACTTGGGATAAACAGTAAGCTGTTGCTGTCACAAAAGGCTTTTAGGCCTGCCCAGTTGTGATGTGATGAACCATAAGAAAAGCCATTTGTGGCAAAGTATGTGTAAATTCCATCAAAACCACTTCTCTGGATTTCCTGTTTGTGTCTTTCTTCTACAAGAAGGGCAATGAACAATCCATCATAAGGAGTGTTACGAATACTCAGGGGCCCTGAGGCAGTTAAAAGATTAGCCCACGTTTCTGGCTTTGTGAAATAAGAATCATACACATAAAACATGGGCAGCATTCTGCCAGTATTAGTCTTATACCTGTAAAAAGCTGGATGGCTTCCATATCTAGAAAACAAACACATAAAATACTAATGTAAGTAATCAGAAATAACTAATGAGAGAAAGGCATTTTTTTCCTATCAACTTGAAGATTATCAGGGCATTTTGAAGACAATGTTCATATCTTTTAGTCAAAAGCTGCTATATCATTGTATTTTGAATTTTTTTACAGTGAAAACTAGATCGCAGATATACCAATAAACAAGGAGTTATACATAAACAATCCTTAAGCAAACAAGGAAATTAAAATTGGTATTAGTATTAAATACTCTTCCAGGTCTCATTAGGTTTTTGAAAGAGCATCATATATCTGTTATATCCTCCAATCATTTGAGGAGAAATAAAAATCTCCTTTCCCCTCCATGTGGAGTGATTTTAAATGAGTGCACTATAAATCCTTCAATTTGTACCATAGCATTCAACATACCATGTTGTGATGCATTTTTTAAAAAAGTAAAATTGTTAATAGTACAATAATCTGAAGGCAAAAACAGCTAACCACGTTCTTCTACAAGAAGTCTAAAGAGCTTACCAAATAAATTATGTGATAAAGAAAATAGCTTTCTTGAATTCATTTTGTTATCATTGTTTCAGTCATGCCCAACTCTTCTTGAGTCCATATAGTGTTTCCTTCTCCAGCTCATTGTACAGATGAGAAAACTGAGGCAAACAGGGTTAAGTGACTCGCCGAGGGTCACCCATGGCTTGTATGTGAGACCAGATTTGACTTCAGGTGCCACCTAGCTGCCTTATTCCTTGTACTTACACTATAACTGAAGGTTTTGGTCCTTCTGAAATGTTTAACTTTGTTATTTGTGAGATGGTTCAGAAATTACAATGTAAAGTCAATTAAATAGCAAATAATTTTGTTGCAGATTATTAAACAACTTCAAATATTATTAAGTATAAGCTTGTTTATAAAAGAAGGTAAAAGAACAAACAACAGTAATAATCATTAAAGAAACTCACTTGTCTATAATGTACTTGATACTTTTGTGCATACTGTGATCATCTCGATTCTTATATGGTTCAATGTGAAAAGTAACCTGAAAGAAAAGAATCAGAATATTAGGAAGGTAAAATGGAAATTCTATATTAAGTCCAGAATAACTCAAAGTCTACCTGGTATCAGGTATAAATTAAATGATTTTTTAGTCATAGCTTTCAATTAATGATTTTGAACATTAGTGTCAAATACAGCATTAACTGCATGAATTTACTACAGCTTTAAATTAGCAGTAGGCTAACTTGCTTTATATGTTACGTTGATATATAAAACTTAGATCCTTATGGAGAAAATTTGCTCCACTTTGAAAAAGTTTCAACCACAGAAGGCTTCAATAGAAAGCTTGTTAGCTATATTGAAAACAAGAAACAAGACCAATGTAAATACTGTGTATGCCTACAACTTATGCTAAAATCCTATGGTCAGAGTATCAATTGTGCAAAGGTATACCATTACTGTAGAAGTATTCTCCTGGTACCATAGTCACTGATACCACATACATCTTAAATGTCTAAGTTGTATTAGGGAAAAAAATCTCCAGGGCAATTTTCAGCATCCTGAGGCTACTGTAAATAATATAGTAGGAAAAAGAAACCAAAAATAACAGAATTACTCCATACAGAGGGTTCTATATTATTTGACTAAATAAAGCTTGTTCATTTACCTGCTAATAAAAATAAAAACTGATTATAGCCGAGATAAGCTCTTTATATTCCTTTTCTAACAATGCAGAGTAACTGCTTTATGTGATATTTCTCTGAAGAGAAATCAAGTCATGAAAACAGATTTTTAAAAACAGAATGTAAAGATGTTCACTTTCACTTAATATTTTACGGACACATCACTAGCAGTAAAAACACTTAAGACAATCTAATACACTGTGTTTCACTGTTTTAAAATTTAGGCCTCAGGCTCTATGAAAAAATGTCTCCTATAAACTTCAGATCATTCTAATTGTAAAACTTTTTGTTTTCAATTGCCCAATTAAACAGTATTTTACAGTAGTCAGTGCTACAAGTTTTCAGAGAACTGATTTTAAAGTTAGAAAGCATTTCATGAAAATAATATTATGCTACAGTTTATGAATGAAACAGTTAAATTATAAAGGAAAGAATTCTTTTCTGTTCATCATTAACCAAGGTCAGATAGTCCTACCTTGTATTTTTAACTTTCCCAGTTGCTATATTTTTTAAACTTTAACAGAAAGACAGATTATATTTGACAAAGGCACAGCTAAAAACCTTGAATTTTTCCATTAGAATTGATGTAATATTTTCTATGTATCATGATGTTTACTGTAGCCCAAAAAGCAAAATCAATTTATTTTACATTGTGCATTATTTCAGAGAATCTATAATTTGCAAGGGACCTCAGAAGTAATCTAGTCCAAACTCAACCTCAAGAATGAATCTCTTAAAATATCCCTGAAGAGGCCGGCAAGAGTCAGATTGTTGAAATGGCTTGAGTTTTAAAGTAGAGAGCATCAAAATTCTCCATGCTTTGGACAATCCCATGAGAAGAGCAAGCATAAAGGTATGAAGGACAGTAAGTCAACAACTATTTATTGAGTCTACCACGTGTCAGATACTACGTATGCACTTAGAATACAAAGAATGATTTAAAAAAAGTCCTTACTCTCAAGGACCTGACAGCCTGACTAAGGAGACAACAAGCAAACAATTACGTACAAGCCAGATGTAGAGAGGATAAATTTGAGCTAATCACCAGACAAAAGGCATTAGCATTATGGGGGAATCAGCAGGAAAGGCTTCCTGAAAGTGGGACTTTACCTGAGACTTGAATGGAAACTAGGGGGCAGAGATAAAGAGGGAGAGAATCCAGGCATGGGAGATAGCCACTGAAAATGTATAGAATGAAATACTGTGTTTGAAAAACAGCAAAGACAAGGTGTAAGAAAACTGGAAAGGTAGGAAGGAGTCACATACAGTGGGAAGAGCAGGATATTTGGCCTCAGGTATCCAGGGTTCTAGCCCCCAGTTCTGGTACTGCCAAACTAGAGCCCTTTGGTGATTTTGTCACTAAATCAGATTCTATCTCCTCAGGAGTAACATGGGATTGATAAAATCAGCTCCACCTACTTTGCAGGTCATGAGATAATGGAGCTTTAACACATAGAACAGAGAATCTTTCTTTAGAGACCAACGGATCTCTGATAAGATTCCAAACACCTTAAGAAATTGTACATTAGCAAATCAGGTAGTGGAAAGAGCAATGAACTTGGAAGTCAGGAGATATGGACTCTACTTCTGGCTCTGCTGACTCATTCTGTGACTTCTGGCTTATTCCTTTAACTTCCCTGAGGCTCAAGCTCCTCAGTAAGGGTATGGCACTAACTGATTTCTATGATCTTGTGCAGCCTTAACACTTCATGATTCTGAGAACGAAAAACAAATTTTGAAAACAGAATTGTTCTAGAAATACGTTATAACTTCTCTAATGATTTTCCCAAATTGTGGTTATATTTCTACATTACATTAATTCACTGTTTTATCTAAGGCCCATATTTATCAGGTATAATATACAGAAAGAAATAAGTACATCTTTTATAAGAAGTATACTTTTTTGTTTCTGTTATCACACATACAGAGATAACAGGAAATGTAACAATAGGCTGTTCTGATTTCAACATCACATATCCTTGGGTATATCCCCTATTCCCCTTTCTCCTATTTCCAGGCCCCTTTTCTTAGCTGTCTTTTCCCCCCGGAATGTAAGCTCTGGGAGTGTCTTTTTGCTTGTATTAGTATCCCAGGAGTGTAAGGGGTATTCAGGAGGACTAGCATCTCTGGCGTAAGGGCTTGTTAAGCCCTTTCTGTGCCCTGCTCATCCACTTTTGGTATCCATTTGATTCACCCAACTCCATCTGTGGCTCTAAGAAGCTGAAATGTGAGTAGTGGCCACAGCCTGGGGAACCATCTTGGCAGATGGGCTAAACCAGGGTTGAGTGTAAGTGAAAGGCCTCAAACCTGTCAGTGAGATGGGGGATGTCTACCCCCTAGCATGTGAAGACTTTCCTCAGTGGAATGGATGGATGAGAACAATTCGTTTCAACAGTCACAAAGGTGGCTGAAACAGGTGCCGTGGAATGCTTAGAACTTGGTCAAGACATCGGACACTAAGGTCACCCACTGCATCCCAGGCCATAAAATTCACACACCAGTCAAAATGTCACCTGTGATGTCACTGGTTTCCTTTGAAAACAAAGACAAAAAGTCTGTATCCCAAGCGTTTGGTACAGTTCCTGGAACACAATAAGCACTTAATAAATGCTTGTTGTTTTGTTTTGTCTTGCACTGCGGTTAAGTATAAAATGGCTTTGGATTCAGTATCAGAACAATCAGATTAAATTTATTTAGTTCCTTTAGACTACTTGGTCTACCTAGCCCAAGATTTTTCAATTTATCAGTCCTTTGGCAAGATACTTGCTCATCTGTGAAATATGACTAATATTTGTACTACTGTGTTTTCCAGAATCTCCAGCCATGCCATTTCCACGTGGACCATCACTTCATTCCTTCCCTTTGAACCTTTCCTATTCTCTGAAAGGTCACTTTTAGTCTTATTTTACTGCATTCTAGGCCTTCACAGCACCTTTGGAGATCTCTAGCCATACCACCTTTTATATACCATTGCCTGGCTTCACACTGCTTTCTTCTCCCATTTAACTGTAAGCTCCTTGACTGCAGGGACTATTATATTTTTATTGGTATCCATAAAACCAACATGGCAGAACAGCAAGAAGAATTATGAGTAACCCCTTCTCCTCTTGCCCCCATTAAAAAAAAATAAAGGAAACCAAAACTTCTTCAAACAGATTTTTAAAATGTGACAAGATGGATCTTAATGATGAAATTCAAGAATATCATGAGTCATTTTTCAGTCCAGGAGAGATATAGAAAGGTCTGTGGAGTCAGGGTCTGGCCAAGAGCATACCCTCCTTGGAGCACTCCACCACAGAAAAAAAGTTGTACGCTTGGGCAAGAGGAGGTCCCTGAACCACAACAGAGTTCTGTGTGTGTACAGTATGTGGAAACAACTGGGAGAGTAGGGGAGGGAAGGAAGAAGAGAGGGAAAGGCAGGAGGGAGGGAGGGAGAGAGACAAAGACACAGACAGACGGAGAAGGGCTCTGTTCCAAAACAGAGGCTGTACATCAACATGTAATGATACTGCAAAAGAGACTGAAAACAAGTCAAACTGTTTTAAATCACAACAGAAGAGAATCACAACAGAAAAATGCTATGAAAATTCAAGGAGAAAGTATTCAGAAGGATGGGGTAGTCAAGACTATGGAGAGGAAAAACAGGATTAGGACTCAGAAAAAGTCACTGGAATGAGTAATAAAGAGATCACTGGAGGAGTCTGTGGGGATGGGGAAGGAGAGGAATAAGTATTTATTAAGTGTCTACTATGTGCCAGGTACTGTGCAAAACACCTTACAAATATTTTCTTATTTGTTCCTCACAAAAATGCTGCGAGGTAGGGGCTCATACCCCCCAATTTTACAATTGAGGAAACAGGTTAAATAACTTGCCCACAGTCAAAGAGCAAGTAAGCATTTGAGGCAAGATTTGAACTTGGGTCTTTCTGACTCCAGACTCAGGCTCTATCCTCTAGCTTCCTCACTACACAATATCAGGTGGTAAAATCATAACGCTACAAGATGTTAAGAAGTCCATGGGAAGTGAGAAACTTGAGGCAACAAGTGTAGGCAGCTTTTTTTACTCTAAGACTCTCATCATAATGCTGGTACTTAAAGAGGTTACCTGGAAACTATTTAGACCCTTATACAAAACAATTTATTCTTTGATGAGGTTGCTTAAATGAAGTATACCTAAAAGTCTCTTCATATTTTGTACCAGACAAGATACATATTATAAATTGAAAAGTTCTACATGTGTACTTGTTGATAATAATGGAATCTTAAATTCTCACTTAGATCAAAATTGCTATTTAGAAACTAACAACTAAATGCTTATTCTGTAACTCAAGAGTTGTCAAGTGCCTAATGTTTGAGAAAAATTTTCTTCAGTTTTTCCTCTTCTGAAAATCAGGTAGTACTTGCTGGATAATTAGGATTCAAGGGACTGAGAGTAAGTGTTGTACGTTGACATGTAAAGCTGAAACTCCAAATTTCAACTGAGTCCTAAGCGTTTGAACAAGAAGTAATTGTAAACAAAATGCTTCTTTGACCCAGATAAGATGAATGTCTACCACATCCCTCATTTTAAATGAAATTCTACACTGAGCTGAAGACTAATAACCCTCTGTCTACAGACCTGCTCAGGTCTCAAGAACATAAGCTGCATCCACAGTATCTTCAGTCTTGAAGTACAAAGCAATTCTAAGAGTTATTAGACATTTACCACACATAAGTTTCTCTAGTCCCAACCTAGCATGAGTTATAGTAGAGCATAAATGTTAAATATGGAGTACCTATGTTCAAATACCAGCTCTGCTATTAGTTGAGTGTATGGGGTATTCAGGAAGAACTAGCACCTCTGGCTTAATGCCTTGCTGAGCCCTTTCCAGGTCTGCTCATCTACCTTTGGTGTCAACATTTCATCCAACGCCCTCCTGTGGCTCCAAGAAGCTGTAGCAGGTACAGCAGTCATACCCTGGTAAAAATGTTTTGGCAGATGGGCTAAATCAGCATGAGGGTACCCAACAGGCCTTAAACCTAGCAGAAAAGCCCTCCAAGTGAAAATAAAAGAATCAAGGATCAGAGAGACCACAACAGCAGCCAGATCAGATGCCTGCCTTGAGAGCTCTGGTTCAGAGACAGCAGACCTTCACCCACTTCCCCCTACCTGCCTGGCCCCTCTTCTGTCTGTCCTTGCTGGCAGAAGGCGGAGATAGATACCCTCCTTAACTCCTCCCTTCCCCACATCTGCCAGCAGCAAATCAAATTTAAATTATGTAAAAATCACTTTATGTAGAGGTCTGCAGAACAGTTCACTTTACATAAAGGGAGAACTCTGTTCTTTATTATGTAGGTCTTTTTATACTTACCTTATGTAGGATTTCAATGTATTTATAAATGGCTTACTTCTAAGTCAGGTGTTTAGACCTTGCCATACAATTTCCCCAAGGAAAAATGTTGAATTTGCTTGTTTGAGTCTCAGGGAGACCCACAAAAAATATTTACTATAAAAAGTGGGTTAGATATGGTAGTATACAGTACTATAGAAACTAATCACCTTAAGTGTTTTCATGGGACTTCTGGCAAAGATAGTGATATAAATGTTTCTGGCCAAGTCTAGCTCCCTCTGAAGCTACTTCTAGAATAATGGAGAAAACTGCCAAAAGAATTGGATATTCTCCAAAAAGAGAAGAGATGTTAGGAAAAACACCAATGAGGTTAACTGATGGGAAAAAAAGAGACAGGAAAAAGAAAATGCACAATAAAGCCCCATACTAAAAGCTGGGAATCTAGGGGTCTAGGTGATAAGGAAGGTAGAACATGGACTTCTCCACACTTCCTTGGATTGTGAAAGGAGGCAGTGAAACTCACTTCCATAGTCCAATCCTGGATTGTGGGAAGAGGTGGAAAATGGACTGGGTAGCCTTTTTAAAAACAGTTGAAGGAGACAGGGCCTGAGTCTGGCTCCATCCATATGGTACTTCTGCAAGGGGGTAGAGGCCCACCCAACCTAGGGCTTATGAAGGGTACATGGCACAAATACTAAGAAACCAAACTCAAACATTCTACTCTGGACGAAAATTTCATTGGTATCTAAGAATAAGACTGCTGGAGGGAACAGAGAAAAAAAGCCAGGTTTGTTGGCTACCTTATTTCAGGTCTAGGACTGAGAGTTAAGTCTGGTTGCTTCTAACTCTCCATTCCCATTCTAGTTCTGCACTGCAGAACTGAGGTGACAATGACTCCAAATAATTTCAGAGACAAGAAGAGTTAAAAAGAATAAATATGGAGGGTAGCCTTCACCAGACATCCCTAATGTAGAGATTGAAGACAAAGGCAAATAGAAGAAAAGTTTTAATTCAACAAAGAAATGCTACAGGAAACCTCGAAATAAAATGCCAGAAGACGTAGAAGGATGGACCTGCTCTAGCTCTACCCCCATAGCCCATAAAATACCTGTAAAAATGACTCTAAACAAATTGTAGAGCAGCAGAAGTCACAAAACGACAGAGCCCAAGATAGCCTGGAAGGCCAACAGGAAACATCTATCGCACTGAGCTCAGAGTGGAGGGCAGCCCAGCCTTGGCCTCTTAGACAGGACTGGAGCAGGCTTCAAGGTGTGGAATCACAGGTAGCAGCTGAAGTTCCCAGATTTTTCAATCCACAAATGCTAAAGACAGCTTCAAAGGTCAGTAAGAAAGCTCTTTTACCTGGGTGAGGGGGGAGAGGGGGGCATGGATCTGGCCTAGGCCCCAGACCCAGGTTAGCAGAAGTCACTGCAGCAGTGTTGCCTTTTGAAGCCCTTGGCCTAAAGACATTGGGGGAATCAACAGCTGATCTGGATCTCAGCCCTGAGTGGCAGTCTTGGGATGAGGAGGAGCTTTGGCGTGGTGGAGCTGATGGTGATGGTGGAGAGGGAACCCTACATGAAGATCCTAGGAAGAACAGAGTGCTTGTGGTTGCTCCCAGAGCAGATTGCAGACCAAGAGAATAGTAAACTCCTCTTCCTTGATTGTGCCACCATGGAGGAACTGAGAACTTACAGGTCCTTAGAGTACACTTTCCACTTAACAAAGGATTCAAAAGTCAAGTAACTGGCTGGGAAAATGCTCCAAAAAGGGGAAAAAATAATATTATAGAAGGTTACTTTCTTGGTGAAAAGGTATTTTCTTCCATCCCTTCGGATGAGGAAGAATAAAGCATACTATCAGACAAAGACATCAAAGTCAAGGCTGCTACATCCAAAACTTCCCCAAAATATATGCAATAGTCTCAGACCATGGAAGAGCTCAAAAATGATTTTGAAAATCAAGTAAGAGTGGTGGAAGAAAAATTGGGAGCGATGCATGAAAGGTGAGTCAACAGTTGCTAAAGAAGATAAAAAAAAATGCTGAAGAAAATAACACCTTTAAAAATAGACTAAGCCAAATGGCAAAAGAAGCCCAAAAAGCCAATGAGAAGAATGCTTTAAAAAACAGAAACAGTCATATGAAAAAGGAGATTCAAAAGCTCACTGAAGAAAATAGCTCTTTAAAAATTAGAATGGTGCAGATGGAAGCTAATGACTTTATGAGAAATCAAGAAATTACCAAACAAAACCAAAAGAATGAAAAAATAGAAGACAATGTGAAATATCTCACTGGAAAAGCAACTGACCTGGAAAACAGATCCAAGAGAGATAATTTAAAAATTATTGGTTTACCTGAAAACCATGATGAAAGAATGAGCCTAGAAATCATTTTCCAAGAAATTATCAAGGAAAACTGTTCTGATATTCTAGAACCAGAGGGTAAAACAGAAACAGAAAGAATTCACTGATCATCTCCTGAAAGAGATCCCAAAAGGAAAACTAGGAATATTGTAGCCAAATTCCAGAGTTCCCAGATACAGGAGAAAACATTACAAGCATCCAGAAAGAAACAATTCAAGTATTGTGGAAATACAGTTAGGATAACACAAGATCTAGCAGCTTCTACACTAAGGGATCAAAGAGCTTAGAATATGACATTCCAGAGGTCAAAGGAGCTAGGATTAAAATCAAGAATCACCTAACCAGCATAACTGAATATAATACTTCAGGGAAAAAAATGGAATTTCAATGAAACAGAGGACTTCCAAGCATTCTTGTCAAAAAGACCAGAGTTGAATAGAAAGCCTGACTTTCAAATACAAGAATCAAGAGAAACATGAAAAGGTAAACAGAAAGAAAAGCCTTAAGGAACTCATTAAAGTTGAACTGTTTACATTCCTACATGGAAAGATGTTATTTGCAACTCATGAGACCTTTTTCAGTATTAGGGTAGCTACAGGGAATATACACACACACACACACACATACATACATATATACACATATATATATATATACACACACCCATACACATGTAGGTGGGCATGGGTATGTATGTGTATATTACATATGTGTAGGTATGTATATGTACATGGGTGTATGCGTGTATACGTACACACATACACATACACACAGACAGAGAGCACAGGGTGAGTTGAATATGAAGTGAGAATACCTAAAAAAATGTAATTTACGTTGAATGGAATGTACTAGGAGTAAGAGAAAGGGAGAGGTAGAAAGTATCAAATTGCCTCACATAAAAGAGGGAAGAAAGAGTTTTTACAATGGAGAGGAAGAGGGGGGAGATGAAAGGAAATAATTGAGCCTTTTTCTCATGGAATTTGATTTAAGGAGGGAATAACATATACTCAATTGGAAATGGAAATCTATTTTACCCTGCAGAAAGGCAAGGGGGAAAGGGATAGGAGAGGGAAGATAATAGAAGGGACAGCTGAGGAAAGGGATAATCAGAAGCAAACACTATTGTGGGAGGATAGGACAAGTGAGAGAATGGAATAAATGAAGAGCAGGATAAGACAGAAGGAAATGTGGTTAGTCTTTTATAACATAATTATTATGCATTGTTACACATGTTTGACCTATATTGAATTGCTTGTTTTCTCAATGTAGGTGGATGAAGAGGGAGGGAGAGAATATGGAACTCAAAGCTTTAAGAATGAATGTTAAAAACTGTTTTAGCATGCAACTGGAAATGAAGCTACACAGGCAATGGAGTATAGAAATCTATTTTGCCCTATGGGAAAATAGAGGGGAAGGGGGATGGAAGAAGGTTGGGTAATAGAAGGGAGGACAGACTGGAGGAAGGGGTGTATGGGGTGCATGCTGTCCTGGGGTGGGGGATGGAGAGAGATGGGGAAAAAATTTTGAATTCAAATTCTTGTGGAAGTGAATATTAAGAACTGAAAATAAATAAACTACATATTTAAAAAAATGCCAGAAGAAAACTAATCAATGATAATTACCTGTAGAACCCAGAAACAAGAAAATATTGGGCACATGGATAATAAGAGCAAATGGATAAAAATAAGGAAGAACTGAAGCAAGAAATGAAAAATCTTAGAACACAAAGTGTTAAAACATTAGCCAAGTATTGGACACCCTGAAAAATAGAATGGAGGAAAAATAAATTTGAAAATTCAATGATCCAATTCCAGAAACACTTGAGAGAAGGGACTGTTTTTTGCCTTCTGCATCCCCAGAGCTTAGGATGATGCCCAGAAGATAGTGGGTGCTTAATAAATGCTTACTGACTCACCAAATCATTCTTCTCAGTTCCGTAAGTCTGATAATTCAGTAATGAGTATTCATTTTTTTTCCTTTTCCTTTCTTAGCAACTGTGGCTTCTAACAAGGACATCTTAAAATCAACATGTCCAAAACTAAATGAATTACCTTTTCCCAAAAAAACTTTCCCCCTTTTATATCTTTCCTATTACTGTCATCTAGGCTCTCAAACACAATGTCATCTCCAATTTCTAAAATTACTTCTAGTGCCTTCCCTCTGTTGATTCCAATTTATCTTGCATGAAATTTGCATATTGTCTCCTCATTAGGCTATCAGTTCCTGGAAAGCAGGTACTTTTCTTTGCTTCTTTGAATCCCTAGTGCTTAGCTCAATATCTACCACATAGTAGGTTCTTAATAAGTGTTTGCTGACTTCTCCATAACCAGATGTAAAACTAAATGTGTCATGCACTATTCTTTTAAGGTTATATGTGTGTGTGTGTGTATGTAAAAATTTTTAAAAAGATAAATAGGTTTCTAATGATATTTCCTTCCATTTTCTCTTTTTTTGCCTCCACTCAGATATTATACAGAAACAGAGATATAAAATGGCCCATCTGTCCTAACCCTCAAACTTACCACTGGTTTCAGCCACTCCTAATCTTAAACTGAAATATTTTGTAATTATCCTTTTCATTTAAGTTTATAGCTTTGTAGATTTATAATTATTATATCCCATTTTCTAAAAGTCTACTCAAGTCTTTAACTTCTTTCCTATATATCTTTGTTACATTTGTTCAGTTCTGAAGTAGACACACTGAAGTTCTGAACAAATACTATTTTACTGTTTACTTCTCATAGTAATTGAATTAGTGTTTCCTTTCACTACTTAGATGCTGCGTCATTTGGTGCATATATATTATCTATGATACCTTTTAGCATATTCTGATTTCGTTTATCTCTTTTGTCAATGTCTATTTTTTTTCTTCCTCTGCTAAGAATTCTGCGCTAAGGCATATTTGATTCTGTTCATGCTTCCAATTTACTATGTTAATCTCTGCAAAACACTGTTGGGTTTCACTTTCTTATCCATTCTGCTATATTTCTCAATTTTATGGGTAGATACGTTCATTGTTAGGTTTATTTTTCTTTCCATCAAATCTTAATATAATATTTATTCTCTTTGTTTCCCAGAACCTCAGACTCTATTTTTTATAAGGAAAAAGAACTGAGACAGAAAAAGGGAGTGAATTGAATACTAGTAACTCAAGTAGTAATTTACTATAATAATTCAATGCAAAATGAAACTGCCTGATCTCAATCCTTAAATTTTCTCCTCTTCATACAGACCAAGAATAGATCATTAATTATTCTTCTTTCCCTCCTTTTAATTGATTTTTGTAATTTAGTAGTACTCTGGGAACTGGTTTTCTTTTTCCTTGTGATTAGTTTGTTTACTTTTGTGATTTTTCTCTTAAATTCTTCCCATCCCACATCCACTCTGCTGTTTATTATGCTTCTAAACTACTTTTTCTTTTGTTTTTTTTGGCAATCTTTCACATTTATGAAATGTCTGCTTTCTCTACTCTCCCCTCCTTGTCTTTAACTTTTTTTTACTGTACCACTCTTCTGAAAAACAATAAATTCCTGAATTTTCTCCCTCACTTCTTTTTCCCAGTATTTTCTTCCACATCCTTCTATATCTTCTCTGTTTAAAAAAACACACATACATGAACGTAAAATTTGTCTTTCTTTGTTCTGCTACTGCTTCCTTGAAGATGGCAGAGTTTGGAAGGGATAATATTCTCTCCTGACCTGAGATATTTAAGCACTTGTTTATCATTTATCCCTTTCAAGTTGCTCAAACATATTTGCTTTCCTAGATTTCCTGTGTATCCTCTGTTTCTGTTTTTAAGATTCTCCTCAGCTGTACATTCCCTAGAGGGAAACATGGGAGTCAATGATTTGAATAAAAGTCCCTTTACCTCTCTGTTGGATTGAGTTTATTTTTTGCTGATTAAATTATTTTTGCTTATAGTTCTTTTTCTTTAGCCTTTAATATTACAAACTTTTCTTTCCTTTCTTTCATATGCTGCATAATCCTGCTTCACACTGACTAGTTTTCTTAGGTATTTGGGTGTCATTTTTTTTTTTTTCTGGCTGCTTCCAATACTTGGAAATTTATTTTGGAAGCTCTGGAATTTTGGAATCACATTTCCTGGGGTGTTACATTTTGAGTTCTTTGAAATGGTTACCTGGGAATTCTGTTTTATTATTACCTTATCCTTCTAATATATATATATATATATATATATATATATATATATATATATATATATATATATATATATTCTGTCCTACATCCCAGTATATACCTAATATATCAGTTCTTTCAGGTTCAGCTACGGACCAAAGTATCCCATTCAAATCTGAAATCTTCACTGACATTGGCAGCGGTACTGTAATACTGTAGAAGATTTATGGAGCCTCAGACCTCAAGATCAAATTGAATGGTCTTTTCTCAATTTTTGCCCTTCTCTGTATCATTTGTCATTGTTCACCACCGACTCCTTATGGATAATCTCCCCTATGGTACTGATATTATTCTCTCCTGATTCTCCTTATTTCTTTACCCACTCTTTGTATCCTTTGCTGGCTCATCTTCCATATCACATCTCCTAAAAGCTCTGTTCTCAACTCTCTTCTCTTGTCACACTATACCATCCCATTTCATGATCTCACCTGCACCCATGGGTTCAATTATCTGAAGATGATTCCCAAATTTATACATTCCACCCTAGTCTCACTTCTAAGCTAGAGTTCCAATCACCAACAGACTCTTGGACATCCTGAACTGGATAGCAAATTCCAAATGTCATTATCTTTTCCTCAAAACTATCACCTTGTTGGAACTGTTGAGGGTATGGCCATCCTCTCAGTCACTTAAAATCTTAATCTAGGTTTCATCCTTGAGTCCTCACTCTCATTCACCCCCACACAGCCCATCTGTAGTCAAATCTTCTACCTGTTTCTTTGGATAGTCATAATTCTAGCTCAGACCCTCATCATCTCTCACCTAATCTCCTGCAATAGCCTTATAATTGGCATTCTTCCCTCCAATCATTAATATACTAGGCAGCTAGGTGGTGCAGTGGATAGAGCAGCAGTGCAGGAGTCAGGAGGACCTGAATTCAAATCTCACCTCAGACATTTGACACTCACTAGCTGCGTGACCTTGGGCAAGTCACTTAACTCCAATTGCCTCATCCTGGGTCATCTCTAGTCATCCTGATGAGTATCTGGTCACGGTATTCAGATGGCTCTGGAGGAGAAGTGAGGCTGGTGACCTGCACAGCCCTCCCTCACTCAAAAACAAAGTCAAGTGCGAGTTATGTCATTATTTCTCCGATGGCATGGTCTTCTTCAGCAACAAAGGAAGAAGACACACACTCTAATCGATCTTTCACTTGGCTGCCAAGGTGATTTTTCTAAAGTATAGATATGACCACGTTATCTAATTGATGGGATCCAGTGACTTCCTATTACCTTCCTGATTAAATAAAACCTCTTTTAGTTGGCATTTAGTTTTTCAACACTTTTTTACGTTTTATTCTGCTCAATGTATTCCAAGACCTAAATGCAATTTACTACTTGCAGTTCCTCACACACAGCACTCCATTTTCTGTCTCTGTATCTTTATATTGGATTTATTACATGCCTGGAATCTCATACTTTCAATCCTCAGCTCAAGTCTCATCTTCTACAGGAGGCTTTTTCCCTTCCCTCTACCCGCCATCTCTTTGCCTGCGATTAGTCCCTTTTCTCATGTTCTTTTCTTCTACTCTGTATATAGCTTGTATGTACCTAATTATTTACGTTTGTCTCCACCATTAGAATAAACTCCTCCTTGAGGGTGGAGACTCCTTTGGTCTTTGTCTCTTTAGTGACACTGGCCTGACAAATAGTTAAGTATTTAATAAACATTTGTTAATGACTGACAGGTATTAATGTTTGACCTTTACAATGTAACAGCACCTGTATCCTAACACTTAAAAAAAGAATTATCTTCTGCCATTTACAGGATTCTTAAGGGTAAGGCTCAGTACAAAGGTACTTTATTCCCTATGGCTACAAACTGTCTACACCTCCTCATCTGCCACCAAGCTCATTTTCTCATCCCCATCCACCTCAATGCTACTACTCTACTATATCTCAGTTCAGCTTTCTCTACCCCTTACACTGTATCCTCTGAAATCTTTTCTATCACTAATGAACTTCACCTTTTATTTCTTTTTCTCATGCTTTTTCTACTTACTAGCATTCGACACTGGATTTTATACACACACATACGTGTGTGTGCAATTGTGTCAGAACTTTTCATATGAAATCAAATTCAATATGTTCAACATAGAACTCATTATCTCTCCCCAACCCCCAAACAATAACTTCTTCCTAGCTTCTTATTTCTGTAAAATGATCTTAAATCACCCAAGTTTCTAACCCTGAAATCATCCGTAAGTCCTACCACTGTCATACCACATATCCAACCAGTTGCTAAATTTTGTTGATTCCACCCTTTCTAACATATTCACATCCATTCTCTTCTTCCATGTGCAGAGTCACTACACTATTTCAGGTTCACATGAAATCTCATCTAAGCTACTTTAATAGGCTCCTAATTGCCTACCCTACAAAAGCCTATTTCTATCACAAAATGATATTCCTAAAAATCACGTTTCATCATGTCACTCATTAAACTCCAGTGGCTAATTATTATTACTGAAAACAAATACATTTGGCATTTAAAATCCTTCCAACTCTCACTTCAACCCATCTTTCCAGGCTTTCTCCTACATTACTCTGATTCATGAACTTTATGGTCTAGTTGAAGTGGTTTTATTTGCTGCTCATTATACATGCCAATTGATTTCTTGTCTTTGTACCTCTGCACACGTTTCCTCCCCGGTGCCCAGAACATACTCTCCCTCTTTACATTTGACTCTTAAGAATCCCCACTTTTCTTCAAATATCAGTTTCTAATCTTCAAAGCATACCTCCTACATATGGTCTTTCCTGATTCCCCCACTTACTAGTGCTCTCCTATTATCTTACATTTACTTTATGCTCATTTTGTATGTATTTAAATGTGTACATGCTGTTCTCACCTTTAGAATCTAAGTTCTTTAAGGATACAGATGGTCTCATCTATGATTTGCAACCACAACACATAGTGCAGCACTTGGCACAATACAGGTGCTTAATCAACTCTTGCTGATGGAGTGATTGGTTTTACTACTTCTGTGAAGAATTCTTTTATGGCCTTGGACAAGTCATTAAACCTGTTTGCCTCAGTTTCTTCAACTGTAGAATGGAAATAATAGTACCTCCTGGGGCTGTTGTAAGGATAAAATGAGGCAATATTTGTAAAGCACTCAGTATGGTGCTCAGTAAATAACAGGGTCTATATGAATATTTCTTAAAATATGGAAGAAGCTTCCTGTTTTATCAGTATTTTCTTAATCTCTTTGATTCTGGATTTTAATCCTATTATTTTTTATATTAAATATCGCACATATTTTTTAAATTCTCCAAGCATTTGATTTTGTTCTAAATATATCTATATTAATTTTATAGTGATGTTTGTTCTAGTCTACTTTTCCTGGTGTACTTTAATTGAGTAACTTTTTTTACCTTCTATTCTTAGCTTTTTCATGTACTTCCAAGAAAACAAATTTTATTCTTTATCACTTACTGAAACTCTTTCTTCACTTCTTTCAATTTTTTTTTTTGTCACTGTGGTCAATCCTTGAATAGGGCAGCTGTGAAGGCTGGACAATAACAGCTTTTTGGCTCTGTCCCATTTAGAGGTATTGGTGTGTGGGCACCAAGACGCAGAATATGATCTTGAATGGGATGAATAAATCTCAGATCCTACTCTTTTGTGTCCTTATCTAGCACTTCAAAATCCTACATGGAACAGCTAAGCTGGAATCTGTTGTTCTCACAGGTCATTCCCTGAAAAAATGAGATGCACTGCCACATGAAAAACAATCATCCATTTCAGTCTGTGAATACTGTGCAAGGTCATGCCTTGCCCTCTCCCATAGTACTGGAGTGGGATGCTGACCTTTCTGGTCAATTTCCTTCCCTTTGTCTCCTCTTCCTTCTTTAACTTTCGCTCCACCTACAGCAGAAAGCCCTTTCTTTCAAGGTCACATTCATATGACATGATCCTCCTCCAAGGTGCCCTTTCCCTCTTCAAATTTCTTATAATGCTTTGCCTAAGTCTCTCTTTTGCACTTTTCATTTTCCTATGTACCATAGTTGCATATTTATTCTCCCCTCCCAACTCAACTGTGAATTCTATGACATCAAGCTCTGTATCAAATTTATGTTTATATATTTGATCTTTCATATGGAAAGTGCTCATTATTTGACTGAATTTGTACACCAAGGATTAAAGTAAAATTCATTTACATTTCCAAGAAAAACTATATGTAGGCTATCAGAGGCATTCAAATTGAAAAATTGGGTAAATGGCTCAGCAATGACGTGCATATGGGCCACCAGGTGAGAATGGGCTAAATGAAAAGAAGAGGGCCCCAGAAAACTACCAAATACACCAGGGGAGAAGTGTGTAAGGATATTATCATCTCTTTCTCCTTCACCTTTTCCATCTCCAGCGCTGCAATTGCAAATTAGCCTTAGAAAGAAGGGAGAAGTGAAGTCTAAGTGTTTGGGAAGGATCAACAACAAGGAGAGTTCCACTAACCTTTCAGGTTAGCACATAAAGTAGCACATAAATAGGGACATATTTAGCAACAGATATTATAGCAAAGTTGTAGGGTTTGTGAAAAAATCACATAATAATGAAATGCAAGCACAAAGCTAGTTCATTTATGTCAATTATTCCAAAGACTAAATATACATTTGATAAACATACTCAGAACTACACATATGACAAGACCAGTATGATTAAAATATGTTGTGATTTTAACTCACCAATGACATTTTGCAAAAAAAAAAGAGAAAAAAATTAAAAATCCTGATGTCTTTTTTCCATACCACATGTCAAATCAGAACTAACATATTTTATATGTATTTGTGGGTTAAATTTTTAAAAAGTATATTTTGTAGTAAACTTTAAGCTTATCTGGTTCCAAACATCCATTTATATTCCCGCTGTTGGAGAAAAAGTTTGCAGCATGTACAAATCCATGACATGTATGGATATGATTAGGGAAAACAGGCAGAAATAATAATTTTTATGGATCCAGACTTTTTTCATCTGGCTGCAGGACTAGCATAGCCAAATATCTGGTGGAGAATTCTTTGTCCTAGGGGCAAGGGTTCTTCAGCTTTTTTGTGTCATTTTCCTTTGTGTTATTTCCTTTGGGGAATAATCCTATGTACTCCTCAGAATGTTTTAAATGTGTAGAATAAAGACATAGGATTACAAAGAAAAATAACTAATGAAAGGTAGCCATATATTTATATATATATCTGTAAAATTAATATATATTCACACATATACACACATGTGTATATACATATGTGTATATGAATGAGTATATGCTTCTATGTATGTATATATACACACGCAAACACACACACAAAGTCAATCTCTATCCTATCTAACTTCTGGGTTTTCAAACTTTTAATAATGTATATAACTCATCAAGTTGGTATGTATATATCATTTGAGTAAAAAGTGATGCTAACTAGAAATTTTCCTATTTTTATGGGAGTTAATTTTCTTTTGATATTAAAGGTGTTGAAAAATCTTAAGGGACTCACATAAACAAATTTTACAGTTCAGAGAAAAATAAGGATAAAACATCTAAAATCAATCAATTTCTATTTCTGATCCCCCTAAGATCAGCAGTTTCAATCCTGTCCAACTCTTTGCGACTACCTTCGGGCTTTTCTTGGGAAAGACCTTGACACTTCCTTCTCTAGCCCGCTTTACAGATGAAGAACTGAGACAAGCAGGGTGACATGATTTATCCAGAGTCACACAACAGTAAGTCTCTGAGGACAAATTTGAGTTCAGTGAGATGACTTTTCCTGACTCCAGGCCTGTCACTGTGCCACCTAACTGTCCTTCACTCCTCATAACAAAGTCAAATTTTCATTATTCATTCATTTTTATCCACTTTGTTGCTAAAATGTGATTGTCCATAAAAACATGTAAACATTATTTGAAAAATATTAATAATCTTAAATACATGCAAAAAAACCCCAAAGAGATGTAAAATTTAATTACAAACAGAATACATTGCACCAAAAAGACACAAAGACACATTTTGCTATATAAATCAGGATTCTAATTGAAAAGGCTAACACAATTTTTCTACTTCTTGGACTATAATTATTACTTTGCTTATTCAAAATAATTCTTATCTAAATCTTGGTGAAAATACCTTCAGATTATATTTATGAGCATTATCCAAAATAGCAGGCACCAACTCATCTGTAGATTCCCCATTATTATCACCTGAACCATGTGGGTACCATGACAGGGCTACCACACCTAAGAGAGAATGGGAAAAAAAAAACAGAAAGAGATGACAGTAGGTACTACATAAATTGAAACAATAAATTATTTTAATATTTTTATAATCAGCATTCATGAGGAAATGCTACTTTGAAAGCAGTGTTAGAAGATCAATCTTCATATAGAATATGACTGTATAAAAGGAAAACAACCACTAATAGAAGGTTTATGGATTTATATATTAAATATATTTTAACATACTAATTTTATATTAATATATTACATATATTATATATTAATATATTAAAGTTTAATTAATTATAAATGCAGGTTGAATTACCTGATATTATTTAAAGCTGTTTGCAATAATTGACTTAGAAAAATAAATATATTTTCATATGATGATGCTTCATTCTTATTAACAGCATTTAGTGAATATACTTTAGGTACAAAACACCTTTAAAAAAGATATGGAAAGTATCCAGGAGAAGATGATGATTGCCATGGTTAAAGCTGTGAAAAAGTTAAAAAAAAAAAAAAGCAATGAGAATCCAGAAAAGATCATAAGAAATTCAGGTTAGTCTGAAGCAACCTACTTGCTCTCTGATCCAAGAGGTTTCAGAGCAGATGTCCTCTTATGATTCCTTATTTTGAGTAGAGAAGGAATTCTCTAAAGAATTTATTTAAGTAAAAAGAGAATGAACAAAATATCCGAGTTTCAAAAGACAGCCCAGAGAATTTCGTTGTATAGTATTTATTATATCACGCCACAATTAAATAATATTTTTATACAACATCCAAATCCACTAGGTGACACTTATTGTGTAAGATCCCATTATGGAGTTGGTTCCTAAGGAACTTAATCTCATTCATATAACAAGTAGTGCTCTGGCCTAGCTAAGTGAGGGTTCTCAGATCAAACACATGATGCTAGGAGTCCATCATATAGTCAGTTCTTCCCCAGGGATGTTACTGGGGTTTCCCCTTGTTGACGGTGGCACAAACTCAACCACATCTAGTTTTTCTGTTGCTTCAAAATTTTTTTGCTACTATGTTGTGGCTTCTGTTGCCATGATGTTCCAAATCCCCAGAATTCAGACCTTCTATAGTTTATAGCTATTAAACATTTTTAATTTTAATTTTATTATTTTAATATTTTATTTTATTATTTTAATTATTATTTCATTATTTTAATACCAATTCATGTTATTTTTTTTTAATTTAGCATAAATTTCAAGAAAGCATCTTTATTTTTCTTTATGAGTTTTGAATCTTAATTTTGAAAAAAATCTTCACTTTTCATTATGTTTGAGAGGAACTGGCACAAGTGTAAAACAATGCATATGGTTATTTCTTTACTCTGGAATCTAAGGGTATCTATAAATATCCCTAGTGGAAAAGTTCCTTTGATATTCATAAGCTATTTAGAAATACAAGCTTATCTTCATTTAGTTAAAGACTCAGAATATATTCCTTGGAGATTTATCAATAAATATACTTTTGTAAAAAACTGATAAATGATTATTTGTATTTGGTACCCCAAAGTACATGAAGTTATAAACTTGTAATTGATATTAATTTAATTACTCTAAGTATTATGACTATTTTAAATAAAATCCTTTTATTTAGTTTGGCTTTCTTGAGATAATACAAAATGAGAAACAAGGAAACCAAAATCCTTCAAGAAAAATTGACAAGAACAGACTACTACTTATTCCACTTCAGTTGTTCTTACCAAGTTTTTTCCTAGCTGCATACTCTGAATAAACTATTCTTGCCAAATGTCAAGGCAGTCAAGAAAAATGGAAATCTACTCTGGCAGCAATGTTGTCAAAGTTTATGGGTGCTGCTAAAATATCATAGCACACAATTTAACTGTAGGAACATGTTAAAAGACTTGGGATTGAGAGCTAGTAGTAGTTGGAATCTTCCATTCGAAGTAGCTTAAAGTTCCTAAACACAGCTTTCTGAAGAATAAACAGCCCAATGGCAGTAGAACAAGGTAGATTCTTCAAGTGGGAAAGAAACAGCTTTCTAGATTTTTTTATGAGAACCCAGAAAAATGTTATGTTTAGAGAGAAAATGATAGACAATGATGTTGTAGGAAGTGATAAAAGGGACAGTTTCAAAGAAACTTGGAAGTCTTGTATGAGCTGATGAAGGGTAAAATAAGTAGAACCAGGAGAAAAATTCATGCAGTGCAATGGAACTTTGAAAGACAAGAATGTCAAAGGATATGAACTGGTAGATTTCAAGGGAAAAAAAATCCAGGTTATCTACAATCTATGAAAGATATTCTAAATTACTAATAATTAGAGAAATGAAAATCAAAGCAACTCTAAGATTCCATCTCACATATATCAGAATAACAAAGATGACAAGAGGAAAAGGACAAATATTGGAGTAGTTGTGTTAAAGCAGGCAGTGTACTGTTGGTGCAGCTGTAAATTGGTTCAGTAACTAGAAAGCAATTTGAAACTGTGCCCCAAAAGTTACTAAACAGTGCCCCCAAAATTACTCTTTGACCCACTACAGCATTTTCCACTACTGATCCATATTCCAAACAAATAGGAGAAGGATCTATTTTTACAAATATATAATAACCTTCTGTTGTAGTAAAAAATTTAGTAGTAAGATATTATTGTGCCATAAAGGATGGTGATATGAAGTTTCAGAGAAGAATGGAAAGACCAATGAGCTTATACATATCAAATATAAGTAGAACTAGGATATCATTTCATAAAATAACTATTAAAAATACTGAAAGGCTTTAGAACTCTGGTCAGTGCAATGATAAATGAGTATAAAGGAATGATGCTGAAACATACCACTCTCTCCTAATTAGAGAGGTGATGAACCAAAAATGCAGAAACACACATTTCTGGACACGGACAATACAGGAATTTGTTTTTGCCAATCCATGAATGTACATACTGAGGTTTTTATTTTTTATCCCTCTTCCCTCTTCAATTGTAGGAGGAGGACGGTAGGAGGGGCAAATCAATAGAAGAAAAAATAGTGAGGGCTTGTAGGAGATGGAGATTGGTAAATGGTCTCCAAAAAGAGAAGAAATGAACAAAATTATCATCAATGAAACACTGAAATATACATAGCAGCTCAGAATGGGACAAAGACGTGCTATACAGTATTGTGGTAGTGTCACATATGATCTCGTCTGTTTTTATTTGTATATTACACTATTAGTGTTTGTTGATTCTATTAGCTTCAAAATAAAAATTTTATCAACTGAAATTTTTAAAAAGATTTAAGAACTCTGAAAAATGACATGAATGAGAACTACCTGGAATCAGTGAAGAAGCATGGTACCTATTCTACCTTAGAGAGAGGTAATGCAGTCAGAATACAGGATCATACACACGTATACATATATATGTATGTATGTATTTCTGCACATGGCTAATGTGGGGTTTTGCTCTGCTTTGACTACACATTTTTTTTTTTTTTTGCAAGAGTTTTTGTTTTCTTTTCCCTCCAATGAGGAGGGGAGGAGATGTAAAATTTGGTGTGGGAAGAAAAAAGAGAAAGGACACAATAGAATGCCAATCACAGACTAGAAGGCCCATTTTGAAAATTATAGTTTTTTTAAAATGGATTCCTTTCTTAAAAGACCAATAAAATCTTAATCATTGAAAAAAATATGTGCGCACGTGTGTGTGACTATAACATCGAGCTTCTCCCTCATGCAAAGGCACATCTTTTAAACATTAATATTCTTCCAGGGAAGCCACGCATGGCGTCAAGTTATGTAATGCTGCAACCTACTAAGAATGTGAGTCGTAAGTCATGGAAGGGTGAAGGGAGAGAAGCTTGAGCAAAAATGAAGAGGCTGCAACATTATCAATAAGCAATTAACATAGAAGAAGTAGTTTAAAGAATGCTCTCTGAGAGACAGATGGACAGTATCAATTCTAACTCAGTTTATCTATCTATCTATCTATCTCTCTATCTATCTAATGCCGTACATGCAAATTCACAAAGGAATAAACAGAATTGTGAAAAGACAGCAATCCTATAATTATAGGATGTTAGGTTCCTCTTTCAAAGCAGGACAAATGAGACAGATAAACAACAAAAAAAATATTGAACTGAACCAAGTGTTGGAAAAGTCAGAGCTGAAAGACTTATGGCATTTTCAGAATGGGAACATTAAAGACCATATACATATTTCTTTAAAAAAAAGTGATATAAATGAAATGAAAGCGCTTGAGCAAAGAAGTGGAAAGGAAATGAGAACAACGAAGGAGCGATTCAGGGAGAATTAACACCTTATGACAAAAGATAGAAAACTTTATCCAAGCAACAGTCATCCTAAAAATTAGAATGGACCAAACAGAGGTTAATGACTCTAAGAAACAAGAAATATTAAAACAAAGGCAAAGGACTGAAAAAAGAATAAATAAAATGTAAGGCATGTCACATAAAAAACAAATGAGCTGGAAAACTGATCATTTAAGAAACACTGAGCTACCTTAAAATTATGATTAAAAAAAAAAGCGCAATTCTAGAAATCATGAAAGAAAACTTTCCATACATATTAGAATAAGAGGACAAATTATAAATATAAAAAATCCATTGACTGGTTACTTCCTAGAACAGAGGTCAGCAAACTATGAGATATAAAATTAGTAATTTTGACTAATTTAAATGAAAAAGGTTTGCAGAAACAAAACACATGGAGCGAAGATTGGGAAAAAAAAGCAGAAAACTAAGAAAAAGTGTTTACAAGTTTCTCTGATAAAGTCTCCAATTTCCAATATATAGAAAGATGAGTCAAATTTATAAGATCTTGAGTCCTTTCCCAATTTATAAAAGGTCAAAGGATATAAACAGGCAATTTTCAGAAGGAACAATCCAAGCCATGTATCTAATATAGTCATATAACTATATTCACTATTGACTAGAGAAATGCAAATTAAAATAACTCTGAGGTATCCCAAAGGAATCAAAGAAAATAAATCTAAATATATCACAAGATCACCTAAAATGTCTTATTAGACATTAAGTCTGAATTTTATGGCTACAACAAGAGTTGGAAGAGACCTCGGAGGCCATCTAACCAAACACATGTCTGAATGCGAACCCTCCCTATGACATACCTGAGAGTTATCCAGAGTCTGTTTATATACTGTCAGAGATGGGGCACCGATTCTTCTTTTAGATGCCTTGGTTAGGAAGCTTTTTTTTTTTTTTTTCACATCCTAAGCTGAAATCTGCCTCTGCAAATTCTAGCCATTATTCTTATTCAGAAGCCTTGACTTCTATGTCTTTCCCTGATGGTAAGCATTGTTCTTCCTCATCAGAAAGGAAAGGAGGAAATATCTGTTCACCAAGAAAGTAACCTTCTATGGTCTTACTTTTTTTCCCTTTTCTGGGCATTTTCCCAGCCAGTTACTTGACTTCTGAGATTCCTTTCCACACTCACCTCGCCTCCAGTTCCACCCAGCTAGTGCTTGGGGTCTGAGATTCAAATGCTGCTTCCCAGCCTCAGGGCTTTCAGAGGGGGCAGGGCTGCTATACAGTGTAAAATTAAATTCAGGTGCTCTGGTGCGGGCAGGGCCACCTCACAGGGCTCAGTTCCCTCAGGGGATTTACGTGGAGATCTTCAACAATGGATCCAGGCTCCTGTCTGCTTTGGAAGCTCCTGTCAACTGCTACCTCCCCAGGGGGCCCGAGCTATGGAGACATCCCCCGCTCTCCTCTCAGCCAGCCAAACAGGTCCTCTCACTGACCTTTGTGCCTATGGGTGGAGGGAATCACTGAAGCCAGCCCGAATCCGCTCCTCCTGGGGCTATGCGGCCAGGGCAGGGCTGGGCTCCTCTCCATTATTCTTAAAGATGTACTCCAAAGCCAAGCCAAGGAGAGTTCTTTCTTCTGTATGACAGTCCTTTTAAGTCCTTAAGACTGAAGACAGTCATCACATTCTTCCTAAACCTTCTCTTTTCCAGGTCAAACATCCCCAGACCCTTTAACAAATCCAGATGTAACATTGTTAACAAGTCCCTTCCCCTTCCTCACTGCTCTCCTTTGGACATGCTCACATGTATCAATAATGGGGAAAGAAATAAACATTTCCTCTGTTCCTTTTTTATAATAGCATATCTGACGTTTTTCAAAGATTCAACATTTTTTTGTAAAAAATGAACAAAATTCCTACAAAAACTGGGAATATACTGTCTACATTCTTTTAAAACTTTTATTTGGTTTGAGGTGGAGAAACAGATTTTTCTAGACTTTATGCAATCTATTTTAATTGTATTCACTTGCTAATTAGCTCCCTTGGCTACTTTACAATTCTAGTGAAATTTACAGATTTGCTATTGTATTCAAGTGCTGGAAAATTTCCTTAGATTCTAAGAGTTAGAAAAATTCCCAGGCATAAAATTTCTAAGAGAAAAATAGAATGAAGTCTTGGGGTTAAGGTAACATATCTCTAAGTTTCTCTAATTTTAACATAATTAGAGATCAGAGATATATAACAATATCTCTGGTGCTATAGGTTTTCACGCTTAGGAATCAATTTTATCCCTAGAGGTCATTTTACCCTTCTTCCCACTGAGGTTAAACTTTTCACTCAGGAGAAGCAATGTTGACTGTTTTTATTACCTCTTAACCAACAAATCAGTCAAATATTTACTGAGAGCAATTAACAATGCTAGGTGAACTGAAAGACAGGAAGAAAACCCTATAAACCATCGTGCCTGCTATCAAAGGGCTGATAAAGCTGTTCAAAGTTAGCATCATGTTCACGAAGTTAACAAATACTTAAGTGCCTATTATGTGCAAGATATTGTTCTAAGCACTGGAGATATAAAGATTAAAAAGAAGCAATCTCTTTCTACTCAAGGTATGGAAAACTCAAGTTTTAACTCTTCTAGGGAGAGGGAATTTTTATACATGTAAATAAACGTATGGTAATTTGCGGAATGAGTATCAACTGAGGACTTCGGGTGAAGCTTCGCAGAAGAGGAAGATGGGGCTGGGGGAAGCATTGTGTCAGAGGAAAGAATTAAGGATGATTCTTCAGTGATGAACCTGGGTGAATATGAACCTGGGTGAATATGAGGATGACAATGCCCTCCCCACAAAAAGGGAAGATTGTAGGAGGGGAGGATTTAGAGAGAAAGATGGCCATGCACAGAATGTTATATGTGTATCTCTTACGGCTTTAGATGCTTAATAATACTTACGGATTGCCTGCTTGATTTATAGGGTCCTTACAGACCATCTAATCCTTGCATTTTTGAGACAAAGAAATTGAGACCTATAAAGAAAGTCTAGCCTGCAAAAGGCACCACTGATGGTAACTAGGATTCAAACTCAACTCCGTAGATTCCAAGTCCATTTCTATACAAGACTACTTTAGTACCATTTTAGAAAATTTTGATATAGTGCTAAAGGGCCTATTGTAGCTCTCAGGAAATGAGCCACTACTGGTTCTTTTCATTAGGGAAACCTATGATTGAGGGCTGACAATAAATGATCAAATAGCAAAGAAGACTAAGGAGTGTTCGAAAAGAAGGAAAAAAATTGGGCGGAGAACCAAAAAAACCCCCCCAAAAAACCACAAAACATTGCTAATAAGGATAAGGAATGAAAGCTACTGGATTCAGTAAGTAAGAAATCTGTATCAAGTAACCTTGGAGAGAACAGGTTCATTAGAATGATAGTTATAACCAGACAATCAAGGACTAAGAAATGACAAGGAAGAAAGAAAGTAGAAACAGGGAGATTATAATTGAATTAGTATATCCTTCTTTGGCAGTGAAAAGGAAGGAAGTGCCCAAACAATACAACTTGAGGGGATGGTAGTTAAACAATTATTCCCAAGTTCTCATTATGTGGTACAGATGCTAATATACAAAATGAGGAGGAACGAAACAATAAATCCACAAGTTAGTTAATTGTGAATGACTGAAAGAAATAGCATTGATTCTTGAAAATTCACAGCAATGGATTAAAGAGGTCCTATGGAAACCTGAAAAAACTTTTATGAACTGATATAGAGTGAAGTGAGCTGAACTAGGGGACAAATTTATACAAGAATCAATGCTGTAAAAAAGACAACTTTCATAGTCCTATAAATGCTGATCAATATGACTACCCACAATTTGAGAGTACTGAAGACAAAGTATGTTATATATGCTATATCTATCCATATGTTACTCCTGACAGAGAACTAATAGAAAGAATAAACAAACGAGACGTAAATTTAGGACATGGCCAATGTGGGAATTTGTTTTGCTTGACTATGCATGTTTGTTACAAAGATTAGGTTCTACTTCTCTACTATCACCATCATGAAGGGGTGGAAAGGCACAGGAATAGGATCCCTTCCTTCTTCAAAAGAAAGAGAGGGGAGAAGAGGAGAGGAGGGGAAAAGAGAGGAGAGGAGGGGAGGGGAGAGGAGGAGAAGAAGAGAGTAGAATAAGGCCAGAAGGAACCAAAGATAAGTAAGAAGTGTTGAAAATTAATTGTCAAATTTACCATATACTTAAATAGAAAAGCAAACTCTACATAATAAAGATCACAGTGTGTGTGTGTGTGTGTGTGTGTGTGTAAATGTTTATTTGATGTTTAAAAAAACCAAAAAGCACTCTGGGGATAAAAAGTTAATACTATAATTTGTCATCACTATTTAAAGACTGCACTGCATCCCTTACTATATTTCCCCCTTCCTTGCTTCAAAAAATGCTTCCAAATATAATAAACCATTACTTTAAGCAAAGTTCTGATTAGAGTCAAATATACACAAAAGGTATATGGGAGTAAAAGTTCAACTTGAGGGTGAGTATATGGCCTATAAAGCAGATATGAAATGTCCAGCAATGGAGACACAGAATCAAAAACTTGTAAGTGATTTCACAGATAACCCTGTCCCAAGACCAATTCAAAGCAGAAACTTTCTCTATAACACACTGACAAATGATCATTCAGTCTCAAAGGACACCTGAAGTGCAGTTCTATCTCTGACACTTACATGACCTTATATAAAAGTCATTTCGGGTTCCAATATCATTTCTCAGATGAGTTAGGTGATATATATGATCTTATAAAAAAAATCTGCCTTCTTGTGATTTCCTTTAATTTAATTAATCTTTTTTTGGCATTAAAATTTAAATGTATAAACAAAAATAGCATTTTTCTTCCCCAGGGCAAAAATTTGGTATACTGGCAAGAGTTAAAGTTATGAGCAATAACATCTAACACATATGTAGCTCACTAAAATTTACAAAGTGCTTCATATAACATGTTCACATATGAAGCTTACAGTAAACTCTATAAGGTAGAGAGAAATATTTTTGCTTCCATTTTATGGATGAGAAAACATTACAGGTCTACAGATTTTTAAGTTGAAAAAGACCCTTAGAGGTTATATAGACCAAGTCCTTTATTGTAGAGATGAGTTAATTTAGGCCCGCACAGTTTGACTTGCCCAAGGTTAGACTGGGATTACATGGCAGAGCCAAATTAAACTCAGATTTCTTACTCGCAGTTTAATGCCTGAAGTTCTATGTCCTTTTTCGCTACTCATTCTCAATTTCTTTACCTGTTGACTTTGTTAAGAGTAAAAAGTCCGTCCTAAGAGAAAATGGATTCTAGGCTAGGAGTTTGGGAAGGGCATCTTTTTGAAAGCTACTTTTCTTCCCAATTATTACCTTTCTTCTTCTCTTAGAGCTGAGTGAATTCCTAGGTAGTATACATATTCAGTCATTAGAGGATTGGTCACTCATAAACTAACATTATAGAAAAATGAATAAAATCTCACTAATTCTCACTTCACATGTTTTACAAACAAAATTATGGAAAGTTGTTTCTCAGAGAACAAAATGAGAGTAATCATTTGCATCTTATCTAAGCATTTTTTATCTTCTCAAATAAAGTAAAAATAATAACAAAGGTATAAGTTTTAGATAATAATCCTACCTAAATTTCAATTTTGAAAGTTCTACTATCTAGTTGTTTTATTTTATTAATAAAAAGTGTGTTTCATGGACTATAGGCCACTTAAACTCTGTAGCACCACAAACCTAACTGCTATGAAAACATTTTAACCCCTCCAACAAACTATTAAAGTCAATATTAAAAATTAATTTCAAAACTTTCTCCCTCAGTATTCCATAATTCACTGTGCCAAGGAGGTGACTAACCCTAGTTTCTCAAAGTCTAAGATAAATGAGCACAAACTCTAGTAGATCCTACCAAGCTAGAAAGGCTTTGCACGTAGACCTCCTGTGGCTGCTGTCTAAGGACTAGCTCAGTTTGGAGAAGCTCATCACCTGGTTAGACACACTAGGATAAATGTGTCTAACACAGTAACTCTCCATATCATCTGCTGAGATAGAAGTTGTTGGAATATGAAAACCCCACAATGACAAAAGTCATAAGTTGATGAAATATTGAAGTAGCAGTAAAAATGGCTTCTATCATAAATCTGTCTCAAGAGTATTCTTGAGAAGCTATTTGTCATAAAATGTCAAAAAATTAATAGAAGAACTCACATCTTTGAAATGAGTTATCAATGACAATTCATAAAGGAACAGTAATTCAAGGGGTCTGTAGGTTTCAGATAAGGTCTACCCCCCAAAATTAGGAAAATCAATAAATGTCACTTCATAAAACTGAATCAAAAAGATGCGATTACCACAATAACAAAAAAGTGAAAGAAATGTGCCACCTAAAGAAGTAGCTCACTTCTGCAGATAATGTGAGAGAGGAGAGCTAGTATTGAGTCAGGGCTGGCACATAGTAGGCACTTAAAAATGTTTACTGATAAATTAATCTGATCTTTGCAAATAACTAAATCTATGTCTTTGGATTTTAAATCTTAGGATCTTAATTTTATCATTTGCAAAATGAAGGCATTGTAACAGATGCCTTTCAAGTTCTAATAATCCATGAATTTAAGTGTGTTGTTAATGAGACTGGGATGCTTCCCAAATTTTAAAGAACTCAATGATCTCCCAAATTCCACTTGAGAGATATAAATCTTAATATAAAGAACAGAAAAAACCATAATCTTTGAAAATGTAATATTAATGACAAATGCAAAAAGGACAATAGTTAATAGTCCAAGTACGGTATAAAATAAAGATGGCTAAAAAGAATGAGTCAATATTATTCAGTTCTCTCTGTTTCTGTCTTTCTCTTCATACATTCACTTTACTAGAAAGGTCATACAATAATGGAGTAAATAGTAACCTCAGAGTTTATCTGGTATATTAGGAACTGCCCCACTCTCTATCTTCAACAAATGGTCACAGTCTCTGCTTGAAGATCTCCAAAGACAGTAAGTAAATTCCCTACCTTATCTGAATTCCATTTGTAGTTACTTCTAATTGTTTGAAAGTGTTTCCTCATAGCAAATATCTTTTTATAGTATTTATCCATTGTCTCTAGCTCTACCTTCTGCTACAAAGTAAAATAAGTAATTCCTTTTCAACATGGCAGCTCCTCAAATAACTGAAGACAGCTACCATGCTCTTAACTTCACCCACCCAACCCTCAAGACTCATCTGCTCCCGGTTAAAGTATCTATTCCTTCAACTGATAATTATTTCAAATGGTTTTGAATTTTGTCTATACCATACTTTCTTTATATGGAAATTATATTACAATATAAAGTAATGGCAGATATTTCACAGGGTATTAATACAAGTACAGAATATAAAGGATGTAAATTGGGAGAAAGTGTTTATCATTTATCACAGAGGTAGAGGGATGAGCTGGGCCTTGCAGATTGCTAAGATAATGAAGAGAAAGAAAAAAGGCATGTGGAAATAATGCTTCTACTCTGATATAGCAGTAGAAGAAGCAGGGTGTTAAAGAGAAAGAACACTGATTCTGGAGTGAGAAGATCCAAGCTCAAGTCTTCGCTTATAAATATACTGAAAGTCCAATATAGCCTTCAGCAAATCATATAACTTCTTTGGGTCAGTTTCCTAATAATAATAATAATAACATCTATATAGTGCTTACCTTGTGCCAAGCACAGTGCTAAGTGCTTTATAATTATTACCTAATTTAATCTTTACAACAACTCTGCAAGGTAGGTGCTATTAAAATTCTTACTTTACAGATGAGGAAACTGAAATAAACAGAGGTTAAATCACTTTTCCAGGGTAACAAAGCTAGTAAACGTTTAAAGCCACATTGGAACTCAGTTCTTCTTGACTTGAGGCTCAATGCTCTCTTTCTTGCACCACCTAACTAACTACATTTCTAGCCTTGTATCACACTCACAGGGTTGTTGTATGATGAAAGGACTTTATAAACCTCCAAGCATTACATAAATGTGAATTAATAGTAGCAGTAGCAGTAAAAGAATCAAAATATACACAAATGGATATAATACAAATTCATGACATTTTAATTTATAAATCAGCCTCCTGTGAGTTTGATTTACGTGAACTGGTTTCTCAGAGTCTGCTCACCTTGGTAAATCTTTTCTGAAATTTGCAAAGCTGAGGATCAGACCCTGGACTTATGATGACCCCACCAAGGAAAAGGACCTATGAGGTTCAAACAAGGCACGAATCAGCCACTCACAAATACCATCTTAGCAGTAAAAGTTATTGATTTCCTTTCAAAATAATATCTTTGGTAATTTTCCTTTCTCTCCAACTGGTCCCTCCTCTGACTGACCCATCTCTTCCAGGAGTTACAGTCTCTTTCTCTACCTCTTTTGTTAATTTATTTTCCTATTAATATCATGGTCTTTACCCACTGACCCTCATATGCTATAGCCTCATTACTGTTCTCATCCTATTCAAGCCTGAGGAAATTTATCATTAACAGTAGTAGAATTATAGCTAATGGCTTATGCAAGGTTAATGAAATCATATGTTAAGTATCCAACACTCATGAAATCATTCACATTCTTACATTTTTATGACTTGCTGGTTCAATGAGTAAGGACTTTATCTACTGTTACATTCCACATAATGCTTAGCTAATGTTCAATAAATATTTATTACCAATAAAATAACAGTAGTGATACATACTGACATAACATTCCTATATTTGTATAGGTCTCTTAATGAGTAATAGTAAAGATGAGACAAAGAATATGATAGTCCACTTTTATTACTCCAGAGTAAAATTTATGAGTGTAATTATTGGCTGACATGATTACTAACAAAGATATTAAGAAATCCAAAGATTTAGAATATAAGCAGGATCCACATCTCCAAGATAAGAATATTGTGCACTATCTGAATATACATACCTAGCTCACATACCAGACCAAAACATCAACGTTCATCTAAATACTTTTATACTTCAAAAGGTAGAATAAGTGATGACAGAAACTGCTAATTTGTACCCAATTTTGACCAATAAGGAACTGGCTGCCAAAACAGAAATAATAAAAACCTTGGAAAGAAAAAAGTTCACCTTCTTCATAGTTTATAATGGATAAAATAGGGAGAGGCAGAAATAGTAGGACAGTTACCTTATCTTTTGGGAAATCAAATGTCAAGAGTTCAGAGAAAGTACAAGCCCTCAAATGGCCCTTGGGGAGTAACAGCTTAAAGGGAATGGGATCCTTTCTAGAATGATATCCTTATGATGTGAATGGAAAAGACTCGGACAAGGAAAAAGGGGGGGGCTACATAAAGAAAAAATACAGATACAGAGAATCCATCAACCACCTCAGGTTTTTAAAAAATGTGTACCAACTTCTTTCTCATGGTTCCTCTCATTAGTTCTAATTCTTCTTTACATCGTGACTAATGTGAAAACGTTTAATATGAATGTATAAGTAGAGCCTATATCTGATTGCAGGTCATCTTGAGGAGAGGGGAGGTGAAGGTGGAGGAGAAAATTCAAAACTCAAAATGCTTAAAACTAAAAATAAATAAATTGGTTATTAAAAAAATGCTTACCAAAAGGAGGTAAGCCAAAGAAAGTATAAAATGAATACAAAAGAATGACATGCTTTTGTAAAAAAGACCAAAGCTGAAGCTTACAAAAAATGAAAAGAACAACCAAAAAAGTCCTTTTGAAGCTAGATTAGGTTCAAGAGAAAGATCACAGGGAGAAGATAATTACCTGGAACTGAGGGAAATAATGTTAATCAAGGACAAAGAGAATATACAATTATTCAGCTCTGTAGCTGTAATTCAATTTAACAAACAGTGAGAATGTACTCTACACAAAGCACTATTCTAAGCTGTCAAGTGCAGAGGATATAAAAATAGATGACACTGGCCCTACTTTCAAAGGATTTACAATCTAATGAAAGAGAGTACAAGTGTACACAACAGTACAAATGAAAGATTTTCTCTGTCATGAAGAATAATACCCAGAGAGTAATGCATGTAAAAAAGATGGCTAACAGGGAATTAAGACCCAAGATAAGAAGACTAGATTCCTAAGGACAGAGGAGTAAGTGTATAGTGAGGAAGTTGAGGTAATAAGGGTAAATGAGTTTAGCAGTAAAAGGCAGAAGAGATATGATAATTTGAGGGGTTATCAGGGACAAATGAAAGTCAGTGTTACCCCTTTTTAACGCTAAGGAAGACCTGAGTATAATATATGTAGGCAGAGGTAAAAAGGTCAACAGTCAGGGAAAGAATACCAATGATAGAACAAGCTTACAGAAAAGACTTCAAGGCACAAAGATTCAAGCAATAAGAGTCAAACCTACTAAAGGGAAGAGTCATAAAGGAAGCAAGATATGGGCAAAAATATAGAGAGGTTTTAAGATAAAGAAGCTTATGAGAGGTGACCTCAGTGTTCTCAGTAAAAGCAAATGAAGTCACCTACTGTGAAGAATAGTATTGGAAGCCTGATGAAAAGAAAGTCACTGTGAGCAACATTACAGTCCAAGATAAAAAGACTATCATTCCAGAAAAGTGGGTGCAGCTGATGTCAGTCCCACTGTACTCTACCTGGGTAACCACTTCTGCAATGGAAAACCTGAATCCATGCCATTGGAGGAATATTAGCTGAAGGGACTTGAGATACTTACCTTTAAGAATATAACAGGGGGGGTAGCATGATCACTGCTCTCAAGAATTTGAAGGGTTGTCATATGGAAGAAAAACTGGACACGTTATATTTGCTTCACTGCAATACAGACATTTTATAGAGAAAGAATTGGGGATATTAAGAAAATCTCCATTATTTACAAGGGCTCTCCAGAAAAGAAATGGGCTATCTTGGGAGAGTATGAGTTTCTCATCACTGGAAGCCTTTAAGTGAGGGAAAGATGACAACAACTTCTAGGTTTTACACACAGATTATTGCTCAGACCTAGCTTGGACTACAGACCAATGGAGTCTCCTTCATCTCAGAGATTCTATACTTCTACATGCAATTCTTACATTCTGCGTAGAATTGTAGTTTCTCAAATTTATATCTTCCTTTAGATTGTAATCTCCTTAAAAAGCCATATTTTATTTATCTTTTTATCACCTTTCCCATATTGCTCTTGCAGATAAGTATTCAAAAAATATCTGTTGCATGGACAGATAGAGAAAATTAACCTAAAAAAAGTACTTCTTAACCAACTTTCCAGGGAAAAAAATATTTCTATTGAATGAAAAACAAATCCCGCTGTGAGGCATTTAAAACCTTTCATACCCTGGCCAATCAATAAGCATTTATTAAGTACCTACACATGCTAGGCACTGGAGATCTAAGTACAAAAAATGAAATAATCCCTCTTCA
This sequence comes from Bettongia penicillata ogilbyi, assembly GCA_023548195.1. Classification (NCBI taxonomy): domain Eukaryota; kingdom Metazoa; phylum Chordata; class Mammalia; order Diprotodontia; family Potoroidae; genus Bettongia; species Bettongia penicillata. The sequence goes on from JAJHZJ010000074.1 coordinate 9,875,079, forward strand.
TGATGAGTTTACATTCTAATGAAAGTAGACAACAAGTATACATTATACACACATGTACACAGTATAAATAGTTAGAGAGGGAGGGTAGTAGCAGATGGAGAAAACAGGAAAGGTTTGATGCAGGTGATAGTACCAGCTTGTACCTTAAAAGGAAGAAAGGGACTCCTTCTATGAGGCAAAGGTGAGGAAGGAAGACATTCTAGGAATATAGAACAACCTTTGTCAAAAAATACAGAGATAGGAGATGGAGTATTAGTGAGGGGAAAAAAAAATCAGTTTGACTAGACGTTGGAGAGCAAGAGCAACTGAGCAATGTCCGCTAAGACTGAAAAACCAAGTTGGGAACAACTTGTGTAGGCCTTAAAAAGGAGTATAAAAAGAGGAGTACATATTTTATCTTAGAAGCAAACAGGGGGCCAGTAGAGTTGAGTGACTAGGCAAACTACAGTTAGATCTGTGCTTAAGGAAAATTAATTCGGTAGCAATATGCTGGATGAACAGGAGTAGAGAGAACCCTCAGGGAATCTACTTAGGGGGCTGTTGCAATAAACTAGGGGCTAGGTTATAAAGGCCTGAACCAGGGTGGCAGCTGTATGAGTATGGAAGAAGTAAATTCTAGAGATGTGAAGGTTGAAAAAAAAACCACTTAGAAACTGACTGTTCTTCAGTCTCACAGCATGCACCATGCACTATACAATAGAGTTAGTTTAGCTTTTTTTACTGTTTCTCATAAACAGTACTCTTTTTTCCTACTTCTGTGGTGTTGTACTGCCATGCCCCATCATGCCTGGAAGGTACTTCCTACCACATCTCTTGAAATATCTTACTTCCTTCAAACCTCAAATGCCACCTTCAACATGAACCTAATCTACCCACTTGCTAGTACTTTCCTGAGTCTGGTGATCTTGCACAGCCCTCCCTCACTTAAACAAAGACAAGTTAAGTCATGTCATCATTTCTCTCATGGCACAGTCTTCTTCAGTAGCGAAGAACGAACACAATCATCTTGTATCTATTTTGCATATACCAACATATGCAAGTATATCTCCTAACAGGCTATAAGCACTTCAAGGGGAAGAAAAGTGTTACTTTTGTTCTTGCATTTCCAGAGTGCCGTGCACAGTAGGCACTTAATAAATATTTGTTAATAAAGCAATTGACTAAATGCAGTGGACTGGAAGATAATGGATATCTGAAAAGTTGTATGCAAAGCAGCATGGAGACATTTAGTCATGAATAGCAAAAATTCCCCTTACTTATCAAGTTAATGTTTCTCTCAGAAATTAAATTTGAAAAGCTGGATAGCTAAGTCCTGTGAACTCCCAGCACACAAAATTTTAGAGAAAAGCTCCTAGAGGGGATATCCTCAAATGCATTCTCTTGATGCTGAAAGGAATATCAGCATCCAAAGGACAGATAAAAAGGCATGGGGTTCTTCAATGCCAACTCCTTGAGAAGCCCTATTTAAAGCTGCACTGCATCACGCACCAACCTGGGTGCACTTCAGGAAATTTAAAACAGGAACAATATGAGCTATGATAGCACAGGCAACAATATGGAAAGGGTTTTAAACTTACCTGAGAGGCAGAGGTATATCTCACCCAATGAATACATAAATAAATATAAACCTATTACAAATGCAATTATTCCACAAGAGAACTTTAAGGACAGCATCAAATTAGGTGACATTTAATAAGTGACATTTAAATTTGAAAATATAGTTCATCTAATTATATTTTCCATTTCTACCACTTCATTTCATGGTCTTCAAAGTCACTGTCCAGAAATTAGAATTATGACCTTTTTAAAGAAGGAATATGATGATTTTAGCAAGTAATCTAATGCTGATTTCTAGTTGCATTTTTGAAAGTAGTAACTATGATAGACAAAAGAAATGAAGAGGAAATGATAAAATAATTTTTTTAAAATTGTAAAGTAGAAATACTGAGGTTTTTCCAATTAAATAAAAAACAGCACCTTACTGATAACACTAGAATAATAACATGGCAGTACAAAAGATGATGCAACACTTCTTGATATGGGAATTAAAGGGTTTCAAAACAGTCACTACTATCTAATAGCAAGGCTACAATACAATACAATGGACAGCACATTAAACTTGAAGACAGGAAAAATGAGACTGTAATCCCCCCTCTAACATTTATTATCTGTGTGACCATGAGCAAGTCATTTCATTTAAGCCTCAGTTTCGTAATGTGTAAATGTGTAAAATGTGTAATGTGTAAAAACAGAAAGTTGGAATCAATGATCTCTAAAGCCCCTTCCAACTCTAAACATATGATCTGATGATTCTATGATATGGAAATAATTCAAAAACACTGAGTCTGGAAAGAAGCTCCAGAGATTATTTTAGCTCCCTACAATCAAGCAGGGAAAATATTATCTCCATTTTAAAGATAAGGTAACTTAGACCCAGAGAGAGGTCTTGTTCAGGGTCACAGTAAATGACAGAATATTCTAGGAAAGAGCTATTATTTTGATAAGACAACTATTTAATCTAAAGTTGTATTTTTAAATGATTTATTTCTAACTAATGTAACATTTATCCTTATATTTTATATACTATACTTTGGCTAGAAATATACAAGATTGTGAAATGTAGTTAAAACACAGAGTTCCCAAACTTGAAAGCAAAGTATCAAGCTGACCTTTGTTATATTTATGCTGATAGGAACTCTGTGATAGTACAGTATAATTCATTCATACTGCCATTCAATGTAAGGATCATATGAAGTATATTTGTATCCAAGAAAACTGTACTTTAAATATTAGAGTCAAAACTGATTCAACCCCCAGTTGTTGAAAAAATCTTCAGTCAAGGCCTTTTGCACTTCAAAGACTATCTATTACAATCTGGTACCATTTGATCATCTGGATCTAGGGTCAGACATCCTACAGAATGAAGTCAAGTGGTCCCTGGGAAACATTTACTAACAACAAGGCTACTGGAGGTAACAGGATTCCAGCTGAGCTGAAACCTTAAAAGATTATGCTGTGAAAGTGCTGCATTCGATATGGCAGCAAATTTGGAAAGTACAACAGTGGCCATAAAGATCAGTTTACTTCCAAATCCTAAAGAAAGGCAATGCAAGGAATATTCAAAGTACTGAACAACTGTATTCATTTCACATGCCAGCAAGATTATGCTTAAGATTCTGTAAGCTCGGCTTCAGCAACACCGAGGATTACCAGAAAGGCAGGCTAGTTTTCAAGGAGGCAGAGGGACTAGAGAGACTAGAGACCAGATTGTCAACATTTACTGGATTATGGAGAAAGCAAGGGAGTTCCAGAAATACATGTACTTCTGCTTTATCACTGCACTAAAACCTTTGACTGTGTGAATCACAACAAAATGTGGCAAGTCCTCAAAGAGATGGGAGTACCAGATCATCTTACTTGTCTCTTGAGGAACTTATATTTGGGCCGAGAAGCAACAGTTAGAACTGATTGGTTTAAGATTGGAAAAGGAATATAGCAAGGCTGTATACTGTCACCTTGTTTATTTAACTTATATACAGAGTACATCAGATAAAATGAAACAAAAGTTGGAATTAAGGTTGCCAGGAAAAATATCAACAGATAAGTTGACAACACCACTGCGATGGCTAAATATGAAGAGGAATCAAGAAGTCTTTTGGTAAGGGTGAAGGAGGAGAGTCAAAAATTTGGCTTGAAGTTTAACATTAAAAAACTAAGATCTTGGCAATTGCTCCCATCACTTTCTGGCAAACAGATGGAGAAGAAATGGAAGCAGTGTCAGGTTTTATATTCTTGGACTTAAAGATCACTGCAGATGGCAACTGCAGCTATGAAATTAAAAGATGCTCCCTGGAATGAAAGCTAGAGCAAATCTGGAGAGCATACTACCACCTTACTGACAAAGGTCTATAGTCAAAGTTCTGTTTTTTTCCAGTAGCAATGTATGGCTGTGAAAGCTGGACCATGAAGAAAGTTAAGTGCTGCAGAATTAATGCTTTTAAATTGTGGTGCTACAGAAGACTTTTGAGAGTCCCTTGGACTACAGGGAGGTCAAATCAGTCAACACTTAAATTAATTCAGAGTATTCATTTAGAAGGTCAATGCTAAAGGTGAAGTTTAAATACTTTTGGCCACATAATGAGAACTCATTGGAGAAGACCCTGATGTTGAGAAAGACTGAAGACAAAAGGAAAAGGGGGAAGCAGAGGATGAGATGGATAGATAATATCACGGAAACAATGTACATGAACCTGGACAGACTTTCTGAAATAGTGAAGGGCTTGGCATGCTATATTCCATGGGGTCATGAAGATGTGGACATTACTGAACAACAACCATTTAGATCTTAGTGACCACACATCACTCCATTTCCCTGTGTTGCAAGTACTGTAAGGCAAGTTTCATGGTTCAGAAAGACAGGTCCCTGGTTTAGGGAATTAAGGGAATGGAGCAGCAGTTGGGAGGGACTAGAAATATCTGGCTAAAAGAAAAAATAATCACGGCATTTAAACAATATGAGTCACAGAGCTAGAAGGAGTGGCATTTGGACTGAAAATAGGTTTAATGCTAGAATCAAAAGAGAGGAGGCTGATTAAGAAGCAAAGTCCAGGTCAGGCTTGAAGGTTCACTATCCAGGACAACATGGATCAGTTTGGCGGTTAATCATCAAGATGCTATACTGAACATTTGAGAGGCCTGGCATGTTTTTGAGTGTGTGTCCCAGAGTGGCCAGTCCTTTGAACTTTTTCTATATTCAATGTTATTGGTTAGATTGCATTGCCATTGCTATTGTCACCACAGCTGTCTATAATCATGTGAAAAAGAAACAGGGTCTCTATTAGAATAAATATAACCATGGAGAGCAGTAGCAAACAGAGAAGCTGGTAAAGATCCTTGAGTCTCTAGGACAGGAGAAGCGGCAAACAGTACTACCACTACAAAAATTATATGGTCTCAAGTGTCTGCAATGATCTAATTTAATCTTTTACATAGTCTCAAATGTGATCTGCCAAGAATATCCCACTCATAACTCACAAACTAATTAACCATCTGTAATGTTTCTTTTTCATGGAACCAATTAATATTAGGTCAGGTATGTTTACATTTTGATAGTATTATCTAAATAATTTACAAAGAAAAAAAGCAAATCAGCATATCACATCAAAGCAGATAAATGAGAATAAGATATATCATATCAAATCACATCATATCCTAATCAGCATAATAGTTATACTGGTGATAAATCATGATGGATTAGGAAATGGTTAAGATAGAAATAACTGCACTTGCAGACAAAGTGATTGAGTAAATTATGCTCATATGCTTGGGGACAAAAAAAACACCCATCCAGCAATAAACATTTATCTAAAAGTAACAAACTGGCCCAATGAATATACAAAACATAAATTTTTTGCTCATCAAAAAGTGAAATTATAAAATAATCCTTCTAGAAAAAAGCATGGCTTAGTTTGTATAAAAATCAAGTTAAGACTTAAGCATTTTCTCAATTCAACTTAGTACTCACAGCCACAAAGAACTAGAGCCCAAAGTGTCCCATAAGGAAGAGTTCTACAGGACTGCTAATCTTTGTAACATGGAAAATAAATTTTTTTCCACAAAATAATTGTGCTATCTAAAATTAATAAGATTAACTGTTTCATGGTATAGCATGTACAGTACTCCAAAATTATATCAATTAGATAGTGAGAAAAAGTGATTGTTTTTTATTTTTTAATTAACTTGTGTACAGATTGAGACAGCAATATTTCCATATCTGATAAAATTCTGGGTCCTCTGCATTATTAACACATACAAAACAAAGTCCTTTGTCCATCATCCTCTTACTTTAACTTTACAGGGACTTTTTGGTTCTTTTAAAATTTGGACTATTTTCTTTTCAAAATGATTGGCTAGAACTGGGATTTCACTATCTTTCTGTTGTTGTTGTCATGGATCACTTTGGCAGTGTCCTATGGCCCCCATCTCAAGAATCATGTTATAAAACGTATAATGTAATGTAATGTCATAATATAATATACACAGGATTACAAAGGATGCCAAATATATGGAATTAGTTATCCAAATATTAAAAACTTTAAGTTGCCAAATCTTAGGCTAAGAACACTGTGTTACATAAGGATCAAAATGTTAGAAAAAACCATGCCTTGTAAAAAGGTTGGTTTGTTTTTATAAAAGGTTCTCCTCTATAAATTATTCCAAAACACATCACCTCTTCTTTATCCCCTCCCACCTCCACTAACCCCTGCAAAAAAGAAAAGAAACCTTATGTAAATTAGTATGTTCTTGCCAGGAGATAGTAGAGCACTATTTGAACATCATCATTTAAGAAATTCCTTAAGGTATTGCTAAAGAAGTGGTAAATTTTTTAAAAAGTTAAAGAAATTAAATTTGGATATGAGGAAAATTCTTTACAATAGAGTAGTTACTGAAAACAGCCAATTTAAGAAAACAAGAGCACCAAATTAAGACAATGCAGACATTAGTGTATATATATATTAAATCCACTACCTCTAGCAGTTTTCTGTTAACCTACTTCCCCTTCTGTCAGTTGTTGGAACCTAAAGGTGTGAAATGGACAAACTCCCTCCCTTACTCCTATCTAGTTGGTTGGAAGCAAAAAGGAGAGATATAAAAGCTCAGAAAATAAGGGGAAAGATTAGTTTTTCATTTTAGAATGATGAATAAATTCTAAATTCTTTATGACAAACAAAGCAACCCAGCCATCATTTCCCCAAAATTTAGTCTAATAATAAGATGTAATTACAGGATCAGACCACAGTATCTGTATGCTGAAGAAACAGTAAAGAACAACCTACAAGATGCATTTCTGTTTCTACATAACATTGCTATTTTTATGTCAGGCTATGACAATTTAAAAGACTTTTACTGCTTATATCCTAATATGGGGTGCAAAGTTCAGGCTCCATATTATCATGGTGAGTAGAAATTTCATTCTAATATCCTGTATTTTTGACAGTAATAATCATGAGATAGTAAAATGTGAACAGACAGGTTCAAGTTCCAATATTAAGTCACATGCATTAGAGTATTTAAAGTATTCTAACAGCATGAGATTCTCTCAAAAGGGTGAAGAACTAGCTGTCTTGTTCATCAAAGGGACAAAACAGGAGTTACCTATATCTATTGCTTTCACCTCCTGGGGCTGCTGTTGCTTGTAGATATGAGATGGAGCTAGTACTATGTCCCAGGTATTGAAATGGCCAAGCCAAGGCATGAAGCATAGTGGTAATGGTGAATAAAAGTGGAGGAAATCACAGATCTTGGCAAACCTATTAAAAACCATAATTCACAATGCCGAGACTTCAAGTTTATTTATTCATAACCACCTGCTGCTACCCAACAAAAAAACAACCAAACAAAAAAAACCCCAAAACAAAATTCAACTATTCATCTTTATTTTCTAAACATCCCATCTGTCCTGACTTCCCTATACCATTTTTAGTACTGAATGTGAGAATTCTATACCATTTGTTACTCATGCTCCCCCAAGCTGGTAAATCACAAAAAGTGTGTGAACTTTCCAGGGCCTCCTTCTATTTATCCTGGACAATCCTATATTGAGTACATAATTCTCCTTTTAAGAGGTTAAGGGTTTTTAACAGATGTTTATAATCTCAAAATATTTAATTGGTGATATTACAAAACTGTAACAAAAATTTAGGGATAGAAAGGTCAATACTTAAGTAGGCTGAGTCTGCCTGGAACGTGTTTAATGCTTCTCATAAGTAATTCCTACCTTTACTTTGGAACCCCTAGACTCTCCAAGAGTTCCAAGTTGTTTTTCTCCTCCATTTAAGCAAATCCCTAAGTTTTACATATTTTATCTTAGAAAATGGTGAAGTAAAAAAAAATTCCACAGCAGATAAATTGAAGAATAATTGTTTTAAAAGGTTTTCAAAAGAAATTGAAAAGCATCCAACACATTTATAAGGAATATTTGAAGCAATATGAATTGGAACAATTCAAATTCACATTAAAAACATTAGAAAATTTTTTTTCTGGCCTCTGTCAACTTTCTATACAAAACCTTTTACTAGATCAAGTAAAAAGAGGCAGCATTAGCCAATTTGAAATTTATTACTACTACCTTCACTAGGACAATATTAAATAATTTTTGAAATAGCCAAAATGAAAAGAATAGAAGAAAAAAATGGAAAAGAAACAGGAGAGCTTGTATAATGAACAGCTGAAAGGAAGTTTTTCTCAGGTTGTGAGAAAATTGACTAAAAGCCAAAAGGTTTCAATTTGGGTTATGGTCTCAACAACAAACAGCAACTCACACTTTAAAGGGTTTATAAAGGGCTTTTAATCACAAAGGCCCTGAGAAGGTAAAGCAAGTATTATCCCTAGATAAGATATCATAGGATCAGAAATTTAGGGTTCAGAAGGTGCTTCAAAATCCTCTTGTCTAACTTCTTAATTTTACAGATAAAAATACTCCTTCCCAGGCAGATAAAGTGAAATAGCCAACAGCAATGGATCTTGACCTGGATCCTTCCTATAATTCCAAATCTGGTGTTCTCTCCCTTGTACTATGAGAAACTTAAGTGACATTAAATGATATATACCCAATGTTCAATGTTACTGTCAGAACTGGGATTAAAACCCAGGTTTCCTATATCTAGGTCTAGAAATCTTTCTACTACCCCATAGCTGCCTTGTGGCACAAAGATACATTATAAACTAGAATATGGTTACAAAGATCTAAGGTCTAATTATCAAAGTACTGACACAACCAAATTAAACTAAAAAAGTCATTACCAATTGAAGCTGAGCGCATTTGCCTCATATGAGTCTCTATGATGTAAGGGTCTCTGGAGCTGTAAGTTCCCAATTCAGGGTAAAAGTTGGACCCAATGTCATCTGGAGGAATATGGTTGCCCTCTGGATAATTTTTAGCAATTTTGGGATCCCAGTGCGGTAAGAAGGGGTGGTTCCAATGTAAATATTTACCATCAAATTGTGGATTTCCATACCAACTATAGTAAAATACATGAAAATTATAATTAGGGGATGGAAGTTCTTCCATGTTCATCTCAGGCATAACAGGAATTTTTAGGCTATTGGCAGCAACATTCTTTATAGTCTTGCTGTTTGTTATACTATCATCCCTGGCACCATTTGGCATGTCAGGCTGAGTTTCCAAGTAAACTTTGCGTTGGCGAAGTTCTGGTAGAAGGTCAAGTCCAAATGGATCCCCAAAAACAGCTCTATCAGGTCTCAGAGTTTTCAAAGCCATCATCAAGGAGCAAATAAACAAAATAAAAAGCGACAAAATGATGCATGTTCTTCTTCGAAATCTTGCCATGATGACATTATTTTAGAATCCAAAGTGACAAATGTCCAGCTGCAATTTATTAAAGAAAAAAATTAGCAAATAGTATTAACAATACTTTCCTATATAATTCAAATTTTAAAATATATTCTTTAATATCCACAGCACTAAGAAACTCAGGAAAAATGTATAAATACTAATTTTACTTAAGTACTAATTTTGATGAAGGTCTGAGACATACTTTAACATGAATTGTAAAAATAGTCTGTAGTTGTCAGATTCATTTAAATGCTAATTAAATTTGGTAAGGATAAAGTCAAGTCTATTTAACTTTTAAAATATAAACTACTTCTAAGACAAGAGAAATCCTATTATCTTATGTGTGCTAAAATTTCCCAAGTATTATTTTTAACAGGAAGACCTAATAATTAACAGAAACTACCTATAAGTTAATTAAGTTTGTATTCAAAACACATCAAAGGGGATTACTCTGTATCTTTCTTCTAAAGAACAATCTTCTCATTCTATAAATGAAGGTGTCCAAGGGAAAAGAGAGACTTTAATAAAAAGGGGGAAAAATGGTAAAAAAAAAAAAAAAAAGGTAATAGTTCCTGATTTCTTACTATCAAGTTTTGAAGTCTCAATGAAAAGAAGTCTTAAGAAATGAGTAATAATTAAATGTTCACAATTTATAAGTTTTTACAAATAATTTTTCAGCATGAAGCTTTTAAAGTTCCAAGTGTTAACTCAGGGGGAAAAAAGTTAGCTGACAGCAAGCCATTTTGGAAATCGTAATTTTGTTTTTGCTGTAGAGGTTTACAAAAAGTTGACTTACTCACTGGCTATCTAGGACTTACTACATACATCCTAAACTAAGAAAGAAGTTAATCATTTGATTAGATGCCTTTAAGCCTTGTTTGCTTAGAAAATTTAGATAGATGAACATCTAATGGAAGGTAAAAACTCTTTAATTAATGCATTTTCACCCCCTTTATCTCTACAAATTTCTCAGCCTTATTTCTCTGTCTCTCTCTTCCCCCCAGCAATCTCAAAGAAAGATTTATTACATCTCATTCTACCATCTCCATGATCTTGCTAAACCTCGCTCTTCTCAAAGAACCTTCAGACTTCACCCACTCATTCTTCCCAGTTGCCAGCAAATGTGTAGCATTTTCCTATTTGAAAAAAGAAAGCCTTCAACTGACTGGTCTACACAGTCTAAATACTATTCTATCTTACTCTTCTTTGAAAAAAGCTATATATATCCAATGTGGGCAGCTAGGTGGTGCAGTGGATAGAGCACCAGTGCAGGAGTCAGGAGAACTTGAGTTCAAATCTCACCTCACACACTTGACACTCACTAGCTGTGTGATCTTGGGCAAGCCACTTAACCCCAATTGCCTCAGCCTGGGTCATCTCCAGTCATACTGATGATCCAGTCACTGGATTCAGATGACTTTGGAGGAGAAGTGAGGCTGGTGACCTGCACAGCCCTCCCTCACTCAAAACAAAGCCAAGTGCAAGTCATATCATTATTTCTCTGATGGCATGGTCTTTTCCAGCAACAAGGAGGAACACACACATATCCAATGCTATGACTTTTTCCCCAACTTCTGTCCTTGTGATTGGTTTCCATCCCATCACTCTTACCAAGATCACTATACTTCCTTACAGCCAAATAATTTTTTCCCCCAGTCCTTATCCCCTTGATCTCTTGGAAGGTTATATTACTCACTACCATCTTTCCTGCCTCCTTTCAACTCAGCAACATTATATTCTCTTGATTTTCTTCCTACTTCTCTACATATTCCTTTGCTCTTCAGCCTTTTTTCAGCTTATTAAGTTGCTATCCTTACCCATTCTTTTGCTGATGCTTAGAAATCTCACTTGTTACTACTGTTCCAACTATCAATTCTATAAGCACTTCAAATGTAATATGTCCAAAATCAAGCTTTGTAGAGGGTCAGTGCTGATGCAGTCTGGAATGTGAGGTACTGTCCTGGTTTTACTTGAGACTTATACTAACATGAGCAGCTAACTTTATCAGGCAAATGGCCTCACCAACCCCACTCTCCGATATGCAAGGATGAAAAAGTCCCGGCCTTGACCATGTCGTCCCAGAGACTGTCTCACCAGAGGAACTAGATTAGGTATAAACTAAAAATGTTCTCATGGGAATGACCTTGGTTACTTGAATGTTCTCACGTAAATAATTCTGCTAGCTTGTCTGTAAAAACCTGTATAAATCTTGGCTATCCAGTTAATAAACGAGAGCTCTTCTTTGTAACTCTTCTCCTGGCCTGTGTCTACTCTTCTTTCACAATCTCTCAGCATTCACAATTGGCAGCCCCTGTGGCAGGTCCGCATTAAACCTTATTATTTTTTCCAAAAAAAACTATATCCTTTTTGTAAGCTCACTATTTATGTCAGTTGAACCACCAGTCACCCAGGTTCCCATGTTTTAAATTTTGGTGTTATCTGTAACTTCTTTCTCTTCTCTCATCTTTCATGTTAAGTTAAATAATAAGTCCTGTTGGTTCTACATTTATTCTGCCATCATCCTAATATAAGGCCTTATTATTATGTGCCTGAACAATTACAATAGCTTTTTTTTATTTAGTATTTTAATTACAACAGCTTCTTAACAGGTCTTCATACATTCGTTCACTCTCTTTGCTGTCTATTCCTAATGATATGTTAAGACATATATTCCTTAGCTATACAGATGCTCACAGGGTTTATTCTGATCAAAACTTTTCAATTTTGCATACTGAAATCTGCTTAAATTCTTTTACCGAGAATTCTTGTATTATATTTTCCATGGCCTCTATGATCTAGGAAATCTGCACTACTTACAGGTCCCTTGTACATGCCCTGTACTTTTCCCTGGATGTTTACAATGTTCCCTGTGTTATTCCTAACATTCCCTATTGTTGAAGTCTTGTTGTTAAGTTCAATCAACAAGAAGCTGATCAGTAAATATTTATTAAGCACCATGTGGCCTTCAAAAAGAAAAGAAACACTTTTTTTGTCAGAGACTGGGGAAAAAAGGAGAGAGAGCTGAGATTAAGGGGTATGGAGATAAAGAGAGAGGAGAAAAGATCTCAGAATGGCCACAGTAAAGTAAGAGGCAGACAGTGAGACGGATGGGGAAAAAATGTGAGAAGCTTGAAGAGGGAAGCAATGTTTTGGAATAGCTTCTATGGGAAATGAGATACAGAATCATTTAGGGAAGACACTGGATAACATGACTTTGTAATTTACCAAGTCAGTACAGTAATGAGATTTCTTTTACTTTCTTTTATCAAATGAGATAGATGGGAGGAGCAATCCAGAGTTTAGTTTGGAGAAGAGATGAGCAGCCATAAGACAGAGGCAAAGGATTTGAGAACAGAAAACAGTGAAGAGTTGAAGTGGCTTCCTAGTAGGCTGAGAAAAGTGAAGTTAGGGCCTCAGAAAGCACTGCACAGTAGAAAGATTTAAGGTCTCAGTAAAGGTGAAGAATTAGGAAAGGTGAGGTTTAAGAAAGGTAGAAAGATAAATGTTTATGTTCAGATAGGAGAATGTCAGTTTTCTAATTAGAAGTGGAAAGCTTATTGGTAATGGTGAAATCTATTGTTTAACCATCCCTATGGTTGGCTAAAGTAGTCTGAAGGAGTAGGTCAAGGTATTTAAGGAGGCTGAATAATTGGGAGGGTAAGAAATTTGAGGAATTATCTATATGGATATTCAAGTCCCTCAGTATAAAGGCAAGAATAGGACAGGAGAGGAAGGTGGTAAGCCAGATGCTGAACTCTGTAAAAATAGGATGGGGAATCATAAATCCATAATATGGAGTGGGTGGAAAATTTTGATAGTGTGGACATGAAAGACAGAAGCCTGCTGAATAAAATAGGTAATGAAAAAGCCTGGAATTCACAAGAGGGAGCAAAAAGTATCCTCACTACTCTTGTAGGAACAGTGTTGAGGAGTGTGAAACAAGGCATACCTGGAGCTGGAGAAGAGAGTTGGGGATGTGGTAATGTCAGAAGCCATTTCTCAGGAAGAGCTAATGGATGAGAGAAGTGAGAGAGAAAGAGGTCCAAGATGAAGGAGGAAGAAGGGGTTTCCATGGAGCAGGAATTACAAGAGTACAGTGGAACGGGTGGACAGAGTTAAAGGAGGACACAGGTGAGATGGACATGAAGAGGCTAGGGATAGTTTTCTCTTAAGCAGCTAATAATGGGTATAGTACTAGAATAGGGAGAGAAACAGGAGAATGCACAGAAGTAAGAAGGGGTAACAGAAATATAGTGATGTTCACAGTTTCCAAGGAGTGTTACAGAAGGCACTTGGTCAGGTCTGGATCTGCTTTTCCTTTTGTGTGACTGATAGGAAAGGATAGGATGATGGGAAGTGGGGCAAGGCTAGAAAGAAGGGTGGTCCTCCCCACTTAAAGAGAGTGTTGCGATTTATACAGTGATTTTTAGTTTAAAAAGGATATCATACCATTTGATGTTTACACTATTCCTATAAGGTAGGTAACCATACTGAGAAGTGGAAACAGATTCAGGGAGGTGATTTCCTATGATCCCATGACTGGTGAGGCTCAAAATCAGAATTAAAGCCTAAGTATTTCTTGATTTCTTGACAATTATTTCTGCTGAGTTCTTTCAGGGACCTACGCAAGTACCACTTCCTCTGGGAAGCCTATGACTCTCCAGGCAATTAAAACAACCTTTCCCCTCAGATCACACACAGTAAAAGGACTATACTTCTCTGATGTACTTCTAATGTTATTGGAAGAACAAAAGAACAGTGTATCCAATGCTCCACAGTCCATGGTGTCACCACTCTGCAAAGAAGGGAGGTACATTTTGATAACTCTTCTTCAGGACTAAGCTTGATTCTTGCAATTACACAGAGGTGAGGTGATTTTGGTGGTTTTTTTAAATGCTGTGCTCTTGTGTACCATTTCCCTGATTCTACTCACTCCATTCTGCTTCAACATATGCTTTCTTCCTATGTTTTTCCAATTTGTTTTTTCTATCATGAAAGTCTTTTATACTAGAGTACCAAATTTGTTCAGCTATACCCCAACTCACGAGCACCTAATTTGTTTCAATCTCTTGGCTACCACATAAAAGAACTGCTAGGAATATTCTGATGTACAAAAATATTTATAGGAGAACAGTTTTGGTAACAAAGAATAGGAAAATACAAATGAGGACTCACTGATTAGAGAATGCTAGAAAACTGCAATATATAAATGTAAGGGAGTATTACTGCATCATAAATACAAATATGAAGAATTCTGATAAACTTGGGAAGAATGATGTGAAGTGACACAGGGAGACATAAGCAGAACAAACAGAATGACTGATCAATGATAATAAACCTTGGAAGACTTGATAAAAGATGCCTCTTGCTTCTCAGCAGACAAGTAGTGAATAATGAACATACAAAATAATGCATACATTCTTAGACATTTATTTTTACTAGATTGTATTTCTTTTTTGAAGAGGCAGTTTGGGGTGGGAAGGAGATCCTTAAAAAAATACATTAATATGAAAAGAAAGAGCAAAACAAATTTTAAAGGACAACAATCACCACTACCATGACAACAACCAGAATGAGAGATGGGGCAATAATATCATAGCATATGCATAAGACACTCATAACTATAAAGAATGAAAAGTTTTAAAGTACTTAGAAGGCATTACTCCTCATTTTACCATTAACTTATATTCTTTCCCAGATTTTCTACCCCTGTCTTACTCCCTTTTTCTTAAGTCTCATTTTCTTAAATTCATAAGCATAATCAGATACGTAGTTTGTAGGTAAGTTTGGGGTTTTCATTATATCCCTGTAGCTGTTCACTAGTTTGTAGAAAAGCTTTACTACTACTAATAGTAGAAAAGGTTATTACTACTGTTAATAGTTTATTTAATTCTTTTGCCTAAATTTTAAGTATCTTACTACACAGAATATCCCAAAAGTCTTAGTGTAGATTTAAGCTTTATTACCTTAAAACTATTAGAAGGGGTAGGCAGGGTTGGAGAAGGACATAGGCAGGGTTAAGGTTAAGGAAAATAGAAATCTTCCTGAGATGAAGTTAGGGAAAGTTTTCTCTTAAATGACAATTATCAGTTTAGAATAGGAATAGGGAGACAAACAGAAAAAGCCATAGCTGTAACAATGGGTAGCAGATGAACAGTGAAACTCACAGTATCCAAGAGGTATTACAGAAAGAGCTTGCCCAGGCCTTGGGGTTTGCTCCTCCTTCTGTGCAGGCTGCAGGGGGCTGCATCTTCAGCTACTGGCTCTTGGTTCCTCAGTTGCTCCAGACTATAGACAGTTTTTCCCTTGGCCTATACCCTCATCTTTCCTTTTTCTTTCAAGTGTCTGTATTTATAGATTGTAGTATTATTAGGAGTTTAACTTTTGATAACTTAAAACTTCACAAAGACTTTTGAAGGACTCTCTATATTATGAGGGAGTCAAGGTAGAACACTAGATAAAGTGCTGGGCCTAGAGTCAGGAAGATCTGAGTTCAAGTCTGATGCAGACACTAGCTCTGTGACCTTGGGCAAGTTATTTAACATACTTG
This sequence comes from Bettongia penicillata ogilbyi, assembly GCA_023548195.1. NCBI lineage: Eukaryota > Metazoa > Chordata > Mammalia > Diprotodontia > Potoroidae > Bettongia > Bettongia penicillata. Next base: position 9,890,984 of record JAJHZJ010000074.1, read on the forward strand.
CCTAAGTTTCTTCAACTATAAAATGGGGATAACAATAGAACCTACTTCACAGGACTGTTATGAGGATCACATGAAATAATATTTTTAAAGTGTTTATCACAGTGTCTGGCACACAGTAGATGCTACAGAAATGCTCCTTCCCTTTGCTTCCTCCCCATACAGGTATATTTTCAAACTCTCCAAAAGGCTTCCCTTACTATCATCACTAATGTAATTATTATATGAGTGAAGAACAAATTATAAATACAACTTAAAGGTTATTCTATTTTGAGAAGGCAAAAATGTTAGTAATTCATCAACAAGGCACATGTCAATATTAACTTAAGAAATGAACATACTTGTTTTGGAAGTCAGACAGCTGAAGTATTACTTATCTTCTTAGAATCAATCAGTATTTTCTACTATCCTCCTGTGCTTGTTTACTATCCAGGGGATTCCAAAAAAACAAAACATAAAGCATTAGTATTAAATGTTTACTTAACATCCAGTCTCCTCTCTGTCCATAAATACTAAGTATTAAAAGTATTAACATCTATGACATTTAGTTTATCAATCACTTATTAAGTATATACTATGTGCCTAACACTACACAAAGTGCTGTGAGAGAGATATTAATAACCATGCAAGACATGGTCCCTGCTGTTGTTCAGTTATCTCAGTTGTATCTAACTCTCAGGACCCCATTTGGAGTTTTCTTGGCAAAGACACTTAAGTGGTTTGCCATTTCTTTCTCCAGTACATTTTAGAGATGAGGAAACTTATATACACACAAAATAATTTGATGATTAAAAATATTACAAAATAAAGGATACTATAATTTATATTGAAGTAGGGAGAAGTGAGAGATGAATCAAGGATAGTGTAGTTGAAGTTGAGATGATCCTTGAAGGATGGACAGGCATTGGGGATTAAAGAGAGCATCCCAGGTAGGAAGCAGAAAATAATATAAACAAAGGCATAAATGTAATAATATTCATGAGGTATAGAGGAAAAAATGCTAACAGAAATGGAAGAATAGCATTACAGAGGAGGAAGTAGGGTTAGATAACTTACAAGGACAGATGGAAGTATGGAGAACCTTGAACGTCAGCTATATAAATTTTGATATCCTATGACATTCAATGTGAGACATCATGACAGAGTAGACAGAAAGCTGACTTTCCAATTCAGCTGAGTTGGTGGCAGGTAGAGGAACAGTAGATAGAGTTCTAGACGCAGTCTGGGAGACCTCAGTTTAAATCCCTCTCAGCCACTTAACTAGCTCCTGTGTATCCCCACCAATCGAGCTCTGTTTGACTCAGTTTTCTCAACTGTAAAATGGACATAATCATAACATCTACTTCAAAAGGTTGTCCTGAAGAGAAAATGAGATAACAAACAAACAATCTTTGCGAATCTTAAATCTCTATGTAAATGCTAGGTATCATATCCTATCATTGTATCATATCATATACTGTATCATATTGTATAGTATCGTATTGTATCGTATCATACCATATCGTATCGTATCCTATCCTATCCTCCTGGACTCAGATTCAAGTATCATCTAACATAGCCAAATACTGGCTATAAGTCACTTAACCTCTAAGACTGCTGATTTCAGGAAAGATGCAAATGTGCATTGGAAATGAGAATTTCTTCATCAGGAGTTTCCTATGTTAATGCAATCAGATTCAGTCAAACAAAAAGGGGAGGGGGAATGGACAAGCAATATTAATCAATGAAACTAAAGGAAAAAATATGAAGCATCTTTTAAGTGTTACACATTCTACTAGTCAATGGGAATATAAAGAAAAAAATGAACCACAATCACTACTATCAAGGAGCTTTCATTCTATTTGGGTAGGTGACATGTAAGGGGTGGAGTGGTGGGAAGGCACAAACTGTTATCAAGCACCTACTATGTATCAGGCTAAGCATTCCACAAGTATTATTTAATTTGATCCTCACAACAACCTTGGGATATAGGTACTATTATTATTCCGATTTTATGAAGAAACTGAGACAGAGATTACATGATTTGCTCAGGATTACACAATTAGTAAGTTTGAGGCCAGATTTGAACTCAGGTCTTTTTGATTCCCGGCCCAAGGCTCTAACCACTGAGTCATTAAGCACCTAGTATGTGCCGGGCAATATGCCAAATTCTGGGGATACGAAGAAAAGCAAGACTGGGTTTGCTGGGTTGACAGCAAAAAAATATTTATAAACAAATTTTATATAATATAATTTGAGATAATCAATAGAGGTAAGGCATTAGAATTAAGGGAGATGAGGAAAAACTTCCTGGGGGATTTTTACTGGGATCTGAAGGAAGCCAGGGAAGCCTAGGGACAGAGATGAGATGGCAGCAAATTCTTGGCACACAGTTAGTAAAAATGCCCTGAATTGGAATATGAAGTTTCTAGAGAAGGACAGTGTCACTGCATCCCAGGATATATGTGTTTGTCCTTCCTTCTTGAAGAGGACCATGACATCAAGATGATGACATGACTTGCAGTTGACTCTGAGTAACCTCCAAACAAGGTGTTTAGTGGCGGTGGCAGGTGAGTCTGGACATGGCAATGAGAAACAAAGAACATTCCCATTTCCTCACCATAACCAGCGAGTTGAGGAATATGAGAGAAAATGTAGGTGGTACTGAAGAAAGTGGTAAAGAAGCTGATGTCATCAGAAGGAAGTCAGGTCTCAGTAAGTCTCAGAAGACAGGCATTTCACTAAAAACCCTATACCTTCAAGCTGACACTGAATAATCTTTAGGTTTGGCCACTCAACCAGTTTCTAAATGCACCTATTATCAGTAGTGCTTTCTTTTCATATTATCTACAAATATAGGATATATTTGTAAAAATATAGGACTTTACCAAATATAATGTTTATTAGATTTCTGATTTAATTTCAATTATTAATTTCAATTAATTTTAATTATTCTGTTATACTGGCTCTTAAAATTTATTATTTCTTGTCCTAAATGATTCCACACTATCCATACATCTTAGAATTTTTCCAAGAATCAAAGCCAATCTATGATGTGCTATGCTAGTTCTACTGTCTGGTGGTGTTGTATTTTTTTCTTCTGAACTGGAACATTTGTGTATCTCAAATCCTACAGCAACACCTCTCTTATGGTCCATGATTTTTCAAAAATCATTGAGAATGTCTCAGAAATTACCTCTGCCTGTTCTTTCAACATCCTGAATATAGTCTGTACAATCCTACCAAACTGGATTATTATAAACAGTTCCCTAATGTCCAGTGAAGTTTTGTTTGCATTATCTGCTATGTCTAGAAAATATTCCTCTTGCCATGCTAGCCTAATGAAAAGAGAATTTCAGAGTTGGAAGGGACCACATTAACTATCTAGTACAATGTATTTCCCAAAAAGAATTCTCTCTCACAACATAACCAAAAAGTGAGTAACTCTTTGCTTTACAAACTGAAGCTGCCTATTCTACTTTCAAATACTCCTTAATTATTAAGATTTTTCTTTACATTAAGGCTAGGTTTAACTCTTTACAATTTTTAGCCATCTATAATAGTCCTGCCCCTCCTGTACCAAACAGAACCAGTTTTAAGAGGCTGTTCTAATCATCTAGCCTAGTGAGGACAGCCTTTCAAATACTTGAGAACTATCTTTTCCTTTCAAATACTTGAGAACTATCTTTCGTTCCCCTCTCTCTCCCACCCTGGCCCCAACCTAGTGTTCTATCTTCAGTGCAAAACAAACTCAGTCTTTTCAACCAATCCTCACAGCATGAAATTCAAAGTCCTTCACCATTTTGGTTGCCCTTCTCTAGACATTCTCTAGCTTAGTTTATCAGTGTCCTTCCTAAATGGTGTCCTTTCCAAACACAGTACTATGAACATGGTAAGAACATGATATAGGGAACTATCACCTTCTGGTTTCTAGAAGCCATGACTCAATGCAGCCCAAATTTTATTAGCTTAAAAGGCTGCTCTATCATCCTAATGACTAACAAATTTTACAGTCTACAAAAGAAAAAAATATTCCTTTCTTTTCCTGTTAAACTGCTAAGCATTCCTCTTCCATCTTTTTGTGAAATCAACACTTTAAACCCAAGTATGACTGTATGCTAATCCCTATTAATATCATTTAAATTGGATTTAAGATCTTTTTTTTTGCATCCTGATTGCCCTTCTGTAAGACAGATACCCTCCAACTTCATAACATCTATAGATGTGGTAAAGATGTAGTATATGTTATGATCTAAGTCACTGAAAAAAATGTCCAAACAAGTATAGTTCCCTGTGATATTCCAGCAGACACCTTCCATGTTAGCAATGACTATTCATAGAGTACTGCCATTCAATCAGTTCCAAACTCATCCTATTTTACTATCACCCAGTCCACATTTTGATGTCTTTTCCATAAGAATATAAAAAATTCTATCAAATCTTTTCATATTATATAATTCCTAAATTTGAATACTGTATCTAAGAAGATAATGACCTTTCCAACTACCATATTACACTTATGACATATGGAGCTTGCAGTCCACTAAACTCCAGTATCTTTTTCAGTCTCTTTCATATATTCCCCATATTGAACTTGTAAAACTGACTTTAAACTCAAGTTTAACACTTTACACTTATACTCATTAAATTTCATCTTGTTAGAGTCAGCTCAACGTTTTAACCTGTTAAAAATCTTTCTGTGTCCTGACTGCCATTAGCTAGCCTTCTTGGCTTTGTGCCACAGGTAAATTTGATAAGCATGTCACTTATGTCTTTATCCAAATCACTGATAAAAATGTCATATGACACATGTCTGCTTGAGGCACTCTATTTGAAACCTCTTTCCAAGCTGACACTGAAATATTAATAATTACTTTTCAAGTTTGGCCATGTATTAAATGTATTAAATATTGGTTTTGCCTAAACTTACCCCAAAAAGCACAACCAAAGGAACAGCATACAGTTCCTAAAATTCTCTAGAGAACTGGTATTCTAATACCTCTAACTTCAATGATCATTTACAAGTAGGGTTGGAAAAAATACCTTAAAAACAACTATAATAATAGAAGCTAAAGACAGTTTTTTAAAAAAATATACTATCATTAGCTTACAATTTTCAGTACAAATAATTGTTTTTAGGATTTTAATAGTCATAAAACATTGTCTCAGAAGAACTAAAGTTGAATATCAATCAAAAGGAAATGGAGAAACACCTAAGTATGAGTGCTATATGACATATTACAAAAAAAGTAATTATACAGGAGAAATGATTTTTAAAGGATAACATCAAAGAAATATATGATAAAAAATCAGATAGGGCAAAGAAATTGTACAGTGGAAAGAAGAGGATTTGAAAGTCAGATGGCAAGGGTTCAAACCTAGTTCTACCATTCATTACTTCTGTGACCTTGGGCAAGTCACTTAATTTCTCTGAAACTGGATTTTCTCATCTGTAGAAAAAGTTTGAACTAAATTATCTCTTAGCTCACTCACAACTCTAAGATTCTATAAAATTCTAGAAACATGGGCCAGTCCACATGCTCCACTAGCATCTCATTATACCAAGAGAATTAGAAGAAGGCTTTCAGCTTTCTATATGAAACCCCCAGGGCATTAAGGTCTGTATGTGGAAGAATCACAAGGATGGCCACACATACATGGGCTGCAATCTTAGTTCTTGAATAGAATATTCTTATCAGTATGATCTTGGTTAAAATGAAATGCTATGTCAAAGTAAAAACATTCTTTAGAGAAAAGAGAATTAAACAGTACCCATGAAGATGGCTACATGAATCCAAACACCAGAAGGCTTAAGTATTTGGAATATTTTTAAAAAGATATAATTCGAATTGCCAAATATTTACTGAACACTTACCGTATCCAAGATACTGTGCTAGGCAGGGGGAAGGGGACTTAAGGGGATATGAAGCTGAATAAGAAGACAAAACAAATACTTCAAAACAGAATTACGAGTTTAAAGAGAACTTTTTTATGCAATGGTTTCAAACTTTTATTTTTTCACTCAATGGACAGCAAGGTAACCATTCCCTAACTGATGACAACTGGCACTGGTGGAGAGCTTGTGGAGAATGAGTCTTTAAAGTTTATTTCTGATTTGAGAAATAGATATTTCCACTACTTAAATCCAGGACAGTAATCACAAACTTAGGGAAGTCTCATTTTCTATAACACACTACTGGGGTCTTCATGACACAGAATCTACAGTCATGCTTATGTTAAAATTGTATGAAGAATTATTACTCAGAGACTGTTGTTTAAGTCAAAAACTAAAGGTTTTGGACTATCCTTCTCCTTATAGCCTGGTAACACAACAGAAATGATCCAAAACTTAAATTTTACGGTCAATATCAATGTAACTAAAAGTGTCATTTTAATGTAATAGGAAAAAGTCCTATTATTCATGTTATAATAGTAAAGCTGATATTTTCTAGTCTTATTTCAAACACTAAGTATTTAAATCTTAATCATCCCTGTTCTTTTCTTACGTTTTGAATTCTTACATAAGAAAACAATTTTAAAACATCAGGTTGTTGTTTTTTTTTTCTTTTTCAATACTGAAATAAACCTGGATGACTACATTTAATATCTTATCCCAACTGTTTTTCAGTTTGTAAAATAGAAACTAGAACCCTAGCCAAGTTATAGACTAACATTCTCAGAGTTGGAAGATACCTCAGATATAATCTAGTCCAACCTATTCCGGAACAGAAATCTCCTCTTTAAACTCAACAAATGTCACCTAGCCATTAAAAAACAAAACAAAAAAAAACAACAACAAACCACTTCACTAAATATCTCCAAAAGCAGTCTTTCCCTACTTTTGGAATTGTTACAGAATTTTCCCTCATCTTAAATTGTAATCTATCTCTACATAACTTTTAGTGCCTACCCCTAGCTCTGTACTATGGGGCCATATTCAATCGCTTTTTCAAATGACATTCTGGTTGCAGACATTTAAAGAACCTCTTATTCCCCCCAAATTAAAAGGTTTGAATTAGCTCACAGGATCACAAATTTGGAGAGAGAAGAGGCCTCAAAAGTTTTCTGAACGCTTTATTTTACAAATAGAAAAGTGAGGCTCAGGAAATGACTTGCCAAAAATCAAGCCAAGTGTTAAATACCTGAACTGGGACCAAAACCAAGGTTCTGACTCTACCTATCACTCTTTCCTCTCCATCACGTTGGATCACTAGGGTCCTTTCCAAGATGAAAATCCTGTGTAATTTTTCAAGTCCTAATACTAGGTGAAATATTAATTTTAGAATTTAAGATCCTTTTTCTAGATCATTATCACCTTTTTTGATTTATTGGTAAAACCCAAGCAAACTGGTTGAATCATCACTTAATGGAATTTGTTTCACCTTCACTTATTAACTCTCTTGTTTCTAAAATGAAAAGACTGATCTGCATTTGATTTCCCCTCTCCTTCCAAAATATATTCTATTTTCGCGGATGCCTATGCCCCATAAGCGTAAGTTCCCAGAGAACAAGGACCTCTGCCACTTTCCACGCACATTCTCGCTACTTGACAAAGGTCAGTGGGTTTGATCTGCAGTTATAAGTGAGTACTCTTGGCACTCTTGGCAGACAGGGCTACCTAAGACAACCGCCACCCTTGGCTTCCTCGCACCACCAACATATTATTTGTTGCCTCGAGTTCTGAGGGAAGAAAGCGAGATCAGGCTCCACTGGGAACAAGACTCCCAGGGCTGGGACCCTGCCCAGGGCTGGAAGGCCATGTCACCGCCCAATTAAAGTCGGGTAACTCCAATAATAGAGATATTTCTCAATACTACTAACTCCGGTCCACGACGAGGAGGGTGGGAAAGGGGGCAGAAGCAGGTGTGCCTAGGGCAGGTGAAAGCTTACCATGGGGGGAGGGGAGATTTTGCTCTCTTAGCCGCCAAAGTAGAAGCACATACTGAGTGGCCTGTCACTAAGGTTTTTTCAAACGGGAAGATAAGAGGAAGGAAAGAAGGGAGGGAGGGGAACAGAATGAAATGTACTTTCGGCAGTTTTGAAAAGGCTTAGGAAGTAAAGTGAAGAGGGAAGAATTAAAGAGAAGGAAGGCGACGAAGGAACGTCCAGAGAGAAGGGAAGGATTAGAACGAGTAAAGAAAGGGAAGAGGCAGGAAGGAGAGGTGCAAAGGCTACGAAAGAGGAAAGGATGGCAGAGAACCGGGCAGGGTGCCAGCCGGCGGGAGGGCGCGGGCTTTGCGGGGTTCGGCCCCGGCTCCCCCAGCCGCCTCACGGGGAGGGGCGGGGGGCCCTAGGCGCTCGGGTGCACGGAGGACCTGGGGACAGCACGCCGACTGCGGAGCGCCGGAGGTCACCGCGCCCCAACCTTCGGCGGCTCAAAGGCTCCACTACTCACCGGTTCGGGAGGTAGAGCAATCCCCTACGCCGGGAGAGAACTACGGAGCGCGGGAGGTGGCAGCCGCAACGCTAAACCCCGGGCGCGGAACTAAACCGCGGCCCCTCCCCCACTGCCTCCCGGGGCACGCGCAGGACCGGGCCTGGCCCCGCCTCCGAGCTGGGCCCCGCCTCCGAGCTGGGCCCCGCCTCCTCGTGCGCCTGCGCGTGCGCGTGCGCGCGAGTGCGTCTGCGCCGGAGGAGTGTGGCCCGCAGGGTGGTTACCGCGGTGAGCTTGTGTGTTTGTGTGCTGGGCCCCCCGGGGAGTGGGGGGGGCGGGGAGAAGAGAAGGGAAACCTGCGCTAATGACGCGAGTTCGCTCCGCGAGCCTGACGATGTTAGAGCCGGGCTGCAGCCCTGCGCGAGCCTTGACAGGGCCAGAAACGGCCGCCGGGTTACGGTTGGGCTCCGGCAAGGTTTCACCGCCGGCCGCCCCAGAAAGATCGCGGGATCTCACTTGAACAACTTTTCGTGTCTCTAAACAAATTGTTGCCCTTTGTAGAATATATATTTTTATATATGCCTCTTCCGACCCTAGAAACAAAGCTAGTAGAAAGTCCCGGCAGCTGGTGACCATGTTCTATTTTTCTCTTGAAGTAGGTTGCAGCCGGACGAGCAGGAGCAGCCCCACGGGCAGGAGCAGCCCCACGGGCCTCCCTGGCCCCGAGGCCCCCGAGAAGATGTCCCTTTCCCAAAAGCTGACTTTGGACAAGGTAGACGTGAAGGGGAAGCGGGTTGTCATGAGGGTGGACTTCAACGTGCCCATGAAGGACAAGCAGATCACCAACAACCAGAGGATCAAGGCTGCCCTCCCCAGCATCCGGTACTGCCTGGATCACGGCTGCAAGTCGGTGGTGCTCATGAGCCACCTGGGCCGGCCCGACGGCGTCCCCATGCGGGACAAGTTCTCCTTGGAGCCTGTGGCGGCCGAGCTCGCGGCCTTACTGGGCAAACATGTGGAGTTCCTCAAGGACTGCGTGGGACCCGATGTGGAGAAAGCCTGCGCCGACCCTCCCGACGGTTCCGTCTTCCTGCTGGAGAATCTCCGCTTCCACGTGGAAGAAGAAGGGAAAGGCAAAGATGCGTCTGGGGCCAAGATCACTGCCGAGCCAGCCAAAGTAGAAGCTTTCCGGGCGTCCCTTTCCAAGCTGGGGGACGTCTATGTCAATGACGCTTTTGGTACTGCGCACCGGGCCCACAGTTCCATGGTGGGGGTGAACCTTCCCCAGAAAGCCTGTGGTTTCCTCATGAAGAAGGAGCTGGAGTATTTTGCTAAAGCCCTGGAAAACCCAGTGCGACCTTTCTTGGCTATCTTGGGCGGAGCGAAAGTTGCAGACAAGATTCAGCTGATCAACAACATGCTAGACAAAGTCTGTGAGATGATCATTGGTGGTGGGATGGCTTTCACGTTCCTTAAGGTTGTCTCCAACATGGAGATTGGCAATTCTCTATTTGATGAAGAGGGAGCCAAGATTGTTAAAGACTTGATGGATAAGGCCCAGAAGAAAGGTGTGAAGATAACCCTACCAGTTGACTTTGTCACTGCAGAAAAATTTGATGAGCATGCTAATGCTGGTGAAGCCACTGTGGAGTCTGGTATACCCGCTGGATGGATGGGTTTGGATTGTGGTCCCCAAAGTAGCAAGAAATTTGCTGAAGTTGTGGCCCGGGCCAAGCTGATTGTGTGGAATGGTCCTGTTGGTGTGTTTGAGTGGGAAACCTTTGCAAAGGGAACAAAAGAGCTAATGAACAATGTAGTAGAGGCCACCACTAAGGGCTGCATCACCATCATAGGTGGTGGGGATACTGCCACTTGCTGTGCCAAATGGAACACTGAAGATAAGGTCAGCCATGTGAGCACTGGAGGCGGTGCCAGTTTAGAGCTTCTGGAAGGCAAAGTCCTCCCTGGGGTGGCTGCCCTGAGCAATATGTAATGAATGGAGTTTTCCACCTATTTGGTTCCTGTAAACAGTCCTTAAGACTGCAGGACCCCATTTTGACTTCTTTAGTGCTTCCAAATACATCATTGTGGTTTGTGGCATATATATATATGTATATTTTGCCCGTACAAAATTAAAGGAAAGTTAAAAAAAGCCAAACCGGTTGACTGTTCTATTTATCTTTTGAAATAGGTTGTACCATTCAGCTTTGTTATGCTTCTTTTTGTCAATATAGTATGAAAACAAGATAAAACCTTGGTTTTTGCCACTGTTGTGGTTAGTAGAATATGTGTGTTATATATTTTATAACTGAAAAAGTTAAAGGCACTTTTATTCATATTCCCTTTCTCTTTTGAAGCTGTACAATTCAGTTTTGTTAGTATCGTAGCAGCTGTTTTTGTCACTACCTGTAGTATAGAAAAAAGATAATTATTGTTTTAGAAGGGAAGGTTACTTATGTTTTGTTAAGTAAACATTCATAAGAGTGCCAACAGAGAGAGAGAGAGAGTGAGAGAAAACTGGTAACTTTCAAAGAAACTTAAACTCGGGCTCCAGATCAGCCACAGTTGAGCCTCAGCTTCTCTGGGCCTAGAACTCATCTGCTACGTGTTTGGTCCTGCAGCACTACAGTGTTTACTTCTCCACCTCCTGCTTTAGTTCTCCCTTTGTTCCCTTTATACTCCTTATTTTGTGGGGACATTGAAGGACTTGCCTAGTGAACTTAAAATTAGCTTCATCTCTACTTTTGGGTTCTCTAGAAGGATTCAAGTGATGTAGATGTGACATCTGCTCTTTTCCATGTCAATTTAAAATTTTATGTCATAGGGACTGGAATGATAACCTCGACCAAGGGTGACTGATTCCCAGAGATGGAACAATAGGACTTTTTGCAGCCAAGTGCACAGTTGTTTGTTTTTCCTTAAAATAACCTAATAAAATAACCTGAAATTCATTTATAAGAAAACATTATAGAGATTTTTTTTATTCCTCTGGGTAATTATTTATGTATTAACATGATTATTTTTAAGTTTTGGTGGTTGAAATGTCAGATTCAAAAATAGGGGGAAAAGATTTTGTCTTTTTCCTGCATATGTATACTATGTAAGGAATTTTCCTTATAATAATAGCTACCTTCCAATATTGGCAAATGCACCAATTTTATCAAAATTGTTAACATTCATGAAGGTGTTTTGTTTAATCACTTGAAAATGTATAATATTGCTTAAGACTTTTAAAAGGAATCATCAACAAAAATATTAATAGTTATAAATAAAAATATTAAGTTATTCTCTTTATTAAGATGTTATATTTACTCTGTACTCCATCATAACTTAATTTTTACTAGATATATATGTATATATATTTACCATATATGTATATATACCTATATATAGACATACATACATATATATGTATATATATATATATATATATATATATAACTAGAGTTGGCATTAAAAAAAAGAGCTCCAAGCTTTACCAAGTATTTTTATATACAGTACATCATTTGATATATGCTGATGAAATAGGCTCTTTTTATCCCCATTTTACAAATAAGAAAACTGAGACAGAGTAACTGACTTGCCTAAGTCTACACAGCTAATAAATGTCAGAGGTAGAATTTAAAACTAGGTTTTTTTCCTGACTCTTAATGAATTGCTCTCTACTGTATTACCTCCATAGATCAGATCTCACGGATATAGGTATCCAACAGTTCAGCCCTGCAGTCCAAACATGCCTGCGCATTCTGTACAGCTCTAATATATGTATTATGTACAACTCTAATATGGCTTTCCCATAAATTTACCAGCAAGTGTCACCTTATATAGTGGGAGGGGGGGTTTAAATTGAGGGGAACCAGAGATCATGAAGGATGTCCATCGGTTAATCTTTACTCTTCCTATGACATTGGCCTGTTTTTTTTTTTCCATATACATTTTTAGTTGCATTCTTTTACCCTGATATGTCTGTGTAATTTTTCATTTACAGTGTATTGGAACTTACACTATCTTTGCTCCTTTCCATTGCCCTTCAAGAAAATCTTAATTTCATTTATTTGGAGATTGAATTATTCCTTGCTTTGCAGACCTACAGCAATACCAGCAGAACATTGGTATAAGCCATTGTTTCAGGTAGAAGCTTGGGATGATTAAAAGAACTGTACTACTTTCCAAAGGCAATCTAGCCAAATCTATCTAGTGTTACAATAAGGTGTCTTAAGGAAATGGGAATTGAATGCCAATGGCATTTCATAAATGCCTTCTAATAACTCTAAAGAGAGTTGTCTTTGAATAAATTACTATAATGTGTTTGGCAAAGGATCTATAATAGTAATGGCAAATCTAATTTATACAAGCCTGGCATAGTCAATGTCAAGCCATCCTTGCAGTTAGGCAAATCTGCATTCAAATCTTGACTGTCACATAGTACCTATGTAACCATGAGCAAGTCACTTAACCTCTCTTGTCATCTCAGGCTGTAAGTCACAGAACAGGTGCCAGGTTACATCAGGAAAGGGAGTTTCTCATTACAATGAAATTGGACCAGTCTAGAAATAGTTAAGAGATTTATCTAGATTATATTCTTTGGATTTATTCAGTGTTTTCTTTACCCCAAAGTGGTTGTCAAGTATATTGCTTTCTTTTATACTAACACTGTGAGGTAAGAAAGGATTATTTTCTCTTTAAATCCCAGCTGTGACATTAGCTATAAGACCCCAAGTCCTTTAATTGTATTTACATCAGGCAACTACCTAGAGTTAATTTTCAAAGTCATAGGATGAAAGATTTTTGAGCTCAAAGGGATTTCTGAAGCCATCTAGTCTTTTGTAAATAAGGTAACAACCACCCAGACAAGCCAATTGCCAACATCACAAGGGTAGCAATTAGCAGAGCTGGAATTTGGACTCAAGTCTTCTTGATTCTAAATCCAGCACTCTTTCTACTATGTTCCACTATCTCCCTATGTGGATCCCAACTGAGAGAACTCCAACACAAGGCAAAAAGGCCTGCAACCACAAGCTACTCTCCCCACCCACTTTGTTCTTTTTTTCCCCTCCTTCTGACTGCTTGACTACTCACGTGGTTTGGATGAGATAGAAGACCCAAATTCCTATTCAGCTGAAATGGAAGCCCACCAGGCCTCACCATCTGCCTTGCCACTGCCTCCAGCTGTCTAGGCTATGACATCTACTCTATCTCTTATGTCTGGCTTATCCAACTTACTGTCACATCTGACCTACTTGATATAACCTAAGCATGCCTAGATCTTGCCAATAGTTTCCCTTTGGAACGATTGGAACTTCTGTATTTTTTCCATCTGTCTTGCTGCTGACATTGCTTTTATATATTATCTCCCCTATTAGAGTATAAGCTCCTTTGAAGTTTAGCTTTTTCTAGTTGTACCATCAAGGCTTAGCAAGTGATTGTCAAATAGTAAGCATTTAATCAATACTTTTTCTTTGTTTCATTCAGAGATTATCAATCTGTGTTGATTGAGATGTCTCCTACCTGGGGAATGCTCACTCTTAGAGATTATGCTGAAGAAATCATAGGTCTTTCAGGTATTTGTAAAATAAGATAAGATAGAACATCAGAGCTAGAAGGGACTTAATTAACATAGGTTTTCAACAAATGATCTACAAGAGTAATATCCTCAGCTAATACATAAATTGGAATTAGTACTAATGAATTTTGAAATGGTCTGTACTATGTGCATGCAAAACATTTCTTATTATATGAGAATACTTTGGGTAATATTGTAAATCAATTCTATGAGAACTTCATTTTAGGGGACATTCTTTGTCAACCATTACAACAATATCATAAATGGAAGATATGCTCCTAGGCAACCAAAATTGCAATTATGAAACGTTAGGATCAGAGATTCAGCATGATGACAGAATAGAACAGGAACTAGTTAGGGATGAGGGATGCTTGAATACCTGAGAAGACAAATGGTATAAAATCCAGGCTTATCAAATTGTCAGTCTTCCCTGAAATTATAACTGGTCACCAATGAAATTGGGATTGGGTTTGGGATAGAGCAGGGATGGCAATAGTTAGCTTAAGGATAAGAATCAAAAGGAATGGGAATTAGGGGCTGTCTTCCCCCAGAAGTCCTCTTGTTTAGTATCTAACTATACATAACTTTCAAATGAGTTTGGACATTAATATTTTTCTTTTTTGAGTTTATTTTTAGTTTTCAACATTCATGCCACAATATTTTGAGTTCCAGATTTTCTCCCCATCTCTCCCCAAGACGCCATGCATTCTAATTATGCCTTCCCCCAATCTGTCCTCCCTTCTATCACAGCCTCCCTTCCCTTATCCCCATCTCCTCTATTTTCTTATAGGGCAAGATAGGTTTCTATATATACCTCATTACCTGTATTTCTTCTTTCCCAGTTGCATGTAAAAACAGTTTTTAAAACTTTAAAACTTTTAAGTTCTAACTTCTCTCCCTTTCTCCCTCCCTACCTATCCCCACTGAGAAGGCAAGCAATTTGACATAGGTTATACATGTGTAGTTAAGCAAAAGACTTCCATAAAAGTCATGTTGGGAATAACTATATTTCCTTCCATCCTATCCTGCCCCCCATGTATTCCATTCTCTCTCTTGACCTTGTCCCTCCCCAAAAGTTGGGGTGTAAGGTGTGTTCAGGGAGGACCAGTACCTTTGGTGTGATTGCTGCTGAACCTGTTTCTGGGCTCTTTCCACCTTTGGTGTCCACCTATGGCCAAGGCTGTAGGGTCTTTTCTCACTGGAAGCAGCAGTGAGACTTGGCAGTCCCCTGAGTGTATGAGCAGCCTTTTAAGGATCACACTGCTCACCTCCTGGTGTGAGGAAGGGGGCTAGAAAAGGTGCCCTAAACATTGTCTGCTTAACCAACCCTGGCCTGAATAGCATGGCAGGTAGGGAATCCTACTTTGCAGTCAAAACACAAAAAATATGCAAAATGTACAAAAACGTCTGCAAAAATGATTCTACTCACCATCAGCACATAGAATGTGCACACAATAATAGACAACACAAAATCCAGTAGACCTGGAAGAACTGCTCTTGTTGCAAGAGAACTCAACAGTCATTATATCCAAATAGTAGCTCTGAGTGAAACAAGGTTGGCAAATAAAGGGCAGAGTACTGAAGTCGAAGCTGAATGCACCTTTTTCTGAAGTGGGTGCAGTGAAGGAGAGTGCTGTGAAGCTGGCATGGGTTTTGCAATCAAAAGTAATGAGCAAGCTGGTATGCCTGCCAAAAGGAGTGAATGACAGGCACATGACAATGCAATTTCCAGTCACAGGAAAATGCCATGTCACCATCTTCAGTGCCTGTGTTCCCACAATGACAAACTCTGATGAAGTCAACGAAAAATTTTATGAAGACCTAGAGACTGTCAATGTGCCAAAAGAGGACAAGCTTATAATTCTGGGTGACTTTAATGCTAGAACAGGCTCAGAGTACCAGACTTGGCAGGGAGTTCTAGGGAGGAATGGTATAGGAAACAGCAACAGCAATGGTCATTTACTGCTGAGGACTACTGTCTTTCATTTACCTAAATACAATAAAATTTCATGGATGCACACTCACAGCAAACATTGGCATCTAGTAGACTATGTGATTATAAGGACAAGAGACAGACAAGATGTGAGAGTGACAAAGGCAATATGTGATGCAGAGTGCTGTACTGCTCATAGACTTATACTTTCCAAGCTAAATATTTGCATTCATCAAAAGTGCCACCCTCAAGGTAAAATGACTACCAGAAGAATTAATGTCAACAAATTAGAGCTCTTCTCTGAGCATGAACTGTTTGTTGCTGACTGGAAGGGAAAGTTGAGCCAAGACATAGTTAGCAACAGTGGAGCAGAAAAGGAGTGGACAACTTTCAGAGATTTGGTGTACAGCACTGCATGTGCTCATCTGGGTCAGAACTCTCACAAACACCAAGACTGGTTTGATGAAAATGATGGGGAAATTCAGAAGCTGCTAAATGAAAAATGAGAATTCCACAGGATTTACCAGCAGGGTAATTCATCCATCTCTGAGAAGGCAGCATTTAATTCCATCAAAAGCAAAGCTTAGAGAGATGCAGGATTCCTGCCTCAGTAAGAAGGGAGATGAAATTCAGTTTTTTGCTGACAGTAACAATCCAAAGGACTTTTATGATTCCCTGAAAGCTATTTATGGACCAAACAACTACTCAGTGCTGATGGAGCCACATTGATTAGTGATAAGACATGATCCTAGAGAGATGGGCTGAACACTTCCATAGTGTTCTCAACAGACCATCATCAATCAATGCTGAGGCCATTGACCATTTACCTCAGTGTTGAAGTCAATCCTTCCTTAGCTGAACTTTAAACTGAAGAAGAGGTTTTTGAGGGCCATTAGGCTCCTTTCATGTGGCAAAGCATCTTGTGCTGATTGTATTCCAGCTGAGATTTACAAGGTAGGTGGACCATTGCTCATACAAAAGCTGACTGAAATTTTCCAGGTTATATGGTAAGAGGAGGTTATCCCCCAGGAGTTCAAGGATGTCTCCATTGTCCATCTCTATAAAGGTAAAAGGAATAGATTGTTTTGCAACAATCACAGGGGAATCTCTCTCTTAGTCGTTGCTGGCAGAATTCTTGTTACAGTCCTCCTTACTAGGCTGATCCTTCATCTGGAAGATGGTTATATACCTGAGAGCCAATGTGGCTTCAGAAAGGGACAAGGAACAGTCAATATGGTGTTTGCTGCCCCATAACTCGAGGAGAAATGCCAGGAACAGAATAGAGGTCTGTACGCAACATTTGTAGATCTGACCAAAGCCTTTGAAACTGTTAGTAATGAGGGCTTAATGGAAAATTATGTCAAAATTTGGTTGCCCAGAGAAGCTCATCAATATTGTATGTCAATTTTATGATGGCATGTTTGCCTGGGTTCTGGATAATGGACAAGGCTCTTGTGCCTTCCCAGTCACCCATGGAGTGAAATAGGACTGTGTGCTTGCTCCCATGCTTTTTAGCATGATGTTTTCAGCCATGTTTTCCAATGCTTTCAGTGAAGATGAACAACTACCATACTGATGGTAAGTTCTTCAATTTGACAAGGCTACAAGCCAAGACCAAAGTAGAGGGAGTGTTAGTGCATAGTTTTCTATTTGTGGATGATTGTGCACTCAATACAGCCTCTGAAACTGAGCTGCAACAAATATGGATCAAATCTATACTGTGCTAATTTTGGCCTAATAATTATCACCAAGAAAACAGGTGCTCCATCAGCCACCACCACACCATCCATATGTGGAACCATCGGTTACAACAAATAGAGAAATTTTGAATTCTGTGGATAAGTTCACTTACCTTGGTAGTGTACTTTCCAGGAATGTACATATTGATAATGAGGTTGATGTACACATTATCAGAGCTAGCTCACTGTTTGGGAGGCTCAGAAGAAAAATTTGGGAGAGAAGAGGTATTAGACTGACTACCAAACTGAAGGTCTTACATAGCCACTGTGCTGACCTCGTTGTATGCCTGTGAAACATGGACAGTCTACCGGTGCCATGCCAGGAAACTGAATCCCTTCCATTTGAACTGTCTTAGAAAGATTGAGGATCACCTGACAGAATAAGGTACCAGGCACTGAAGTCCTTGATCGAGCTGAACTTCCAAGTATTCAAACTATGCTTCAGAGAGCACAGCTCAGATGAGCTGACCACATTGTTTGAATGCAAAAAAAAATTGTTTGAGTGCAAAATGTATGTTTGCCAAAAAGACTTTTATGGAGACCTTGCACGGGGCAGGCAATCACATAGTGGTTGGAAGAAACAACACAAGGACACTCTCAAGGTCTCTCTCAAGAACTTTGGATTTGACTGTGAGAGATGGGAAACAGTGGCACAGGACTGCTCAGCATGGTGTACCCACATCAAAAAGGGTGCTGTGTTCTTTGAGTTAAGCAGAATTGAGACAGCAAAAAGTAAATGCAGGATGCATTTGGGATCCCAATTTGGAATATACTCCCCAGTTATTCACATGGACTATGTGTGCCCAACCTGTGGTAGAGCATTGTGAGCTGTATTGGGTCTGGTCAGTCACAGTCAGACACACTGAAATTTCACTTTATCAAGGTGATGTCATTATAGTCCTCTTAGAAGAGGAAGGACAACAACCACCACCACTCCTAAAGAATTTACTTCTAATTACCCCCTCCTCCCATTTGCCCTCCCTTCTATTATCCCCCCACCACCACACATGTTCCCTTCTCCCCTACTTTCCTGTAGTGTAAGATAAATCTTGATGCCAAATTGAGTATGCACATTATTCCCTCCTTAAGCCAAATGTGGTCAGAGTAAGCTTCACTTTTTCCCTCTCACCTTCCACCTTTTCCCCTCCAAAGCTTTTTCTTGCCTCTTTTATGAGAGATAATTTGCCCCATTCCGTTTCTCCCTTTCTCCTCCCAAAATATTGCTCTCACCCTTCAGTATAATTAACTTAATTAATTGTTAGGTATCATCCCTTCATATTCAACTCACCCTGTGCCATATATATATATATATAAAATCCTTCCAACTCAAATACTGAGAAAAGTCTCAAGAGTTACAAATATTGTCTTTCCATGTAGGAATGTAAACAGTTCAACTTTAGTAAGTCCTTTATGATTTCTCTTCCCTGTTTACCTTTTTATGCTTCTCTTGATTCTTGTGTTTGAAAATCAAATTTTCCATTCATCTCTGGTCTTTTCATCAAGAATGCTTGAAAGTCCTCTGTTTCATTGAATGACCACTTTTTTCCTAAAGTATTACACTCAGTTTTGCTGGGTAGGTGATTCCTGGTTTTAATCCTAGCTCCTTTGACCTCTGGAATATCATATTCCAAGCTCTTCAATCTCTTAATGTAGAAGATGCTAGATCTTGTGTTATCCTGATTGTATTTCCATAATATTCAAATTGTTTCTTTCTGGCTGCTTGCAATATTTTCTCCTTGATCTCTGGAATTTGACTACAATATTCCTAGGAGTTTTTCTTTTCAGATCTCTTTCAGGAGGCAATCAGTGGGTTCTTTCAATATTTATTTTATTCTCTGGTTCTAAAATATTAGAGCCATTTTCTTTGATAATTTCATGAAAGATGATGTCTAAGCTCTTTTTTTAAAATCATGACTTTCAGGTAGTCCCATAACTTTTAAATTGTCTCTCCTGGATCTATTTTCCAGGTCAGTTGTTTTTCCACTGAGATATTTCACATTGTCTGCTATTTTTTCATTCCTTTGGTTTTATAATTTCTTGATTTTTCATAAAGTCATTAGCTTTCATCTGCTTCATTCTAATCTTTAAGGAATTATTTTCTTCAGGGATCTCCTTTTCCATCTGGCCAATTCTGCTTTGTAGGGCATTCTTCTCATTGGCTTTTAGGATATTTTTTGCTGTTTGAGTTAGTCTATTTTTTAAAGTATTATTTCTTCAGCATTTTTGGGGTCTCCTTTAGCAAGCAATTGACCCATTTTTCATTATTTTCTTGCATCACTCTCATTTCTCTTCCCAATTTTTGCTCTATTTGTCTTACTTGATTTTTCAAAATCCTTTTTTAGCTCTTCTGTCACCTGAGACCAATTCATATTTTTCTTGATAGCTTTGGATGGGGGAGCTTTGACTTTGTTTTCTTCTGTTTGCATGTTTTGGTCTTCTCTGTCACCAAAGTAAGATTCTAAAGTCTGATTCTTTTTCTAGTTTTTGCTCATTTCCCCAGCCATTTACTTGACTTTTGAGCTTTTTGTCAAGGTAGTTCTCTGCTTCCAGTGGGGGTAGGGGGAGTATACTGTCAGCTACTTGATCCCCCCATAGTCTGTGGGCCTAGACCTCCAGAAACAGTGGCTGCAGCTGCCTGTGCTGCTGCTGTGGCTGCCACGGGTTCCTCCACCGCCTCCCCTGCTACCACCCTGGGCCTGGGGCCAGACCATTCCACTTTCCTGCACTGGTCCCATAGGATTTTTCTACTGACCTTCCAATTTATGCTCAGTGTTTTGGGGTCATGAAGTCTGGAAAGCACCACAGGTGAGAGAGATTTATTCCTCCTAAGGTCTGTTCAGGTCCTGTGCTGGTCTGTGCTCTTCTCCTAATGTGATATGAGAGACACTTCCTGGCAATGTTCCAGACTGTCCTGGGCTGGAGATTTTCTTCACTCCCTCACTGTATGAGTTCTACAGTTCCAGAATTTGTTTGGAGTCATTTTTTACAGGTATTCGTTTGGGCTTGGCAGTAGCACTCTAGAAAGTCTGTACTGTTACTCCACCATCTTGACTTGTCTCCCCCCCATTATTTTTTTTTTAAAGGAAAAGGATCAGTTGCCCAAATATGAGTTTTTATCTTTATGATGTTAATCTTTATTCTATGAACTTTTTATTTGGGACCAAGTAGAAACAAGAATAACGAATAAACAAAAAATATTAATTACACATAAAGTGAACAATTTTATTGTCATTTCCTTTAAGTAAACATTACTATTATTGATGCCAATAATAAGGTCAAGAAGAAAAAAATTTAAACTAGGTTTCAACTGCAGTTACAGTATATTAGTACTTTGATGAATCTGTGATTTTATCTATTCCTATGTTGTCCTAAGTAAATTTTATATGCTTTGCAATCCAATGACACTGACCTCCACGCTGTTCCTTGAACAAGACATTCCATCTCCTGACTAGACATTTTCACTAGCTGTCCTCCATTCCTGGAATGCTCTCCCCTCTTGTCTCTGCCTCCTGGCTTCCATGGTTTCCTTCAGTTCCCAGCTAAAATCTTTTCTCCTTGGACAGCATGGGAACCCTGAAGCTGCAAGGCCTGGGCCTCATCACCAAGGACAGTTTGTTTTTTGGTACCTCTAGGACAGAGGGAGAGGAGACCATAGCCACTTAGATGAGAGCAGGATGGGCATGGGAAAGAAGACAGCTGGTGCTGGTGATAGAGGTGTCCAGAGTGACCTCCATTTCCTGCCCTCCCCCAGCTATATGGGGCCAAGGGGTTGTGAGCTGTCTGCTCAGGCTAAGTCCTATACCTTAAAGGTAGAGAAGGAAGACAATACAGCACATGTGCTAGCATTGGCCATACTCTGCCTCACAGATGATGCTAAGGAGAAGTGCAGTGTTGTGGAGGTGATGGCACAAAACTGAGACAATAAGGAAATTGCTGTGCCACTGGCCAATCTGAAACTGTCCTCCCAGTCCATGCTTAGCTTAGGTGACTTCCCACTCCAACTTCCAGTGACCTTCTACCCGAAGTCTGATTCTGGCCCTGTGCATCTAACTGGGAGGCACCATGTGTCTATGCAGGGCAGTGAATTCTCCGAAAAGAATGAATGTGCCCATTCTGCCTGCCAAGAAGTTCCAGGAGAGGCTAGAACGAGCAAGGCTCCACAGTTGCTTCTCATTCCCACATGATTCTATTTCGCCTTGATGTTTCAAAAAGGGTTTTTTAATTTTTTTTTAATGACTTTCTTGATTTCTCATCTGCCAGAACAGGTTTTAGGGACAAAGAGAAAGAAGACTGATGCCCTTTCTGGTGCCCCCCCCCCCCAGCAGAATCCCATCCTGAAGTCCCAGTATCCCAGTATTTAGAGTGGGATATTATCCCAGCACAAGTCCTATATCCTCCCACTTCTCCCCCGCCACCCCCCCCCCCCACTTCTTTGCGCTAGACTTTTCTCATCCTCATATAGGGAGATAGGTGTGAGATTGGGGGTGGGAGTGGGGAGAGGCCAAGGAAATGGAAGAACAAAGATTTTCCCTTCCTTGGCCCTTAATCCTGAGTGGGCAGATGGATGGTGAAATGATTTTATTCAGAAATCCAAGTATTTCTAGACATTTAACATTTCTGGAAGAAGTTGAAAATAAAGTGATATTTTTCTCCCCACAAAAAATAAAATCTTTTCTTCTACAGGAAGCCTTTCCTATTTCCCCGTAGTGCTAGTGCTTTCCTTTTATTGCTTGTTTCCAATTTATCTTGCATATATCTTGTTTCTGCATGAATTTTTGCATATTGCTTCTCTCGGTAGACTGTGAGCTTCTTGAAAATAGGGACTATCTTTTGTCTTTCTTTGTATCCAGCACTTAGCATAGTGCTTCACACATAGTAGGTTCTTAATAAATATTTATTGACAGACTCATCCCCTTGATCCCAAAACAGGATTCTTTCTTGCTGCTTCTAGAGCTAACCCATGTAATGATAGTTGCCTGCCTAGATTTTCTTCTCAGCCAGAATCCCCAAAATTCTGTTCCACTTACTAGCCAACATGCCTGTATTGTTTAATCGCTCTTATGATCATGGACTTCTTTACCTATTTTAGACTTCTTCCTCTCTCTTGCTTCTTGGATCTCCTTTAAGTCCTTGCTCTTTCTCTGTGAATTTATCAAGTACCTAAATGTTGAATCAATCTACTCCAGATTATCAGGGAGGTGGCAGATAATAAATTCAGGTTTATGCACCTTGAGTTTGAGATGCTAGTGAAATAGACACCTGCAGTTTAGTGGAAAACCGCTGGATTTATAGTACAAGAACGTGGATTTGAATCTTGTTTGTTCTACTTGTTGTCCATGTAACCCTGGAAAATCAGTTTTTTCTGAGACTCTTTTTCCTTTTCTTCAAGTAATGATACCTCAAAGTACATTCCAGTTCTAATTCCTATGACCTAAATTGTAGGGAAGAATTAGAGTACAATTATAGGAACACTACAATTGGAATCAGAAATTCCAAGTTTAAATTTGTTCTATGCTAACAATCTATGACACATCCTTTAACTTCCTTAGGTTTCAGTCTTCCCTTTTGTAAAATGGAGAAACTAAATTAGGGAGCTTTTGAGAGTCCTTATAGCTCTTGATCTATGATCTTTTGTAGTACTGAAGCTTAAAGGTTTGTGACTAGACTATGACTGACTTGCTGTGCAATCATAGGAAAGCTATTTCTCTATAAACTTTTGTGTTCTCAGGTCATACATTTTTAATTAAATTAATTAAGATAATTTAATGAAATTAAAGAATTTGGCTAAATGATTTCTAATGATTCTTCCAACCTGCTAGTTCTATGAACTTATGATTTTAGCTAGGAGGAGAATCAGAATGGTAGAGTACAGTAGAAGCCAAAGGCGGGTAAACGTCCAAGTGAAAACAAAATAAGCTAATTGATAAGAAATAAAAATGGTATGAAGACCAAGAAAATAAGAATTTGTTTTATCTTTTAGAACTTCATGGTATCCTTGGAGACACTGGTTTCAGTCACTAGGCGAGATAATGTAAGATTTCCAGGTATACAGAAATATTCTAACCAAGAATTCTAGACTAGCTTTGAAAAATTTATCAATGAAAGGGGAAAGAAAATCAAGTTTATCAGAGTCAGGGGATTTGTTTTTGGGAGAGATGAGAACTGAGAATTTTCTAGTTGAGGAAAAACAATGAAGAAGCAAGGGTAATTTATGGAGTAAGGTTCTGCATTAGGCATGAGGAAACAGTTTTAAGAGTAAAAGTGAAAGAATTAAGAAAAAAATGTGATTTGGAGAGTTGAGACTTGATTTTTTTTCCATAAAATAATCAAGGTTATCTGCTGTGAGGGAGAAAGGAAGACAATAGGAACTGAAGTGCAGTTGTAACAGTTGGTGAATAAGGAATCAGGTCAGGATTTGCTTAATGGCTGTAAGATTCTAGGGGACGTTAAACAATGTACATTTGTCATGCACCCAGTAAATAGGACTTGGTGGCTTTCTTCAGTAATTTCAACATCCCAAGAATAGGCCTAGAGAAAACAAAACAAGGCTGACCTATTGTTGATAAATGATATGGAAAAACATCAAGACGGAAGGAATTCAAAGGCTTTTGTTTTTGGGAAGCGTGAATGGAAGGACATTAATTGACAATTTAAGCTGATAGAGAACATGATTGTTTCATCTAAAGATTTCTAGAAATGGTCCAAGATGAGTACTCAGTTTACCATTTCCACTTTCAGTTAGTTTATAGCTCTTAGCTTCCGCTTAAAACCCCAGGTAATAGAGAGATACCCAAAGCAAAGCTGAACTGGGTGACAGCTAACTCCTGGATGGTGACAGACATTTGAGTGACAGATAGAAAGCAGCTACGAAGATTGATATAAATTTTTGCTCACTAAAAAGTCTTAAGATCAAGTCATACATAATATAAATAACACTAGTGATGAACTTGCCTCCAAGTTCCCTTCAGTTAAATGCTTTCCAAAATCCAAACTTACTTAATGCAATCTACTGATGCTAATTTGCATTTTTCATGCTTTCTAATAAATGATGAGTACTAAATTAAAGTTTGCTGAAGGGACCCATTAGTTTAGCATAGATCTAGTTCAGAGAGTTAAGTCAACCCTGATTAAAAACAATTAGTATTCAATTATGATCTGATAATCACAACCATCATTTAGCAAATAATTTTGCATACATCTGTCAGGGAACCAGCAAACCTCTCAATTGTGCAGACAGCATCACTGGAACCTTTGCCTCTGGAAGATTTTTATTGTATTACTGCAGCATTTTCCACTGAAAGTTACTGTTAATTTCAGCCACAGAGGAATTCAGCAATTTTTAAGTTAAGGATCAATACATACCATATGGAACTTGAACCACTTGTGCTACAGTGCTAATATTTACTGAAAACTTTTTTTTTTTTTGAGGAAATTTTGATAAAGGTTGGTTGGTTGTTGTCCTTCATTTTCAAAGAGAACCAAAATGACATCACCATGATAAAGTGAAGTTTCAGTGTGTCCAACTGTAGCTGATAAGACCAATACAAGCTCAAAATGCTCTCCCACAGGTTAGGCACAGATAGTCTGTGTGAATATTTGGGGTGGAGACTCCAAATTTGGGCATCCTATGTTTACTTTGTACTGTCTCAATTTTGCTTTGCTCATAGAGCGCAACACCTTTTCTGATGCAGGCATGCCATGCTGAGCAGTCCTGTACCAGTGTTTCCCATCTCTCACAGTCAAATCCAAAGTTCTTGAGAGAGACCTTGAGAGTGTCCTTGTATTGCTTCTTCTGATCACGATTTGATAACCTACCCCATGTGAGTTCTCCATAAAATAGTCTTTTTGGCAAACATATTTTGCATTCAAAAAATGTGACCAGCCCATCAGAGTTGCACTCTCTGAAGCATAGTTTGAATACTTGGTAGTTCAGCTCGAGCAAGGACTTCAACGCCTGGTACCTTATCCTGTCAGGTGATCCTCAGAATCTTCCTAAGACAGTTCAAACGGATTCAGTTTCCTGGCATGGCACTGGTAGACTGTCCATGTTTCACAGGCATACAACGAGGTCAGCACAGTGGCTATGTAAGACCTTCAGTTTGGTAGTCAGTCTGATACCTCTTCTCTCCCAAATTTTTCTTCTGAGCCTCCCAAACACTGAGCTAGCTCTGGCAACGTGTGTATCAACCTCATTGTCAACATGTACAACCCTGGAAAGTACACTACCAAGGTAAGTGAACTTATTCACAACATTCAAAGATTTTCCATTTGTTGTAACCAATGGTTTTGTGTATGGATAGTGTGGTGGTGGCTGATGGAGCACCTGTGTTTTCTTGGTGTTAATTATTAGGCCAAAATTAGCACAGGTAGCAGAGAATTGATCCATACTTTGTTGCATCTCAGCTTCAGAGGCTGTATTGAGTGCACAATCACCCACAAACAGAAAATCATGCACCAACACTTTGGTCTTGGCTTGTAGCCTTTTCAAATTGAAGAACTTACCATCAGTATGGTAGTTGATCTTGATGCCATGTTCATCTTCATTGAAAGCACTGGACAACGTGACTGAAAACATCATACTAAAAAGCACACATACTAAAAAGCTAAAAGATCAAGTACACAGTCCTGTTTCACTCCATTGGTGACTGGGAAGGCATAAGAGCATTGTCCACTATCCAGGACCCGGGCAAACATGCCATCATGAAATTGACATACAATACTGATGAACATCTCTGGGCAACTAAATTCTGACATAATTTTCCATAGGCCCTCATTACTAATAGTGCCAAAGGCCTTGGTCAGATCTGCAAATGTTGTGTACAGACCCCTTTTCTGCTCCTGGCATTTCTTCTGGAGTTGTCGGGCAGCAAACATCACAGTGACAGTTCTTCAGTCCTTTCTGAAGCCACACTGGCTCTCAGGTATATGACCATCTTCCACGTGAAGGATCAGCCTATTAAGGAAGACGCTCACAAGAATTTTTGCCAGCAATGACTAAGAGAGAGACCTCCCTGTGATTGTCACAGGACAATCTCCTCTCTTTACCTTTATAGAGATGGACAATGGAGTCATCCTTGAACTCCTGGGGGATGACTTCCTCTTGCCATATAAACTGGGAAATTTCAGTCAGCTTTTGTATGAGCAATGGTCCTCCTACTTTGTAAATCTCAGATGGAATAGAATCAGCACTGGGTACTTTGCCACATGAAAGGAGCGTAATGGCCCTCAAAGCCCTTTTTTCAGTTGGAAGTTTAGCTTGAACTTGAAATGAATGACAGGGTCATGACAATGTTATTGCCGCTCACAGGAAAATGCCATGCCACAATCATCAAAGCCCATGCTCCCACCATGATGAATCCTGATGAGGTCTAAGAAAAATTTTATGAAGACCTAGAGACCCTTATCATCAATGTGCCGAAGGAAGACAAGCTTATAATTCTGGGTGACTTTAATGCTAGAGTTAGACTCAGACTACCAGACTTGGCAGGGAGTCTTGGAGAGGAATGGAGTTGGAAACAGCAACAGCAATGGTCATTTACTGTGGAAGACTTGTGCATCACATGACCTTCTTATCACCAACACTGTTTTCTGTTTACCTAAACACAACAAAACCCTGGCAGCAAATCTTGGCATTTAGTAGACTGGGTGGTTGTAAGGACAAGAGACAGATAAGATGTGAGAGTGACAAAAGCAATGTGTGATGAAGAGTGCTGAACTGATCATAGACTTATCCTTTCCAAGCTAAATATTTGCATTCATCAAAAGTGCCGCCCCCAAGGCAAAGTGACTATCAGAAGAATTAATATCAACAAATTAGAGCTCTTCTCTAAGTGTGAACAGTTTGTTGCTAACTTGGAGGGAAAATTGAACCAATACACAGTTGGCAACATCAGAGCAGAAAAGAAATGGGCAGCTTTTAGAGATTTGGTGTACAGCACTGCATTTACTCTTCTGGGTGAGGACAAAAACATCAAGACTGGTTTGATGAAAATGATGGGGAAATTCAAAAACTGCTAAATGAAAAACGAGAACTCCATAGCATATACCAGTGGAATAGTTCATCCATCTCTAAGGAGGCATCATTTAATTTCATCAAAAGCAATGTACAAGCAAAGTTTAGAGAGATGCAGGATTTCTGACTCAGTAAGAAGGCAGATGAAATTGTTTTATGCTGATAGTAACAATCCAAAGGGCTTTTAAGATAATCTGAAAGCTATTTATGGGCCAAAAACCTGTGGTGCATCATAACTATTCAATACTGATGGAGCCACATTGATTAGTGATAAGAACATGATCCTAGAGAGATGGGCTGAACACTTCCATAGTGTTCTCAACAGACCATTATACACTTTCTTCAAAGGCAGGCTGTTTCCCAATTTCTACACTTGGAAGGTATGGTATCTGAATTCTGTCAAATGACTTAGCCATAACATGGGGCATTTTTGCAAGAATCTGAGTGACTTTTACTTTCTCTTCTGATAATTTATTCTTTTTATACATTTTTTTTCATTTGTTGTTTTGTTTTATTTAGTTTGGTTTTGGGTTTTGTCTTTGTGTCTCTAGAGCCTAGAACATTTCCTGGTATATTATGGACAGTGAATAAATGCTAGTTGTTTGATTAGTGGTATATGAGCTACAAAGTAATGGGGCAAAACCATGATTTTTTAAGTTGGTATACAAATATTTCAGATAATTTAGAGCTAACCTAATCAGTCTTTTTGGTGATTTCAGCCCATTGCCATTCCATCAAATATTGTATTTAGATACAAAATTCTCTGTGGAAAAAAATCAACATAAGGGATCCATATTTCTGAATTATATGATTGTGTTTAGATATTATGGTCATGTACTTCATAACATTGTATTTGATTCATTCCTGCACAGTGACACCTACTGATACATACGTAGTTACTTAATGCTAATCAATGATAGAATTCTTTACTTCTTTATTTAGAGACAAGTGATGCTCTACTAAAACTCTTCTCTAATGGCTTATCAAGCCATAGAAGTGATATTTGTTCATGAAAGGTTATGCAAGCAGAAAAAACACTCTGTAGATACTGTATAGGTGGAAAAGTCTCAAATACCCCTACAGTAATGGACTGTTCTCTGTACCTGGACTCTGATGAGAACCCTTACTATATGAGAACAGACATTACCAGAAGGTTGACCACTAGTTGATGAATTTCAGCCATTGAAGTCTTTGAAGCAAAATAAATTATCTTAGGCCCCTCAATTTAACAGTTTGAGTTAGGTAAAGCAAATATTATTGTACTTATTTGGCAGATGTGGAAATTGAGATAGAAAGAGGTTAAGTGACTAGATCAATGTAACACATTTAGAAGGTGTCAAAGTCAGAATTTTTACAAATTTTCTGATTTTAAATCTAGCACTATTTCAACCACACCACACATAAAGTGACTATGAATTTGGTACACAAAGAATAAATTTTTGCCACGAAATAAATACTACCAGTAAAAATAATTTTTATTGACAATTCATCTGTAAGTTAAAAAGAGGCGTAACAGCAACAATCACAGCATTTGAGAGTTTTTTTTCTGGTAGACTTGGAACTTCATTGCAATGCAAGGACTTAAAAAATTCCCCAATGATCTTTTAAGGCAAAATGCCTTCCACATCCAGGGAAGGAACTATGAAATTCAATCGCAGAATGTAACAGATCATTTACTTTTGTATTACATTTTGGTTTGTTATATGATTTCTCTCATTCATTTTAATTCTTCTACACAGCATGACCATAGTGAAAATGTATTTAATAGGGATGTATGTGTAGAACCTATATGAAATTGTATGCTGTCTTGGGAAGGGATGGGGAAAGTAGAAGCGGGGGGAGGGAGGGGAAAAAATCTAAATTATATAATAGTGATTGTAGAATACTGAAAATAAATAAAATTAATAAAAAATAAATACAAATAAAAAACAAACAAAAAAGAGGTATAAGCTAGGTTTTTAATGAAATTCAGAAATCTGCCAGCCAGCATTAAGCTAACAAAGATGCATTGCAGTCATAACCTAATACTCAAAGTTTAATTTCAACAAACACCTTGTGTGCAATAAGATATTTTCTGAAATTACTTTAAGAAAGTGATTCCTTAAATGAGAAATCAAAGAAGGTTGTGGAAATTTAAAATTGAGACATCAGGACCACCTGCTGTATGATTCTCAAAAATCTGATTGTGCAGAGATATTTTTGTCAAGTGCCTAATGTAAAACATCACATTACTGTCATAGTGATCAGGGAGAACATACTTCTTAGTAATCTGCAACTGCTTGGCATTCAAAATTCAAAGGTAAAAATATTACCATATTCATCTAACTACTTGAGCTATTATGAATCTGCTGTACTTTTCATAATTAAATAATTGGTATTTATTTTCCTTAAGTTCAATTATACTAAAATACATTTTATTTATGTCTTCTGTTTTTATATCCTGATCGTATATTCCAATCACAGAACCACCATCAAAAGTATTACCTTTCCTTACCCTGCAGCAAAGAAAATGTTAAGTAAAACATGGATATGGCAACTGGATCTGGCTTAGTTTACATTTTGAACCACCTTCCAGCTGAGAAAATCAAAGAAACATTGGATTGTAGATTTAAGAGTTTGAGGGGACATTAGCAATCATTTAATTCTCTTGTATCAATTACAAATGAGGAAATTGAGGCCCATAGAAGTCAAATGACTGACTTCAGGACATACAATAATGAACAGAGGTAAGGAAATGGTATGTTTTAAATATTTTGTGTGGGACTAAAATTGGTCATTATAATCATTCAGGATATCATTTTTATTTTCATTTGTATAATTAAATATAGTAATTATATTTATCTTCTGGTTCTGCTTATTTCACTAAATCATTTCATATGTCTTTCTAAATTCTCGGAAATCTTCATATTTGCCATTTGTTAGTTTATAATATTTCATTATGTTAATAACACCATAGTTTGTCCATTCATTTTCCAATCAAAGAATACCCAACAAAAAGAACAAGTATAAATATTTGGTGTGTGTAGAGATTTTCCTCCTGTCTTTGACCTTACTGGTATATGCCCAGTAGTGAAATCTCTGGGTCAGAGTTTATAAGCAGCTTAATGATTGCTCTGGCATAATTCCAAAACCTCCAGAATAGTTAGATCAATTCACAACTCTGTCAATAATGTATACCCATCTTCCCACAGCCACTCCAATGCTAATGATTTCCATCTTTTCCAATTTATTGAAACTTCCATGTTATTTTAATTTAAACTTTCCTTATAAGATTTAAGCATCTTTTTTGTATGATCCTTCCTGCAATTCTTTTGGAAACTGTTCATATCCTTGGATCCCTTACCTTAGAAGGAAAAATTGTTGGTCTTATATAATAGGGTTAATTTCTTATGAATTTATATGAAATTGTTGTTAATGATGTTTGTTGCAAAGATTTTCTCCATCTTTTTACTTTCTCTATTTATTCTAGTTGCATTTGTTTATTTTTTGCCAAATCTTTAATTTTATAGAATTGAAATTCTTTATTTTGCCTTTTTGATCACCTATATCCTGGTATTTTTGATTACTTTTGCTTTATAATATGACATCTAGGAAGTACATAGCACCCATTTATACTTTGATCCTTATTTTTCTAGACATTTTATTCTTCCAAGTGAAACTTATTACAATTTATATAATTTTAAAGCAACCATTTACTAGTGTGATTAGTATGGCACTAAAAATTTGGAATAATTTAAATAGTAGTATCATTATATTGTCATAGCCCAGACATGAACATTTAATATTTCTTGAATTGTTTTACATTTATATTTTTAAAGTGTTTTGCAATCATACTTATACAATCCCTGAGGTGTTGAAAAATTAGTTAGCTTGTATGTTTCATGCATTTTTTTTGAAATGACATTTTTCTTTTGATTATTGCTTCTTGTTTTTTGTTAGTATATAGTATGCTGATGTGAATTTAGTTTAAATACTGTCATTTTACTAAGACTATCTAAAAATAGATCATAATTCATAATAATAACAGATATTTACCAAGTGATAAATGGTCAGAAGTTATAAACAGACATCTCAAGGAAAGATGTTGAAAATATCTATAGCCACATGAGAAAATGTTTCAAATCCCTACTAATTAAAAATACAAACTAAAACAACACTGAAGTTCATTTTTGTCCCCATCAGATTGGCAAAGTTAGTTGGCAATAAACAGAGAGAGAAATTAGTAAATGTTGAAAGGACTGTAGGGAAAAAGCAAATGTACCCATGCACATTGATGTGCTCTTTGTAGAGCTGTGAATTGATATAGTCATTCTAGAAAGCAATTTGCAGTTATACCTCCAAAGTTACAAAACTATACACTCTTTGACCCAGAAATACCACTACTGGAGTTCTATTCAAAGGAGATTAAAGAAAGCAGGGAGAGCCCTATATGTACAAAAATATTTGTAGAGCTCTTTTTCGTGATGGCATGCCCATAAGTGGAGGAATAGCTGAATAAATTACGATATATAAGAGTAATAGATGGAATACTATTGTACAATAAAAAATGAAGTGGGCTGTTTCAGAGGGCCACAGGGAGTGGCCTGATGTAAAATATGTAGAATACTGGGACTGATGTAGAATGCAGTGAACAAAATCGGGAGAATGATTTATGCTTAGCATCAACATTTTAAAAATAACTGATTTCAAAAGACTTAAGAACTCTGATGGACACAATGAATGATCATGATTCCTGAGGACCAGTGATGAAGAAAGCTTAC